>CM053786.1:372812259-373149759 GCA_028749045.1 Cupressus sempervirens
GGTATGCATTTTCTGTATAATATATTTAGAATAGCATCCACATTTATTATAATAGTATGAAATAATGCATGCCAACTATTGCCAAATTTATTAAAGTGGCATGACCATAAAAATAGTAAAAGACTCAAACTTTGTTCCACCTATATATCTCGTAGTTGGGAAAAAAAGTGAGTTAAAATGGGCAACCCTAAATTGGTTCAACGCATTTGTACTTTGAATAGTAATGCAGAAAGGTGATCATATGTCACCAAAATACATATGTCCTGGATATATTTTAAGTGAATTATAATTTCTATACATCTAAATCATTATTATTTCTAGATAATTACTTTCACACACACACACACACACACACACACACACACATGCACAAAGGGAGGATGGGAATTATTGACTACATATAAAATGAAGAGTTTCATATATATATATATATATAGAAGATACATACATTTATCATTAGATAATAACATTAATTTTCCATATATATATATATATATATATATAGAAGATACATACATTTATCATTAGGTAATAACATTAATTTTCCATATATATATATATATACATACATTTATCATTAGATAATAACATTAATTTTCCATATATATATAGAAGATACACACATTTATTATTAGCTAATAACATTAATTTTTCATATTATTTTGAAAATTATTTAAATCTCTAAGTATTGTATTTCTAATATAATCATCGTGGTATTTATTTATTTCTATACATACTATATGAGCTATTCATCTTGATCTTTTCCTCCCAGTATGTTCTTACAAGGAAAAGAGGGAGATTTAGATTTAGAGGGAGACATGTCCCATGAAGGGACATATCTCTTCGTGACTTATCAACTCACTATACACTCAACCATTGATGAGATTGTAGAAACAAAAATTCCTTTATTCTTTGTCGAGAATAATAATAAATGGAAGTGGTGGGCAATATCCACTATATTTTTTTTAAAATAAAATAAAAACACGAAGAGTCATGTACCCGCATAGCATATGCATACATATCTAAATGAGAGCTATATTGTGAAAGGCATAACCTTTGGTGTGAGTGATCGTGGTTGGTGGATTTGATGTGGTAGGGTCACAAGCAATCTGAACTGGTCACTAAGTATTGCCCCTATAAAAATTTCCTTCTTATTATGCTAATGTGAAAGTAGATCTGGCCCTATGCTGATGTGGTTGGATCCCTACTAGACACAAGTACTATTTACCACTTCATATTGTCTTCACTACATGAATGATTGAATAATGTGAGAAGAACACATGCTTACCCATAACCAATTTTAGGAAAATAATGAAGCATGCTTTGCAAATTTAAGATCACGAAGGAACTGAAGGAGACCATGCAAGAATACAAATTTTTGAGAAGAATCTTCCCCTACAAAATCAAACCTTTGTTATTGTTATAACATTTTGTAGCCTCAAGGTTACAAATGTACATGTTGAGCAAGTCTATACAAAGGTCATTGGAAATAGATTAGAACAAGATGTTGTTATAGGATGTGGGAAGTCAAAAATATGATAAACCAAGAAGTATAAGAGATTGCATTGAAGGAAAAAAGAATTTAATGTATGTAGGCATGGGACTAAAGAGTGATTGAAAAACCCTATAAAATAGAGTGAGTGGGAGTTTTACATTGTTGGGGGAATTATAACCAATGTTTCATTCCCATTGTTTGAAAAATTCTTATATGGAGACAATTTTTTGATTTGTTGCATATGGACCCTGACTAGAGAAACTTGTATGAATGGTGTTTATGTGTAGATAGGTATTTTTGACTGTTACATTTATCTACTCACTATATTCTTTCTATTTGTAGTTCTATATGTGATATACAAGTTATTTGCCTAGATGTTTTCCTTTATGTTTAAGGATGTTTTTTGTAGGAAAAGAAGGTTGGTGCCTTAGACATGCTACCAAATATTATGTAGACTCAATCTTATGAAAATAGCTCTGAAGAAGTTCTGATATAGAATTCATTAGTTTTCTAAGATCAAAATGGATAAAGTGAGACTCTTGAAGCAAATATCTGTGATGACTCAGATTATGAGTATCCTTATATATTAAGAGAAAGTTTGACACTTCTTCAAAGGAAATGTAGGTGCTCAAAATATTATACTTAGAGGGAGTCCAAAAATATGTGTATGATTGCATGATTTTGATGGGCCTACCTCTATGTACTAATGAGGAAGTAATGACTTATCACTAGAAACTCAAGAAGATCGATATCAAATTTAGAGTGAGTTTGATAGGCATCTTTATGCAAAGAGATCTCTAAGGGAGTAACTAGAGGAATTAACTTCCTATAATTTTTGTTTAGAGGGAGAATTTTGAATTTTGATCTCTTCTTTATAAGGGAAAATTTCAAAGTGAAATTCTATCTAATGCATTCTTCTATGTGAGAGATAATTGAGGTGAAATCCCTTGTACTACCCTCTGACTTGGTTCATGGTGGTCACTATTTCATATATGTTATTTAATGAAATGCGATGATCTTTCATTAACATATATAAACAAAAGGTAACCATTGTAGGGTGATGATCTTATAAATGGTAGACTTGTTATCATGAGAGATTTCATTTTCCAAAGTGTTGGAAGTCATGATAACAAATGTATCATGATTAGACTTTGTTAAGTTGCTGTCCCAAAGTGTCTAATATAATGATAATTATCATGATAGAGTTCATGACAAAGTGACTTCTAGTTATCTGATCAACTTCATTAAGTTGTTGTCTTAGAGTGCAAGAAATCAAATAACTCATATCCTCCTAGGATATAACATATTCTTTTGGTAGGCATCAATGATTTAGTGCTAGTGCACATCCCAAAAGAATATAAGTATGAAAAATATCACATGATTGACATTTCTTGTTGAATCATTCTTCAAATTATATTGAAAGATAACATCTAGATTTATGGATATATAATAACCATATTGAGATGATATCTCTCCATATTCTTGAGAGCATAATGTGTTATATAAATCCTCCCTAGCTAAGAGGGAGTGTTAAATTTGTAGCTTCAATCGGATTAATTTGATTTGAGATACATTGTTGTTATTGGTAAATCATCATTTCCTATATATACTTATTCCTGTAATATATGTGTGTGTGTGTGTGTGTGTGTGTGTGTGTGTATACATGTATACCTATATGTATGTATATGTATATATATGTATGTATAGATGTATATATATACACATATATATGTATGTATATATATATATACATGTATACATGTCTATATATACACATGTATATACACATGTATATATACATATATATATAGATATATATATATATGTATATATATATATATATATATAGATATATATATATATATATATGTATATATATATATATATAGATATATATATATATATGTATATATATATAGATATATAGATATATAGATATATGTATATATATGTGTGTGTGTATATATATACATATATAAGTATATATATGTATATACACATATATATGCATATACATGTATGTATATATACACACATACATATATATATATGTGTGTGTGTGTGTATACATATATATATGTATATATATGTATATATGTATATACATGTATGTATATATGTGTATATGTATATATACATACATGTATATATATACATGTATGTATATATATATGTCTATATATACATATATATGTATATATGTATATATATAGACACACACATATATATATACATATATCTATATATCTATATATCTATATATATATCTATATATACATATATATATATATCTATATATGTGTGTGTGTGTGTGTGTGTGTATACATATATATATATGTATATATGTATACATGTATACATGTATATATATACATGTATGTATATATATACATATACATATATACATACATGTATGAATATATATATGTATATACATATATATATATATATATCTGTATATACACATATATACATATATATGTCTATATATACACACACATGTATATATAAATATATATATATATAGATAGATATATATATAGATATATAGATATATGTATATATATGTGTGTGTGTATATATATACATATATATGTATATATATACAAATATATGTATATACACATATATATATATGTGTATATACATATATATATACATACATGTGTATATACATATATATATACATACATGTATATATATGTATCTACATGTATGTATATATATGTATATGTATATATATATACATACATGTATATATATATACATGTATGTATATATATACACATACATATATATGTACATATATACATATATACACACGCACATATACACACACACATATGTATATATGTATATATATATATACACATATATACATATATGTGTGTGTGTATACATATATATATATATATATATATATATATATGTATATATGTATGTATGTATGTATATATATATATATAATGATGATTAAACTTTAGAGATGTGTCTCTTCATGAGACATCTCTCATTCTCTCCTATTTATATGAGATTCAAATATGCATTTAAAAGACATCAATTATAATGGCCATGTTAGAATATTTGCAAAAAATGATCCATATTACTCAACATCTTGCCAACAATTAGCTTTAGACATGTTATTTTTTTATACTTATGCAAGAATATTTTCACACAAGTAGACTATGATGTATTTTTTAATTTCTAACTAATATATCAGATTGCCTTGGATTGTAGATTTGTTTTTCACTTAGTAAAGTTTACCTGCATAAATCAATTTCTTTTAGTATTTATGCTACACATTCTATTAATGTTAAGCTTCAACAAAGATTTTCAAATATTTTCATGTAACACTCCTCTCGAGGTTAGTGTGACAAGTATTCTATTGGCTTGATTTTTGTAGAAATTGTAATAGAACTTGACCAACTTTAGTTTTAATCATATGTTGTTGGGTTTTCACTAAAATAATCTAGTTCTGAGTAGGATCTTATGTAGTTCAAATAACTTTAATCTTTTTGTATGAATTCTCAGATGAAAATTTCATCTATAAAAATTTGATGCAGACAACATTATTTGAAATATGGAAAATGAAGATGTGGTATTTTTCGATAGATTAATATTTGTTGGATTCTATTAATGAAAATGCATTGAGAACTATAGATTTTACTAAGGATACCCAATATGATGTTATGGACCATAGATTCAAGGGCCTAATTGTAGTTTTATTTGCATGATCTATTTTCATCAATGTGTTGAACACTCTAAATAACTTATTGGGTGTGAATTGATTATTCCAAAATAATTTCATAAATTTTTACTAAACCAATCAGAACTTAAAACAATTAAATAGAATATATAAGAACATGAACCACAAAATTAACACCATGAACATTAAAATTTATGTGGAAACCAAAATTTTGAAATACCACAAAAAAACTACTTCTCATTAAAAGAATGTTGATTAAGGATGTTTTTATAAAGAGGATCTATTGGACTAACTACTAATGTCCCCCCTAAGGATTCATGAGATGGCTTAAACACCTCCTGTGTTTTATAAGTCTACTAGTTATATCAAACATTGATAAGTCAATTATTTGGTACAATGAAAACCCTAGCTTGTAACAAGCAATTTTGCTGCTTTCTCACATGTTTAAATCTCCTTAGACAATGTTGAGGGTAGGATTGTTGGACTAATCAACAATGTTCATGTTTGGGATTCATGACATAGTTTAATCACCTCCTATTTTCTATAAGTCTAGTGGTTGTATTAGCCATTGATAGGTCTATCTTTTGGTGCAATGACAACCCTAGCTTGTAATATGATCACTATCATATGCTCATTATAATTGTCTAATTATTTATTGGGCTTACTATCCAAAATTATAAAAAATGATAACTATCAATTGAGACAAGCTCTATGCCAATATAATTAGGTTTAAAGCCACAATATAAGAAATGAAACTTGAATCCACCACTAAATTTGGGCTATCTATGACACTTTATAATATAGAAATGATTTAAAATTCTACAATGCAATCTTCTTTTTCCATATTTGTAAACTAAATGCACATTAATCACATTCAAGCATCAAAACAACAACTAGAATCACCACTCTTCCTATACTAAATTGTTCTAACAACAAGGTTGACCTAAAATAATTTTGAATGGGTCACACCAAAAAATTCCCATGGTGGTAAGGAATGAAATGTGGAAAACCTTGCTCAATACAACATGCATCATGCATATCAACATTCTACACCATTTCTAGCATACTCAATACCTAAAAAGATGATATATACATTACATGGTCACTATTAGGACTGAAGCACAATGAAAATACTTCAAATAGTGTTTATTCCAAACAAATAACATACAATGTGTTTCACACTAAATGGGAAAAATACCAACATTGTTAAGGATAAATATGTAATGTACATATTTTTATTCTCACATTCATTAAAATAAAAAGAATAGAATCAAATTCATATTCAAACAATCTCCCTCTTTGTCATTTATGGAAACATTAATAAGTAAAAAAGAAAATAGCTTACCGAATAAGATATCAACAGAAAAGTCAATTTATCTTATTTTATTCTTCTCTACTTTTGATAATTATAAAAGAGGGTAAAAAATTCTCCTTGCAAGTACTCTTTTCCCCTATAGAGGAATCTGCCAAGTATTAATTTAGAAAATAATGAGAATCCACCAAAGAATGTTTAAGTACATGAAAATGGTGTGCAAAAATTAGGTCACATGAAAAAATCACAACCCACTCAGGTTATTTGAAATTTAAAGTCCATAGGCTTGGGAAAATTGAGCCTTTTTTGAGTCTCATTTTACTATTCAAAAAATTATTTCTCCATAACCCATGTGGGTTATGAAGAACAAGATGGTCTTCATAGCTTGTAAACTTTGTGAAGAACCAAAATTTTCTCATTAGTCATATAGGTAATGAAGAAATTTTTTTATGAGTAACTATAATTTTACATGACTCATCTAGGCTCTATAAATGTAGAAACCAAGGAAGGGAGGGAGGTGATGCAAGAGCATCTTAGGTCTTGAGACATCTTGCATCAACTAAAATTATTTTGTGTTTGATGTACCTGTCTATTTTCTCCAAAGTAGTTGTTTCTTCTTTTGGTTTTAGGTTGTGCATAGTTGATATCATGTCAAGGACCTATCCTATATCCTTTTCCTAAGTGTGTGTATCCTAATCTTTCATATTCTTTGATTCTTGTGTCATTCTTTGTGGTCTATATTTCCTATAGTTTCCTTTGGCATAGTTCTGTATGTCACATGACATCTTGTGCATTTGGGAGCCAACTCCTAACTTTTTTTTGGACCCATTCCTAAGAGCGTATCATCTTATGTTGTCCTTTGTTTGGGTTTTGGTTCAAATTTCCAAGACTAGACCTATAATGTAATTAAATACCTAACTATTCCACTTGTGGCTTAGCTAGCTATATAAAAAGGTTGGTTAGATGTATGGTATCATCATCTTAGATATAAAAATATAGATGATACAATCTTGGACTCTTATTTTGTAATTCTCATTATAAATGGCGACAACTCAAAAGACCACATAGCCAAACATATTTCTTTCATATATGTCAAGTGAAATAATTACACCTATTGAATATTGCATATGACAATTTTTTCCTTGTTGTTTGTCTAAGTAAATATTTCATGTATAACTCTTAGAAAGGGTAGGTTGGGATTGCCTCTCCTTTGGCATCCTAGCCTTGCATCGAGTTGTATTAGAGAATAGTTCTCTCTTCTGTCTTGAATCATGGAGAATCTTATTGGCTTGGTTGTAGAGTGGAAGATCTAAAATCTAACCTGTAACTTGCAAAAGGTTACGATCTTGTAGGAACTATTGTCAAGATGGTTGATGGTAAAGGAAACATAGATAGTGTTATCATTGATATATTGAGGCAAATTGTAGCAAGACTTGAAGCCATTAAGACAACCAAAAGAAGAGGTGTACATATTGAATATGTTAACTTGATGATGAAGAAGTGACACCTAAACCTAATCCTGAACTTGAGGCTAAACAAGATGAAGAAAGGCTTTTGAGATTTTTGTCTACGGCTAATGCTAGACCCATTGATAGATTTTTTTCCTATGATGGAAGACTTGAGACTAATGTAGCATTGGATTGGATCTTTGAGATGGAAAAATACTTTAAGTATGAAGGTACTCTTGATAATAAGAAGGTAAAGATAACAATCACAAAGTTAAAGGGTCATGCTTCTCTTTGGTGGGATCATTTGCAAATTGAAAGACAAAAGAGATGAAAAAGAAAAGATCAAGACATGGGAAAAAATGATTGGAAAGATGAAAAAGAAGTTTCTCCCTACATATTACCATGTTAGTTTATTGAGGAAAATGCAAAATTTTAGGCAAAAAGACATGAGTGTGAAATAATATACCAAGGAAATCTACAAATTGGATATCCAACCTGGATATGTTGATAATGAAGTTGAGAAAGTGGATAGATACTTGAACGGTATTAGGACATTAATTCAAGATGAGATTAGGTATGTTAAGATGAACATTGTAGAAGAAGAATATTTGTATGTATTAAAAGTTGAAAAGAAAGATTGGCAAAGATACATGATCAAAGACAAAGTAGTAGAGGTGGAAGATTTCAAAGAGGAAGAGATGGAACCTATGGAGAAAGTATCATGTCTAACAATGCAACACAAGATAAAAGAAAGATATTATGCAAAGAATAACCTACTAGAAAAAGAAGTAATTATTATAGAGGTAGCTATATTGGTTACTCTAGGAATAATAATGGAAAGGGAGAGGTAAGATCTTGGTTTAAGGGAACTTGTTTCAAGTGTGGAGAAGAATTACATAGCGATATTGAATGTAATAAGTCTAGAAAAAAGATTGGAGGAAATAGAAGAAAAAAATTGTCTTATGAAGAAGTTGTTGAAATACCTAATGAACCTAAAATTGGTGAGAACCTTATGTTAAGAAAGACCTTGTGAAATTAAGAATTTTGTGAAGAACCTATTCTAAGAATAAGTTTGATCAAGACCAAATGTAAGTTCATTGGAAAATATTGAAAAGTAATAATTGATAGTGGTAGTTCTGATAAAATTACTTTCAAGGAGTTGATTAACAAGTTGCAGTTGTAGAGATTAAGACATCCTAAACCTTATCATGTTCCTTGGATCCATAAGGAGCATAATTTACTTGTAAATGAATAATGCCTTGTTAATTTCAAAATTAGGAATTACCATGTTGAAGTCTTGTCTAATATTATGTTGATGGATTATTGTCATATTTTTTGGAGAGACCTTGGTAATATGATAGAAAATATTTTCATGGTGGTAGATTGAATCAATATACTATTTGGGTTGTTAGAAAGAAAAAAGTATTATTGACTTTGGTTCAAAATATTGAAGGGAATCATTGTACCATAGTCAGAGTATGTTTAGTTGATTGAAAATAGTTTGCTAAGGATATGAAGAAACATAATATTTTTTGTGCATTGATTCCTAGGAATATTGAGAAACAAGATGAACTTGAACATGCATCTTAGATTAAATATTTGTTGGAGCAGTTTTTAGATGTATCATTTCTAATAATGTACTTGATGGTTTTTCTCCTATGAGAAGCATTATTGATACCTAGGGATAGTTTTCCTAATAAAGAACCACATAAATTGATGCCTTATGAAAATATTAAGTTTAATATACAAGTGCAATAATTTCTTGAGAAAGGTCTAATTCGAGAAAGTTTGAGTCCTTGTGTAGTATCTGTTACATTAGGACCTAAGAAGAATGGAGAGTGGAAGGTGTGCATTGATTCTAGAGCTATATGCGAGATAAAAGTCAAATGTAGATTTTGTTTTCCTAGGATGGATGACATAATGGATTATGTGAGTGGAGTGATGCATTTTACAAAGATTGATTTTAAAAGTGGTTATTGACAGATTAGAATTAGAGGAGATGAATGAAAACCTTCTTTTAAGACAAATGAGGGTTTGTATGAGTGATTTGTTATGCCTTTTCATTTAAGACAAATGAGGGTTTGTATGAGTGATTTGATGAATGAATTTATGAAGAAATTAGTGGGTAAGTGTGTGATGGTATAGCTTTATGACATTTTTATATTCAGTAAATCTAAAGAGGAACACCTTGAGCATATCAGGCACGTATTGTAGAGATTGAAGGAAGATACATTTATGATTAACTTGAAGAAATGTTAATTCATGAAGAAAGGGATTGTGTATCTTGGTTTTTTTAATTTTATCTTATGGTTAGAAGATATATCCTAAAAAGGTTAAAGCTATTCTTGATTGGCCTACACCTAAGAATGTTGGAGAAGTTAGATCATTTCATCAATTGGAATGTTTTTATAGAGAGTTTGTCAAAAAAATTAGTTCTATCTATAATGCTATGATTGGGACTATGAGAGGGGATAAAAAGGATTTCAAGTGGATATATGGACCACAAAAAAATTTAAAACATTGAAACAAAAGATTGCAAAATTACCTACACTTGCTTGTCCTAATTTCAGTAAAAAAATTCAAGTTCACTATGATGCTAGTAAAATTGTTAGTGGAGCTATTTTAAGTAAAGAAGGGAGACCTTTAGCTTTCTTTAGTTATAAGTTAAATGATTCTAAGAGGAAAATTTCAATTTATGATCATGAATTCTATGTTATTATTCAATCTTTGAAGAAACAAAGGCATTATTTGATGCCTAAAGATTTTGTGTTATACACTAATCATAAAGCTTTGTAGTATTTGGGAAGTCAGTGTGAGTTTAACCAAAGACACATGAAGTGGGTTGAATATTTGCATAACTTTTCTTTTTCATTAAAGCATACGAATATACAATCAAATAAATTTGATGATTCTTTGATTCAAAGAAGGAATTTGCTAATAGAAATGAGAGTTAAGGTACTTGGTTTTGATGATTTGAAATACTTGTATGAAACTTATCCTAATTTTTCAGAATCTTGGAGAGCTTGTAAAGATTAGATGGCAAGACATAAATGGACTGATTATTTCATTCAAGAATACATGTTGTTTAAAGGAGTTTAGTTGTGCATAGCTAGATGATCTATGATAGATAACAACATGAAGGATAAGTATAGTGGCAGACTTCTAAGACACTTTCAGATTGATAAAATAGTAAAGTTTATTTATGATAGGTACTTTTTGGTGGTAGATTTATAAGGATGTGCAAATATCGGTTAGAAGTTATAGAATTTGTTTTTAAAAAAATGGAACTAGTCAAAATTTAAGATTGTATTCACCATTTTCTGTACCTAATACTAAACCTTTGGAAGATATCAACATGGACTTTGTTCTTGGTTTACGTAGAACTCAAAGAGTGATTGAATCTATTTTTGGAGTGGTTGAAATATTTTTTAAAATAGCTCATTTCATACCTTGTAAGAAGACATTTGGTGCAATACATGTGGCTAAATTATTCTTTAAGGAAGTAGTAAGATTGCATGGTTTTCATAAGACTATTATTTCAGATAGAGTTTCTAAGTTTACTAATTATTTATGGAGGACACTTTGGAAGAAGCTAAATATAGATTTGAATTTTATTTCTACATTTCATCTAAAAATAGATGAAAAATTTCACGTTGTGAACATAAGTTTGGGTAACTTGTTGTGATGTTTGGTTGGAGATAAGCCTATTACTTGGGATTTGATTTTGGCACAAGAAAAATTCGTATATAACAATTATGTGAATATGATAACTAAGAAGAAATATTTTCATATTTTTCTTGGAATGAATCCCAACAAAACTTTTGAATTAAGGGATCTAAACATTGAGGTAAAGAGAAGTGTTAGAGCTGAGGAAATTGTAGTTTTTAAGACTAGACTTTACATAAGGAAGTGGGAGGGAATTCAGAGGACACTAATATGAAATATAAAAAGAGAGAAGATAAAAGGATGAGACATAGATATTTTGAGGTTGAGGATGAGGTTATTATTAATTTGAAGAAGAACATATTTATAGTTGGTAACAAACTGAAAATGAAGTTTGGTCCTTGTAAGATTTTGGGAAAGTTTGACAATGGAAGTGCTTTTGAAGTTGAATAATCCAAAGACAAGGATATTTTACCTATATTCAATATTGTAGATGCCTTTGAGTATTTTTAATTAGATGATTAGTTAAAAGATAAACTAGATCATCCAAAGAAGAAGACTGACAACATTGAGAGGATCTTGAATAGCAGAATAACCAAGAGTATCGAAGAAAAGGACTACATGGAATACCTAGTTTGGTGGATAGACAAACTAGTAGAAGAAAGTTCATGGATTACACAATATTTTTTGGATCTTTATGATTTAGGTCAAAATTTTAGGAATGGTTGATACCAATTAGTTCTTTATTAATCATGGGTGTTTGATGTAGGAGAATCTCAACTCTTCAACAATCTTGCATCAACTAATTTTATTTATGTACGTATCTATTGTTTTCAAAGTAGTCATTAATTCCTTTTGTTTTAGGTTGTGTGCAATTGATAACATGTCAAGGACCTATCCTAGATCATAGTCCTATGTGTGTGTGTGTGTGTGTGTGTGTGTGTGTGTGTGTGTGTGTGTGTGTGTTGATGTTTCATATTATTTGAATTTTTTGTCATTCTTTGATGTCTCTATTTCCTATAGTTTTCATCTAGCAAAGCATGTTGTTTCCTTTCATATAGTTTTGTATGCTAACATGGAGTCTTTCATAGTTGGGAGTCAACTCCAATTTTTTTTTTCTGATTCATTCCTAGAAGCACATGAGCTTATGTTGTCCTTTGCTTGGGATTTGGTTTACTCTTCCAATACTAGACCTATAATTTAATTAAATGCTTGACTAATCAACTTGTGGCATAGTTCTCTAATAAGAAGATTGGATAGATGTAGGAGATCATCATATTAGAGAGAAAGATATTTAAGATGCAAGCTTGGACTCTAAATTTTTAATTCTCATTGTATATGACTGCAATCCAGAAGGCCTCACAGTTCAACATGTTTCCTTCGATACATATGTGAAGTCAAATAATTACACCTATTTAATGTTGCATATGGCCTCTTGTTCCTTTTTTTCCTAAGTAAAGCTTCAATGTGTACTTTTAGCAAGGGTATCTTGGAATCTCCTCTCCTTAGGAATCTTGGCCTTGGGGTAGGAAGGGAGAGAGAGGTAGGGAGGGAGAGAAGAAGACAGGAAGAGAGGGAGAGATAGGTAGACAGTGAGGGGAAAATAGAGAGAATGGGATATGAAAAGAGGAGGAGAGAGAAGGGGATAGTAAGAGATGGGGAGGGAGGGGGAGAAAGAGATATGAAGAGAGGGGGATAGAGGAAGGGGTACAAAGAGAAGGGGAGGTAGAGAGAAAAGGAGGAAGGGAGGTAAGGGAATATGAAGAGATGTGTACAGAGAAGGGGATAGGACAGAGTGGGAGGGAGGGAGTGGGGGGGGGGGGGGGGGGAAGAGAGAGAGAGAGAGAGAGAGAGAGAGATGTGGGGAGTGAGAATAGGATAAAGATGGAATTAAGAGGGGGGAGGGAATGATACATCAAGGTGGAAGAGAGTGAGAAAAATAAATGGAGAGAATAGGGTATATGGACAAAGGGAGATAAGAGGATAGAAAGAAGATAGGGATAGGGAGATATGGAGAATATGAGAAGGAGAAAGAGTGTAAGAGATAGAAGGGCATAAGAAAATTAATAGAATAGGATAAGGAGAGAGGGATGAGAGAGAGAATAGTATATGCTGATGGGGGAGATGGGGAGGTAGATATGGAGAGAAAGAGATAGGGAGAGATTTGTTATATTTGATTATCATCATGCAAAATAATGTATTGTGTCATTCCCACATACTATATGAAAATTTGATAAAATCATTGAGACTAACAACAATAGGTACCTTCTCATGAAATATTTACTTTATATAATGTTTAACCATATCTTTCTGTTATGTCTCTTTGTATCTGAACATAATTGCCATTATTTTAAGTTTGTATTTTAAAATGTTGAATTCAAATTGACAATTCTGCTTCAATTTTTAAAAAGACCAAAAATTTTAGATTGAAATTTTCTTCTATTGTAAGAGGTCTACTAACTAAATTATTATTATATATTGTATATAAATTAAAATTATAACATATATTGTATATACGAGTACAATAGTATTATGTAATTCATCATTGCCCATAGGCAAGAAAAAATATCAAATCCCTACCCTATCCCCACCTTCATAGTGGTTTTCTCTATTTAAATGGATCAAGGTGGCATAATCTAGATAATATATTTTTAGCAATCTCAATTATTCAAAAATTATCACACACAATTTTTTTATATGTACAGTGAAAAGAATTGAAGCATTCTCCAATTCACAAGTCTAGTGGAGATGAATAAAATTATTTTTCAGAGTTACATAAATAGCCCTCATTCTAGCCATGCGTATCATATGGAGGGTCTTGCAGCAAGAAGCATAGCCATATACTCGGGCCAAAATGGAAAAGAATCATCACTTACACAAACATGTACCATTAATTACTTCCAAGACATCATTCTCACATTCCTCCTTGTTTTTGGAAACTTCTAGACAACAATCCCTTCACACATGTTTTCATCTTCCAAGATAAATTTTAGAATTTGTCCTCATCAAGTTTACATATGGTCAAGTGGATATCTCTAAAATTTCCAAGATAATCTCACACTCTTCTCTTCCTAACCATATATATATTTTTTAATATTAGACAAAATTAACATAGCAAAATTTAATTTTCTTTACTGGTGCCTTAACAAGCCTAACAAATATATGTCTACCATTTTTTAACAACTTTTGATCTTCTTAATCAATTGTGAAATAAATGATAAATTATTGTTCTACACTTGAACCTATAGAATGAAAATTTACATTTTTAATTATTTTGATGCAAGTTATGCCTAGTGCACAAACATGTACTAAATTTTTAGGTTACCGACAGTTTAGGAAATCATATATACAAATACTTGATAGAAAATTACAAAAAAATATAGAAATTATCTATCTCAAGACCATCATACTAAACTATTTTTCAAAATATGAAATGTAACTATATATTTTGTTGAGCACACAAAAAACTATAAGGTATATTTTTTCATGTGTAGAGGGTTTTACCCTCTTGATCTTATCCATTTAAAAAAAAATAGTAGTTTAAAAACTAGATTAAAAGTACTACAATTCCTATTCTTCACACATTATAATTTGTATTGCAAGACCCTCATATTTCTCTTTAAAGTTTAGGTTTACTCTATTTCATAAAAATAGCTACTTGTACCATTGTTTATAAACCATCTTTGTGCAAATACTTACACACACTAGTGCATTTATTGAGCACTAGGAAGACTCATAGAATTCCCCATCTTCTCCCTAAGATACACAAAAGTATCCTTGTACAAATATTTTTCCATTATGTTTACAATCTAGTCCTTTGTAGGAACATACTCTATCTTAACTTCATTCTCCAACACCATCTCTTTCAATAAGTGATATTTGATAGAAATATTTTAATTTTAATTTTGTATTGGATTTGTTTAAAATTTATATGTATGGTCAAAAAATGGAAGCAGACTCACCATACATGTGAATAAAGGGGAAATACTAGGATCCACCCCTTTTTTCTAGATTAGATTAGATTAATACAAGAGAGAGTATCAATATAAACCAAATATAAAAAGGAATGAATAACTCATGTTTAATTTTCTCTCACCTCTACCTTAAGAGGATTTAAGAAAGACAATAAATAAAGTAAGGCTAATATGTAAATTATGAAAATAGAAAGGAGAAGATGATAGACCTCGTGGAATATAAACCTAAAAATGTGCTATACAATGATGTCAAAATCTACTATAACCTAAGGTCTAGACTAAAAAATGTGAAGCATAAAAACCCATAAATCATTCATCAATCTATCAGGGGTGAACTACATGATCAAGGAAAAACTAGATGATCAAGGAAGAGCTATAATTCTAATAAAATATGTTCTACACTAATTTTGATTTCATAGTTCCATAGAGAACCTACAAAACAAGGAGGTTTTTTATTTTATGCTGAGGTGAGGGTTGGGGGTTTCCTCCAAGGTCAAACCCTAGTTTAGGAATTAATCTTGAATTGAAATAAGGATAGAATGCTAGCAAGTAATAGTGATATATCTAACATGAGGCAATGTAAATCTCTAAATATGTTCTTCAATTTGGAATGTAATCAAGTATGTGGATACAATAGCTTTGAATCAACTTCAAAACCTTAGAAAGGTCATCAAAATGAAACTAAAACCTTCATAAATGTATGTATTTAATATTTATCTTGTAAATAAATGTATATCTTTAAAGGATGAATGCAGAAGATGCAACAAAGGATCTTGAATGTATTTTTGAATGTTAAAAATGCAATAGAACATTAGCATAAACTCCTTCAATGGATTGAATGCATAAATCATTGATCTTTGATGGAGGAATAACTTGAATCCCTCAAATTCTTGAGAATTTGAGAGCTTGAGTTCTTGAATGTTTGAATTCTTGAGACAAGATCTAAAAAATGGAGAAAATGGGAGGGTTTATATAGAGCTCAAAATTGACTAACTCCCATAGGTTGACCTATCTAGGAATTAACACCCTGAATGTATCCAAACATGAGACCCAAATATAGGACATAAAAAGGGAGAAATTAGGAGTGTGCTACATCCCTAATTAGTCAAGGACACACTATGCCCCTAAAAACTAGGGGCGAGTAGCTCCATGATACCAAAATAAGTATGAGATCCCAAAAATTGGGCATGAATTTTAGATGTAGCCATTTTTTTTTGTGGAGAGAACATTCCAAGTGGATAGATGAAAAAATGGGAGGACCAAGGAGAATAGATCCTACATCGACCTTAATGCTATGAATATAGAAGGTTTCATTGCAATTCCACCTAGGAGAGAGGACATAAAAGAAAAGAAAGAAGGAAAGGTGCAAGGAGCAAGATGGTCTCGTTCATTAAATTATAGTGCTTTAAATTTAATATGGTACATTTAACCCCCACTTTAGTAAGAGTGTGGGTCAACCCAAGCTTTTAGTAAAGTAGAGAGAAGAAGAAGAAGAGAATCTAATGAATTGCAATGAGATAGAACATTACTTAGTCACAAAGAACAAGCCCCGAAGACTAAGGGTTCTAACTCCACATCCATACATGAGGGTGAAAAGGAAAATAAAACAAAACAAAAACAAAAAGACAAAGACATGCCAAAGGGGTTAGTGCTAAAACTAGACACAAATCAACCATTGGAAGAAGCCTTAGCTAGAGGAATGTCTCACCCAGTAATATCATATTTGGAAAGTCATCAAAAGAGCATAAATGATGACATAGGAAATTCAAGAGAAATAACATTAATCAATGTAGCTTCTAGATCTATCTCTATCAACATGAAAGAAAAGAGAGAGAGAGGGGAGAGAAAAAGTGATTAACTTGCCTATCATAGTGTCCACCCCACTATGAATCACCAAGATAGATATTGTAAAATATGGCATTGAATGATCTAATGGGGTGGTGACCCATTAGTCAAACCACCAAAGTCCCATACATAGATCAACATCCATTGTATCACCATGGCATGGTCCTATGAAAATGCATTACCCATGCATGGGACTTAGAATTTTGTATTTGAATGTGTTATCTATATTGGGACTTAGCAATTTTTTATGTTTAACCCATGACTGAGATTTAGAAAGTTTGTCTGCATTACTCATTCTGAGATTTACCATATGTGTTTGTGTGTGTGGAAGAAATTTGAAATAATAATGCATATGTATTTGAGAATGACTGAGAATGAATACCTAGTGTTAAGTGTTAAAGTACTCTAATCCATGCTCAGGATCCACATTTTCTAACCAATAAGAGCATAAATTATGTACATAGAGGGTGTATATGTTCCCTCCTCCTTATCATGTCTAGATACTAGACTTGAGAAGGAAGAGAAAGATTATACCTACCTCATAGAGCAAGGAGATATCATTAAAGAAAAATATAGGCTACATTAATAGAAAAGAGTTGTGATTCTTACAAGATAAGAATATAGAGAAATTGTGAAAAGGATATATCACTTATAGAGAGAGGATCCTCAAATGGGATAAATCAAAATGACAATATGTCCACCTAAGAGGAGTACTTGAATAAGATAATGTGTCTAATAAGGGAAAGAGGAAAAAAAGGAACAAGAATACACATATTTAGCCCCCTATGCATATATAGGTTAAATAAGGATCCTTGGATGAAGGATGTGAATATCAAAGCAAGGGAAAGTGTATATAATGGACATATATTACTTAATAAATAAAAGGTGATGATGTAGGACATGTACCTCTTACAAAAAAAATAGAATCCATAGTCAAGACACAATTCTTCACAAGGAAAGAACAATGTCATATAATAAATAAGTTTTGTGTAAGATTAAAGAAAGTAGATCCATAGCAAAAAAGAAAAATAATGTAGAAAGTTCTTTCTACCCAAGTGTGAGATAAGAAAAGAGATCTATAGTGGACTATGTATAAATATCTTGAAGAAAATAAGGACGAGTCATAAGAAAAAACTGTAATCATGCACAAAAAAAACCACCTTATCTCTAACAAGAGAAATATTATACTACACCATACAAGGGATAAAAGAAAGAAACATTATAGGATAACCAAGAAAAGATATCACATATGAAGTAAGGCATAGATTATTAGAATATATGAAGCATTAAGATCAAAGAAATGAATGATACTTTTCTAGGAAGAAAAACATGGTTATGCATGTAACAAAGGAATTTGTATCCATAGATGAAAATGTCCCATTAAATAATACCAAACTATAGGAAAATAAAAATATATATTATCTTATAATGTCCAAGTAAAATCTTGTAAGAAATGTAAGGAAATTAATATCCATTTAATTGAAAGAGATGTAATAACTAGAGATAATGCATCCAACAAAGGAGAAGAACCTCATCATACAATCAGGAGACACCGGATTGCAAGGAGAGAAGAGAATACAAGTTGGAAGTGAGAGGAGATAACACACTCCTTTTCCCACATAAGATTTCAAAAATTCCTATGTATAAGAAGAAGAAGATATCTCTAAAAGAGAAGAAGGAATCCATGTCCCCTAGTGAGATGGAACAAGTAGAAGAGACCTATTGGAAGATTCCAAATACACAGTATACAAGAAATTGGAGAATCCACTAAAATAGATGAAAAATAAGACTAACTAAAATTATGAAGTAATTGTAACTCCTCACATATATAAGGAATAATTCCTAGAGAATCATTTTCCTTAGCATACAAAAAATAAAGAATACAATTGACAATCATAGTGAAAATGACATGAAAATACAAGAAGAGAGCATTCAAGAGGCATGCTAGATTTTATCAGTTTAGAAACAACTACTTGAATATACACCTTAAAAGCCAAATCTTTGCAAGTTTTAGGATAATCAAGATTAGGATTAGGTAAGAGAAGATGAAGAGGAGGTCTTCTAGAATATTTTTCATATATGTCAAAAGGAGAATATCCAATACCATGTTTTTATCCAATATCATGTTTTTCCTTCTTAGGAGATACATGAATGGTATTTTTAAGACCATGCTCATTAATACCAAGTCCTAAGCCATTGTAACCTTGTTTAATAATCAAATAATAACCTTTACAGTTGTTATACATCAAAACTTCAATAGAAGGAGCTTTTTCATTAGAAACTTTATGAGGAAATAATAGGAGGAGAAACAAAATAAAGTTTAGCTTTCCCCTTATTATGAGTAACATGAGGAGAAGGTTCATCAAGAAATGTGGAAAAATCATCGTCATGAACTAAAGTTTGAGCTTGAACATATGTTTGAGAAGTGTTAGTAGATGAACAAAGAGAAGGAGGATTAGGAGGATGGTTAGGAGAATCCTCAACTAAGGTTTCCACATAATCCAAACAAGAAATAATCCAACCACCAAAAGATCTAGTCACAATCTTAAAAGAAGGAAAATATGTATTCATTAAATTCATAATAGTATAATCAAGAAAATCATTAAGAGCCATAAACATTATAAAATACATAAAACTTTCATAAACATCATAAGTTCTATAAAGGGATGCAAGAAGAAAAATATTGAAAAAGATAACCATAAACCAAAAACATCTTCATGATGCAAGATGTAGGATAACCAAGAGAAAGATATAACACAAAGAATATGACTCTAAAAATAAAGGACATAAGAAAATATAAAAATCTAACTCCAAGATCAAAGAAGAGAGAGTTTCTGGTTTAATCAATGTATGGATAGAAAATGGAAGTGGACTAATGACACATGTGAATAATGGTGGGGGACAAAGATCTACCCATTTGATTAGATTAGATTGATACAAGAGATAATACCAATATGAACCCAATACAAAAAGGAATGAATAAATTGGGTGTAATTCTCTCTCAAATGGGGTTGCAAGCTTTGGGTTTAACTATGGAGGAAACTCTGTAGTTAAGCGCGCTCAGGCTGGAGTAGTACTGGGATGGGTGACCTCCTGGGAAGTCCCGGTGCTTCACCCCTGTGAGCATCACCTAGATCCAATGAGTGCTAAGTGTTCCATTTATTCTCATGAGAGATGGATTCATGTTGAATCACTACTCATGAAACATGGGTCATTGAGTTTGACTCAAAATCACACAGTTAAATCCTGATATTCACATCACAATTTGACTAGCTGTGGAAATCATCTCCTACTTATCTAAAGATGATATGTAAAGTATGGTAATACAAAAGAGAATATGACATACCTTATGGAATAAAAAACATGAAAATGTACTATAGAATGATGTCAAAAGCTTCTACAATACAAGATCCATGCTAGAAACTATGAAGCTAAAAAAACCTTGAAATTATTCATCAATCTATTAGGGGAAAACTAGATGATTAGTGGTGAACTAGATGATTATGGATGAAGTGTGGCCTTGATAAAATGTGTGTAATGTTGATTTTTATTTTTCAATTCTTTAGAGAGTGAAAAAAGGGTATCCATATCTTTAACTTGTTGGTCAATCCGTGATCTTGAAGCCTACAAAACAAGGAGGTTGTTTTCTTTTTGCTTGGGGGGTAGGGGCTGGGGGGAGGTGGGGAGGGATTGCCTTGGTCAAATATCATTTTAGGAATTAACCTTGAAATAGAATAAGGATAGAATGCTAGAAAGTAGTAGTGATAGATTTAACATGAAGAAATATAAATTTATGTATATGCTCTTCAATTCAAAATATAATCAATTATGTGCATGCAATACCTTTGAGTCAACTTCAAAACCCTAGAAAGGACATAAAAATGAAACCAAAACCTTCATGAATGTATGTGTTCAAAATACACCTTGTAATGGAATGTATATTTTGAAAGGATGAATGTAGAAGTTGTAAAAAGTATCTAGAATGTACGCAGGGAGATATTGAATGTTAAAATACAATAAAAAATCTAGTGTAAACTGCTTCAATACTTTGAATGGATAAATCCTTTATCTTCAATGAAGAAATAACTTGAATGCCTTAAGTTCTTGAGAAATTGAGAGCTTGAGCGCTTGAGTTCTTGAATTCTCGAATGCTTGAGATGAGATATGAGGAATGGAGCAAATGCATGGGTTTATATAGATCTCAAAATTTACTAACTCATGTAGGTTGACCTTACTAGTAATTAATACCTCAAGGGTATCTAAACATGGTACCTAAATAGATAACCCAAAATAAAGGACAATTAGGGGCACACTATGTCCCTAATTGGCCTATTAGGGATGTACCACACCATTAATTCATCAGCGGTGCACTACACCTTTGAAAAAAAGGTGATAGAACCTCTAGGATCCCTTCAATATTTAAAAAAAAAAACAAATCTTAGATCCTAGAAATCAAGCATAGAGCCTGAGATGTAGCCATTTCAGTCTAGAGAGAAATCTTCAAGTGGATAGATGAAGAATGTTGGAAATATAAGATAAGCTATGTTATTGAGAGGGGAGGAATGAATCAGTAACTAATAAAAAGTAATCTTTATTCACCAATTAATCCTTCATGTGTATTCTGATCTAATTCCATGTATGAAAAACTAAAAACATTAAAACATTCATAACACTTTGACACACAATATGGTAAACTGGAAACCTTCCAAATAGAAACTAAAATTGGGATGGGGATGATACCCACAAGCTTTAGTACTACAATATAAAGTTGGCTTATTAAGGCTTACAATGATCACTTCTAATGATCTACCCTATTAGGAGCAATAAGGACTACTAGGTCCACCTTGCAAAAGGATTTACAAATATACAGTGACGTATGCACTCAGTAAAGTGATTTACAAAAGACTATTAAGTCTACCTTGTGAAAGGATTTAACTATTCCACCTATTAGGATGAACCAGTGGTTGATCTCTGATCTACAACTTGGTTTGTTGAATGAGATACATTTGAGTGTAATGATCACCTTGCTGTGATAGATAAATCTTTGTTGCTCCTTATACTGTTGTAGCCTTTTACTTCACACTTCTACTCTTTGAATGTCACATCCGATAATATTATTTCTTACCTTTTGATATGATAAAATATATTACATATAATACCAATCCAAATTACAATTCATCAAAGATGGCTACAATACATGTTTCACTAAAATACACAAAGTTGGCCCAATTGTAGGAAATCAGGTTCTGAAGACAAACTAAGTGAGGTTTTGACATGCAGCATCCATTGTCAACACTCGGCATTATCATGCACTTGCTAGACATAGAAGCTTAATCCATACTAATCACTTCCAAGTAGTCTAAACTCAGTTTGCACTGGCAACTCTGTGAATATTATAAAAATCAACATATAAATTGAATCAATTGATTCACACTGCATAGCTCAGTCAAAACTATCACTACAAGCTTATTATAAATTGAATCACTTAGTTGACACTGTGTAGCTCGGTCCATACTAAATTCACATTGCTAAAGTTGCGAATTTGGTAAACACAATAAAGCTTGGTAGATACTAACCATCTAAATAAGTGTATGTGTCACTAATAAACAAACTTGACTATAATGTCAACAATCTCCCCCTTTGACATTAGTAACAAAAACACTTATCAATCAAAAATGAATTCAAAAAGTTCAAAACAATCTTTATTCTCCATTCTGTGTCTTCAACTCGGTAATGTACTTTGTTTTCAAAAATTTTGAAAATTGTTTTTGTAATTTTACCTGAATATCTGTACATGTATATGATGCTCCCCCATACATATATATTAAATATACTTTACACATTATATATAGCTTCTCATCTTCTCCCCTTTATTACATTTTTTGCCTATATATAATATGTTATATAAATCTTCTCCCCCTTTTTGACATAAATGCCAAATGTGTATTTTACTTGGTAATACCAAAATGTGACAAGAAGTGAGAATGCACCTTTAGAATTAGTGACATTGTGTTGTCCAAATTTTCTTGCAACACTTTGCTTACATGCAATGCAATCTACACTTCTACTAATAATTCCATCATGTGATCAGCAATGGAGAATTTTTTATCATGGACGAGAGTTTTAGCATGTGCAATATGTTTTTTCAATGCATCCATGTTTGGAAGAATCATGCCTTGAATATTCACAAGTGTGGCCCTTATCCTAGCTTCTTCCCTTAGTAATTCTACTTGCATATTAGTCAGAAATCTAATCTTTATGTAGTGATTAGAACTATAGCTTAGGTCAAGTGACAACTATTGTGCAATTGCCTTCAAATCTTCATCTATCTTGGAGATTTTACCTTTGACTTCCTATGTGAAGATAGATGTATCATAGAGTTTATCGAATAGAGAAGTGACATTATTGGAAGAGGTTTCCAATGAGCCTAGAATAGTAGACAAGTCTACTTGATATATTGCAATCTTCTATATAACTAGATCCAATAATTTATTTTCAAATTTCTTCTCTAATCTTTGCAACAAATTCTCTTGTCCATTCAAATCTTCATTGAATTTTGGGACCACTTCTACTAACTGAGCCAAAATAGGTTGAGAAGTATCAACCTCAATGCTAAGTGCATCTACAAGAATGTTCTTTGCATCTTCAAGCACTTTAAATTCTCTATTTCTTTCCTCCTTAAGACTCTCTTGATTAGCTTTCTTCTATATTAGCTCTCGTACTATATGCATTTGATCGGGATTCAAAGTAGATATATCCCAATTTGGAATAAATATTTCTTCATCAAGATCAATGTCTTCTTCCTTGTCTTTTACTTTTCTAGACCCTTTTATACTCAGTTGAGGCTTCCTTTCAACTGTCTTAGTACTTATTATTTTCATGCTTGGAATAGTAACAATGGTGGAAATGGTAGGACTGGTAGTAAAAGTAGATATTGCACTTCTTGAAGGAATACCTTATTGCTGCTCATAACCACAATTGATGAAGAAGGAAGTACTAATTTCTCAATAGATGAAGTACTGGTCACTTCTATCAATGAAGTAATGAGTTGAATTGGTGCAAAGATTGGTTGAGTTCTGGAACTTACAATTTTCAACGCAACCAACTCGATAGTAGCTTTCTCTGAGCTTGATGTCTTTAATGCTTCACTCAGAGAGTGAGGAAGTGAGGCTATGACCACTACTGTGACCTTCTCAAGGCCAATCTCCTCAATGCTTTGGATCTCAGGGAGATTCTCCTTAGTGGCTTCCTATTCTTGTTCCTCATTGTCTATATTGTCATAATTTGTTACTTCATTATCAATTTCCTCTTCCTTGTAATTTTCACCATCATGATCCTTATCACTAACATTAACAAAAAAATCACTTTGCTTGTGAAGATTATAGATATTTTTCCATGTATTGGTTGCATTCTTCACCATATGTTCATTGTCATTGATCAATATCCAACAAGTGTTAAATCATAAAGTAAGTTTTTCTTCATTCTTCTTGATGGATTCTTTCACTCTTTTATCATTTAAGCTTGGTATGATTTTCCTTAGGGTCTTCTCATATATGTATTTTGCAATTTTCTTGGCATGTTTCCATCTTGGCTTGATTTTCTCCATTAATTCATTAGGAATCTACTGTGCAAGTTGTTCTGGAGAGTATTTCCATTTACCTAGCTTAGACATGACCATGTCTTCAACTTGTTGTTTCTCCTCTACAATTCTAATTTCATACTTCAATGATTTTAAATTTTTTATATTGGCTCCAAAATCAATTTCTTTCAATCTTTCTTGAAATGTGGGTGGAGGTCATTTGAAAATCACATCCTCTTCTACTTCACCCAATTTTAGTTTCTTTTTGGATGTTCTCCTTGTAAACACTATAGTAGTTGGCTTGGTAGGTTTGGTTATAATAACCTTACCATTCTTCTTTACTAGCTCTTCTTCTTCTAATTTTTCTTCATCTTCTACATCATTTTGCTCTATGTCATCTCCTTTACCTTCTGTCAATAGGAGAGTAGAACTAGTTTGCTTCAATTTTGCTCTTCTCTTTTTACCTTTGTTGACAACTTGAGGGAGTTTTATATCTAATTCAATTATAGATTTAGCTTCATCATATGTTCCAAAGTATGTAGCTTTTGGATCAAAAGGTTCATTTAACAATGCCTCAATAATATCCTTGGTTTCATCAATATTGACCACATAACTTAGAGGCTTGACCCATACAATTCTTGGTCTAACTTCTTGTATATACACTTTATCACAATAAACCATAAAAAAAATCATCTTTGGAGTCTTCTACAAGTTTCTTAGGTATCCTAAATCTATTGTTCATATTCTCCTTAAATGCATCAAAATAATTTTCCATGATACATAATTTTCTCCCATTTCTACTATATATTCATTGATTTGATAAAGAACAGGTACATATTTTATCCATATAACTATACCTTTTGATGGAAAAAAAATTTTCACAAAGAAAAATAAACAAGTTAAGAGTGAACCAAACTTACAAGGGTTATTCTTTGAAGTTCTAATGCTTTCCATATTTTTGTTGAACTGATTCAACATCAACTTGGAAAGATCAAAGGACATATTATTCTTGACCACTTTGAAAATTGTATCACCTAGTTTAGTAGATTAAAATGAACACTAATCTATAAAAAGCGTTCTCAATACTAAAAAATAAGTAAACACTTAAGATAGGACCAAAGAAGACAAAATTGAGGAAAGTAGACCAAAGATGGTAAACTCCTCAAGTGCTTCTCATGATGACAAAGCTATGTCCCTTATGGATAGCAGATGTATGCTCACTATGTGCTCAAACTCCAAGTGGATGAGTGATAATCAAATATGGGTGTGGATGAATGATTCAGTAATGAAGGTATGGAGGGGTTTCAGCATTATGATGGTATTTTTGGTAGTTTTTAGGCTCTCAAAATAGCATTATAGGTTTGCTTGAAAAGTCAATGATTTTAGTGAAGGAAGAGGCTTCTATTTATAGGCCAAGGGGTAGAGGGATGGATGGTCAGGATGCAAGGATGGAAAGATGGTGAGGGAGGGTCAAGATGCACTCAAAGGGGAGCACATGGATTGTGCTTGTTTGGAGCCAATAGGGAAGTGACACATGTCACAGGATGATTGGATGTGAGAGGATAGGATAAGGGTTGGTCAAAGGATTAATGAGAGAGGTTGACCCATAAAGAGGGATGGTTGATCCATAAATAGAGATGGTTGGGTCATAAATAGAGATGGTGAGGAGGAGGATGAGATTGTTGACTTTGGCTTGGGTTAGCAAGTCTTAACCCTTGCTTAAGTTGTGCACATGATTAGAAGAGGGATTAGGATTAGGTTAGGAGTTGGCTAACCTTGTTTAGGTAATGTGACAAGGTTAGGGGAGGGATTAGGATCAAAGATAAGGATTGAAATCTTCTAGAAGAGTCTAGGCTTTGGATGAGGATGAAGACTTTCTTAGAAGAGTCTAGAGCTTCCTAGGATGAGGATAAATAAGGTTTTTAGGAAATAAATAAAGTTTTATTTATTTCAAGGGTTTGGGTTGAGGAGATATTTATTAAAATATTTTTAATAAACATGAGGATTAATATTTAATCTTAATTAAATATTTTGAGTTGGGATTAGGGTTAGGAAATGATGAGATTAGCCTTTAATTGAAATTAAAGAAGGATTAAAAGATTTTGGAAGAGGTTAGTGGTCTTAAAGAAATTGGCCAAGTTTTGGGCAAAAAAAAAAAAAAAATTATTTTGGGATTTTTGGTAAATTTATTAATTAAATAATTAATAAATAAGAAAAAAATGTTTAAATAAGATTTAAACATTTTTGGGAGGGATTCCATAATTAAATATTTTTAATTAAGATAAAGGGATTTAATGGCATAAAAATAAATAAATAAATAAAATAATTAATTAATAAATAAATGATGATGTCATCAGGGAATTTTTTTAGAAAATAAAAATACTTTATTTTCTAAAGGATCATTAGTTGTCTACAAAAACAAGATCCACAGCTTGACATGATACACTATTGAGTCAACTGGAGTTGTATATCTTGTGTGCAATTGCATGTATTCCAAACTTTAGCTCCATATCAATAACATAACTAATCTTCATACCCCTTCCATCCTATTTGACAAGGGTTTTCTTTTCTAGTTCCACTCGACTTAGGGTTTTGGTGGTTTTTTCCTTGGCTAGCATTAAAAGTTTTTTGATTTGATGAATCATTTTATTTATTATGGGAATAGGTTTCTCCAACCATAACTACCCATTATGCATATGGATAAGGGTAAATCTTATCCACTTTATCTAAAAGTCTTGGGGCATGTGTGGAATGTGAGTCAAACCAATTACTTCCAGGTGTTCATGCTCCAGTTTTAACACACCATTCACACACAACTTCTCCAAAGTTTCATCCATTTCTAGGGTTCCTATATCTTGAATCAAACATAAAAAAAAAGTGAGTAAATATCATTTACTATAATTATCTTGGATGGAATTTGAGATTGAGCTTTGGTTGGATTAAGGGTTTCTGTAATAGCTAGACTAAATTTGAAATCTAGTGCTTTCCATTCGACTTCTCAAACTAACACCTCATAATCTTTCTTTGTCTTGCTCCTAGAGGATGCCATTGCTCGGCAGGGTTTCTAAAAAACAAAAAAAACTTCAATAATAAATCACATAGATTTATTGGATTCACTAAAATCACTCTTTGCAAATAGCTCTTGAAAATTCATGCTGACAAATGAATTCAATTTTTCCCTTTTTAACAAATTCAACTTCCAATCACCATAAGTGCCTGGTATGATCATTTTGTCAATGACAATCTATCTTCCACTCATCTTGAATTAAAGGCTCAATAGAGTCATCCATGGCTCAGTGTCCACACAACAACTTAGTAACTCTCGACCTTGCTCGGTAGGGTATTGCACCCAACCTAGCTCACTAAGGTCCAAAATTCCTTTGGAGGCTTGGTGATCCCTTTGCATCTTGAATGTTGATATGGATCTTTCCTTCTAGCTGACTAGAATTGATGTAAGATGTTTGCTTTAGAATCCTAGTTCTAGTTCTCCTTGTGGGAGATCAAGTAGAAATTCTTGAGTCACCTAATTCTTGAGTGACATTTGCTTCATTGCTTGGACTTGCATTCTCAAAATATTTCAAAATTTATTGTTGTCTCATCTTCTTTCTGATGTTATCATTTTTTTTCTTCTTCTCTTCTTCAATTCTTCTAGTGTTGATATAGTTCTTGGAAAGATATCCAAGTTCTATACAAATAAAACATCTTCTAGTGGTGTAGGTTGTTCTCATATGATTTTTTACGCAATTTATTCCAATGTATCCAAATTCTTCATAGTAGTGACATCTACACCAAGTGTTGTAGTCCCAACCAAATATAGCTTTTACAATATGTTCTAGTTGATTCAATATCTTAGTTTTGCATTCAAAGGATTTGTGCCCATGATTCTTGTCTTTATGGCATTTGTCTTCAAATTTAGGTTTCTCTTTGCATTCATTAGCTCTATGACGATGTTGATTACAATTGTAGCACTTTCCATTAATTTAGCTTTACCATTACTCCAACATTTGTTTGGTGTATGACCTAACTTACCACAGTGATGGCAAATAGGTCTTTGATTCTTTTGAGCTCCTTGTTTGAATGATTCACCTTATTTTGTGTATCCAATTCCTACTTTTCCTTTCTATCTATATTGGCTTTGCTCATTCAATTGACTCATTTCTACTTGAGATTTCATCATCCTTTCATTGGTTTTCTTTTTAATGTTTAGATCATTTTGCAATCTTTCATTCTTTAATCTTAGATTCATGATTTCTTCATTTTCATTGGTAAGCTAATTATTCAAGTCTATTTGTTGAAGGGATAGATGCTAAATTTTATTACTCTTACCTTCTAACTCTTCTTTTATCTTGTTTTTCTCTTCCATGACTTTACATAGTCTTATTGACTGAATTTCTTGTTCTCTTTTAAGCTTTCTAATTTCTTCTTGAAGGTTACCATTCTTTTATAATAGTTCTTTGATTGCCTCATTTACTTCATCTGAATTACTTTCTAAATGGATGTCTTCAATTCTTTCTTCAATGTAGAGTTTGTCATTTATTTGAATTACAAGATCTTTTCTTCTTTTCAAGGATTGAGAGAGTTTCTCCTTTGCTCTCTTAATTTTCCCAATAGCTAATTCAAAATCTAGCTTTTCATTTTCAATAGCCTTATCAAGTCTAAATAACTCCATTGCCTTTGATCTTTTCTCAAGCTATTAAACTTCTTCTCTAAGAACCAAAAATCTCTGATACCAATTGTTGGAAATATAAGATGGGCTATGTAACTAAGAGGGTACAAGTGAATTAGTAACCAATAAAATTTAATCTTTATTCACCAATTAATTCTTCATGTGTATTCTAATCTAATTACATGCATGAAAAATTGAAAGCATTAAAACATTCATAACACTTTGACACACAATATGGTGACCTAAAAACCTTCCAAATAGAAAGTAAAATTGGGGTGGGGATGGTACCAAAAAGCTTTAGTACTTCAATATAAAGTTGGCCTGTTAAGGCTTACAATGATCACTTATGACGATATACCCTGCTAGGAGCAATAAGGATTGCTAGGTCCACCTTGCAAAAGGATTTACAAACATACAATGAAGTATGCATTTGGTAAAGAGATTTACAAAAGACTATTAAGTCTACCTTATGAAAGGATTTAATTGTTTCACCTATTAGGATGAACTAGTGGTTGATCTTTGATCTACAACTTGGTTTGTTGAATGAGATACCTTTGAGTGTAATGATCACCTTGCTATGAAAGATAAATCTTTGTTGCTCCTTATAGTGTTGTAGCCTTTTACTTTGCACTTTTTCTCTTTGAATGTCACATCTGATAATCATATTTCTTACCTTTGGATGTGATACAATATATTACATATATACCAATCCAAATTACAATTCATCAAAGTTGGCTACAATACAAGTTTCACTAAAATACACAAAGTTGGCCCAACTATAGGAACTTGGGTTTTGAAGACAAACTCGGTGAGATTCTAACACTCGACATCCATTGTCAACACTTAGCATCATCATGCACTTGGTAGACATAGATTCTCAATCCATACTAATCACTTTAGGTAGTCTAAACTAGGTCTACACAGGTAACTCAGTGAATACTACAAAACTTGACATATAAACTAAATCACTTGATTCACACTACATAGCTTTGTCAACACTATCACTACAAACTCAATATAAAATGAATCACTTTGTTGACACTGTATAGCTCAATCAATACTAGATTCACATTGTTGAAGCTGTAAACTCAGTAAGCATTAGAGAACTTAGTTGACACTGAGAAACTTGGTAAACACAATAAATCTCGGTAGATACTAACCATCTGAATAAGTGTGTGTGTGTGTCACTAATAAACAAACTTGACTTTGATGTCAATAGAAGAAATGAAAGGTCCCAAGATGATAGATAATAACTCAATCTTAAAACCATGAAAATAAGACCTTTAAAGTGATTATATTAGGTTTGACCCCAATTCCACATAGGAGAAAGGTTGGGAAAGGGAGAAAAATGGAAAGGTGCAAGGAGATTAATGATCTCACATTAAACAGGTACTAAAGCTTCATTAAATTGGAGTGCATCTACTTTAAGATGATAGTGTATACAACACTATTATTATCATACTTGATTAAAATTATCTAATCAAAAGTTGTTTCCATATCCTTTAAACTCTATTTTATACATAATACTAAGAAAAAAAAACATTTTTCAATGTTCTCTCATTTGGTAGTTGATAGTGTTACAAAATCATGCTTCTTTGTTGAGAAATAAACAAGCTAGGATTTATGTAAATAAGCTCAACTACTTGTAATTTTTCTATTATCCTTAAATTTGACCCAATCTACATTAGGATAAGATGTTACTATTAAATAAAAACCGTTTAGATATGATAATCCAAACTCATACGTACCTTTCAAATGTTTGAAAATAACTACCATAATATGTAATGTTCTTATTTCTTTCTAAAATATAGTTGCTAAACCTACATATATATTATATTTGGTCTAGTAGAAGTAAAATATAATAGTCCTCCAATTATTCTTCTATACTTACTTTTATATGAGGTGGTAAGAGTTTTGGGTGAGAATTTGGTTATGGGGATTGAGTCTGGTTTTGTAGGGAATGTTGTATGTAGGAATTCGGTTGTGGGTATTGCCAAAGGTTTTGCAGGGCATGTTGATGCAAATTCTAGTAATGGATTGAATGGGAACCTAGAGCTAGAAGAAGACAAAGTCTTGGTGGGCTTTGTTTTAAGAAGGCATGGGGATTCTAACTTTCATTAGTATGGTCTTTTGACTGATATCCTTGCCCCTATAAGGGACCCACTTGAGAAAATTTTGAAAGGGGGGCCTTCCTCTATAGTTTGTAAAGAATCCAAAGGGAGCCCTTCCTCTATGGTTTGTAAGGAATAAGGATCCCATGATGATAAGCAGAATAATTAGGAGAATAATGAAGTTGGTCAAAGAGAGTGGTCTTTGCTATTTGGGAGAAGACTAGGAGGAAAGTCAACCTTTCCTCTTGTTGCTTCAAAATCATGTTGGGAGAAAGGTGAGTTTCAAATTTTTGTCCTAGACTTGATAGTTAATTATTTAATTTCTTCTATGGAGTTAACCTTAGTCAGTAAATTTCTAGGGGGTCGTCTAGATTTTGAAACCTTAAGAAATATTATTAAATGGAAATGGGTCCTCTAAGGTCAAGTTGAAATTTCTTTAATGTCTAAATTTTTTTTCTCCTTTTAATTTACTTGTAAGGAGGATATGAATATTTCTTAATGTGGTGGACCATGTTTATTTGGAAATAATTTCTTAACAATTAAAAAATGGGAACCAAATATGGACCTCTCATATGCGTTCTCTCTCACTACTCCTGTGTGGGTAAGACTCCTAGGTCTCCCACTTGAGTTCTGGCATGAAGATATTTTTAAGGGGATAGTTGGGTCCTTTGGAGAGCTCATTGCTATTGATAATATGACTGTCCCTAGATCTAAACTCTTGTTTGCTAGGATCTATGTCAAAGTGCTACACCTGAAGGACCTTCCTCAGAAGGTGGAGTCAACTCAAAATTGGGAAAATGGTCACAAGAGGTTTCTTTTGAAGACCTTACTAATGCATGTTTTTTTTGCAAAAAAATGGGTCACTGGGATAAAAATTGTCCTTTAAAACTTAAAAATAAGAAAAAGGTGGCAATTGTGGAAAAGAAGGTTAAAAAAAGAGTTTAGAAACCTAAAGTTTTAACTGGAGAATTTATTCTAAAGGGTTAGAAAATTGAAGATGCCCTTAAATATCAATCTAATATAAGGAAGGATAATTTGGAGGATGGATGTAAGAATGATGAGGTCATACCTTTATACTCTTCTCAGGATATTGAGGAATCAGGATGAATACAAAACTAGACAGTCATTTATTAGAATTATGTTGAGGATTTGGATGAAATGGATGGAATCGGGGATTTTGAGGAAGGAGAAATCGTAGCAAAAAAGATTGGACAACTAGAATATTTATTGAATAACTTTGTGGAGGATTCTCTCAATGGAGGAAATCTCCCTCTGTTCAAACCTCTTCTTGAAGATATGTCCTTGAATGATCTTGAACTTGCTTCTAACCAAATGAAATAGAAAGTAGGTAAGGAATATTTTAAAGAAAAAATAGGACAAATAAAAATGGTGAAAAATAAAATGACACCTCTTATGCCTTTAGGAGTAGCTACTCAAAGAATTAAATTGGAAATAGCATATCTAAAATTGAAACCAGATGTTGGAACCCCAAAGAAATCTGGTAGAAAGACATCCAAAAATAAAAGAGAAATAGAAAGGTTGTAGAATATTGTTGATGGGAAGCAAGTGACTATTGTGGACTTTACCCCTAAAAAGAAATGAAAATCATTACCTATAATGTAACGGGGGTGAATAGAATCCATAAATTAGATATGGTTAGAAATTTTGTTATGGATCATAAACTTGACATTATGGTGATCTAGGAGAAAAAGATGGAGAAAGGTAAAGCTAAAAGTTTGAAATCTTTTAATAACTATGGCCTTATGGTTAGTAGCACTAAAGGAACATCAAGAGGAACAATAATCATGTGGAAGAATTCTATGTTTTCTAGACCCCTAATAGATGCCAATAAGCACTTTATTGTGGTCAAGATACATAATTCATCTTAGGGTAACTACTGGTATGTAACATATATGCTCCTAATAACAAAAATGCTAGAAAAAAGCTTTGGGATTCTTTATCTAAGCTTTGAGTTTAGACTATAATGGTAAATGGTTAATTTTGGGGGATTTTATGTTCCTCTCTATGAACATGAAAAAGAAGAAGGAAATACTAGTCAATTGGAAGGTAGATTGGATCTCAAGGATTTCATTAATAATGAAGGATTAACAGATATGGAACTCCAAGGTATTGACTTTACTTGGAGAAATAAAAGAGTTGGAAATTATTGTATTCAAGGTCACCTAGACAGAGTCCTTATTTCTCTGGACTAGACTTATGACTATGTTTGTTCACTTTCTGCTATTTAGAGGATTGTCTCTCACCACTTTCTACTCTAATTTAAGGCAAAGCCTTTTAAAGTTAGGAAGAATTTCCCATTTAGGTTTGAGAAAATGTGGATGCAACATCCAAATTTTAATTATTTATTAGAAAAATGGTGGAACATTAATATTGAAGGTACTACTTTATTCCATGTTACTTCCAACTTAAGAATCTTAAGAAAAGAGAGAGAATGGAATAAGAAGTCTTTTGGGAATATCTTTGAGAATAAATAGAATCTGAATGATGATCTATGAATCATCTAAGACAAAATTCAGGTGGAAGGGTATTCAAAGGACCTAGTTAAAGAAGAAAAAGAAAAGCTGGTAAAATACCATGATATTATTTCTAAAGAGGAAATCTTTTGGAGGCAAATATATAGGTCTATATGGCTTGAAGAAGGTGAAAGAAATACTAAATTGTCTCATCTTTCCACAATGAAACATAGAGCTAAGAATCATATTTCCATCCTTTCTTGGGGAAGGGATAAAATAACTAATGAAAATTAAATATCTAGAGAAATGGTTTCCTACTTCTCATCTCTTCTATCTTCAAACCCATAAGTTGATGGAACTAAATAGATGGAGCTTCTTGAAGCTATTCCTCAAGTGTTCACTAATGAGAAGAACAAAATGATGATAGGTATTCCCTCTAGGAATGAAATTTATAAAGTTGTTTGTTCCTTTGAAGGAGACAAATCTCTTGACCTAGATGGTTTTCCAATTTTTTTCTTCTAGAAATTTTTGGAAGTAGTTGGTAAAGATGTTTGTGACATGCAGTGAAAGAATTTTTTGGAGGAAAAAAAAATTCTTAAGGAGATTAATTCTATATTCCTTTGTCTTATCCCAAAGGAGTGTGGAGCTGACTCCCCTAAACATTTTAGACCCATTAGAGGAGATTAATTCTATGTTCATTAGTCTTATCTTGAAGAAGTGTGGAGTTGAATCCCTTAAACATTTTAGACCCATTAGCCTTTGTAATTCTATTTAAAAAATTATCTTTGAATTTCTTTCCTTTTACTTTTTGGTTATCCTTCCTAACCTTATTTATGATCAATAGAATGGTTTTATCCCTAGAAGAAAAATTCTAAACTCTATTATTTCTATGCATGAAAATATTCATTTTTTATCTCTTTTTATTTAACATGGTTTTGTAATGAAAGTTGATATAGCTAAATCTTATGACATAGTTGAATGAATTTTTATCCAAAACCTTTTACTTTATTTTTTATTTTAGTGATCTAATTCTTAATCTTGTTATGCAACTTGTTTCTACCTCTTCTTTGGTTGTCTTAGTTAATGGGAGTTCTTCTGAGTTTTTTATACCTTCTAGGGGTTTTAGACAAGGAGATCCTATTTCTCCTATTCTTTTTACTATTATGGCTCATAATCTTGGCATGTATATTGGTAGGTTGGTTTTGAGAGGGGAAATTCAAGGTATGAGACCTTATTCACATCCTCTTCTCTATTCCCATGAACAATTTGTGGATGATACAATTTTTTTGGGAAAAGATGATGTTAAGGAGGTAAGAAGTCTTAAAAAGGACTTGAATCTTTATTCTACCACTACTAGAAAATTGATTAATTGGGATAAGAGCTCTCTCTTTTTTATTAATACTCATGTTCTTAGACAAAGGAAAAATGCTAACATTCTAGGGTGTTCTATAAGTTCCTTTCTGAGCAGTTATCTTGGTCTTCCTCTAGGGCTTAGTCCTTATGAATCCTTTGGGAGGATCTAGTGAAGAAATTCCACAAGAAATTAGTTGGCTAGAAAGGTAATATGTTGAGTCAAGTTGGTAAAGTCACTTTACTTAAGGATAGTCTCCAATGTCTCCCTACTTATGCACTTAGCCTTTTCAAAATTCTAGAAAAATTTGTAGATGAAATTGATAAAATTCAAAGGAATTTCTTATGGTTTGGAACTAAATAAAATAAGAGAATGACTCTAATAGCTTGGGAAAAGGTTTGTAAACCAAAGATGGAAGAAGGTTTGGGTATTAGATTTATTATAAGTATGAATAAATTTTCATTGGATTAACAAGGATGGAGAGTGTATTGTGATGATAAAGAATGGAGCTCTATTTGGAGAAATAAGTACCTTTTTAATGCTCCTTCTATCTCTAACTTTCTATCCTAGCCTATTATTTCTAGTTCCTCTTCTATTTGGGGAAGGGTCTAAACATATTCTGAATAAAGGTTGTAAGTGGAAAGTTGGGGATGGAAGAAAGGTTAGATTTTGAGAAGATAAATGGCTTTTGCATCATCCTCCTTTAGATGATTTTGATGATATATCTACTATAGAAAGATGAAAATAGGTTTATGGAGAGTTTGTAGGGAACTACTAGACTAACAATGGATGGGTTAACATTGCTGAGTTTTGTCAAAGTTTTTCCAGTATTCAAATTTCTCTTAATTCATGTAGCCTTTATTCTAAAAAGGAGGATACTATGGTGTGGGGGATTGAACCTTGTGGTTATTTCAAATTTTCTTCTATGTTTAGATCTAAGGAGAAGATCAGTCCCCCTCTATGGGCTAGAGATTGGATTAAGGGTCTTATCCCAAAAATTAATATCTTCTTTTGGACTATGTTTCAAAGTAAAATTTTAACTCTAGACAATCTTCAAAACAAGGTATTAATATAGTGAAAAGATGTTCCCTATGTAAGATGGATAATGAAGACATGAATCACCTTTTTTTGAATTATAATTATAGCTAGAATGTTTAGAGTTCCCTCATCCAATATTGGAGTATTTAGTGGGTTTAGCCTAGTAATATTGTCGAGTATTTTCAAAATTGGAAATATCTTATTAGAGGAACTACAATTGGTTTTCTATGAAATATTTATTTTCCCCATCTTTGTTGGGGTCTTTGGAAAGAAAGGAACAACATAATATTTAGAAATAAAGAAACTCTTGAATTGGTGGAGGCTCAAAATATTATTAGGGCTATCAAAGATATTTTTATATCTCTAAATAAAAATAGTGATGATGTCCTTATAGGAAATCCAGTGAAAATGATAGGAACTAGTTCAAAACATAATGATCAGAGATAGGGTGTTGTATGGAAATCCCCTCCTCTAAGTTGGTTAAAAGTTAATTTTGATGGTTCTACTAAAGGGAACCCTAGAAGAGGTAGGTGTGGTGGAGTCCTAAGAGACCATAATAGCATAGTAGTTCATGTTGTGGCTATCCCTATTGGTCACCCAACTAGTCATAAAGCTAAGGCTATTTCTTCTCTTTATACTTTGAGGATGGCAATGGAAACTAGTTATAGGAACTTATGACTAGAAGGGGATTCTGTAAACATTGTTAATATGTTGAATAATAAGAAAATAATTAGTGAAATATCAATGGAAGCATTATGGAAATTAAAAATTTTATAATTTTTTTTGATAAAGTAATCATAACTCATAATTACTAAGATGCCAATAAAGTGGCTAACTAGATAGCTAATAAAGCTATCTACAGGGATCAAAAACTATTATTAAGTAATAATCTCAGCAAGGAAATTGAGCTAATGCTGATCATTAATTATGACATGACTAATGCAATTAAAGGGAAGATTATGTGAGATCTTGTGGTTTATTATCTCAAGTGGTGGTTTTATTATGGAATATAATTATATTCTGAGGAGGTACTTTTGATTCATCATCAAAATGACTTGGCACATTTTTTGGGTGAAAATCTTAATTGAGGTTAAACATACCTTGTCTCTTTCAAATGTTACCATTTTTCAAAGAATTTATAGAGCTAGTTGCACTATGGCTAGGGAGATGAGGAAATAGGAGTCATGTAGCTACAACGGGTGGAAAGAGAAAATGGAGGTGTGGGAGATTCTTAAGAAGGGTAAGGTGAAAACATAAATTGAGAAGTTGTATAGTTACAAACCACATATTACTAATTACTTCTTCAAGAACTGGTCTAAGGAAAGGGTTATGCTTCATGGTGTAACAATGGATTTGACTGAGGAGTTTATGGTAGAGATAATTGGTCTTACAATGGAGGGCTTAAAATTTAGAAAAGAAAATAGTATATCAAATGCTATTTTCAAGAAATTTCCCAACTAGGAAGAGGAGGAAAAAAGGCTAGTGAAGAACATGGACTTCTATGACCTAGACCAAATTAAGGTAATCTACCAAGATGTTTTATCCTACGTCCATGAGTATTTTTTTTTTTGGATGATAGATCGAAAAGAGTTCAAAAATTCTATTTTGTGTTTTTGAACCATTTTTGGTATGAGGATAGGTTGTCCTTCCCTTTCTACTTGAAATTTTCTCTACTAAATAGTCCCTAGGTATAGAAAGAATGAAACCAAGCTTGTGCTCCATGAAGGTCTTATTTTGTTAATTCAAAATTACTATAGAAATAATGAAATGAAGCTCTCACCTATTGTGGAGAAGAAGAGAAAATTGGTTCGTAATAAGCCTCATCAAAAGATGAGTGCTAAGAAAATTAAAAATAATACTGTGAAAAACAAGGAGGGTTGTAGCAATACTAAGGGTGAAAAGAAGGAGATTAAAGTAGAAAAGAAAGCTAATGAAGAAGCCTTGGAGACTCATGAGAAAAGTGCAGATGAAGAGGATGGAAATGAAATAGAAACTAGGGATCTTAGTTCTAACCTAGACAGGTATTCTGGTATTCGAGGTCTCTCTCTGGTCAATAATGATGGGGAAAGTAGCAAAGAGGGGAAGTCAAAATTTATTTTTGAACCAAAGTGAAAGGCCTATGGTTACTAAAAAGGAAATTATTGATGCTAAGATCTTTATTGGACTCTAACAAGGAGAAGAATTGTAGAGGTAAATTCCTTTTTCATTAAAGATCAAAGTTTGAATAAGGAGAACCACAAGAAGATGATGGATCAAAAGGGTTTAAATAATGAAAATCAGTTACAACTAAAGGATACCTAGGAAGTGAAAACTAATTCAGAGAAAGTGTCTAATGATGAGACTAGAGATGGAAATAATATGGTGATGTTGTCTTTTCTCCACAAGGCTAAGTTGAAAGTTGATGCCTCTCTCCAAGTCGACACTTGGATCTATAATGAAATTATTATTCTTATGTAAAAAATGGGAGATATGCAGAGAGAAATAGATGAAGAAAAAATGAAGAGAGTCCAACTAGACAATTAGGTTGGGAACATCCCCAAGAAGCTAAAGGCTATGAAATGTAACTTTGACAATTGGTTAAAGATAGTGGGAAAAGAATGGACATGGTGACTTCCAATTTATGCATGGCTATTGCAAGTTTATGTAAAAGGAGCAATGAGGAGATTATGTCCCCTATTGATCTTGTTGTCAAAATTTTGGGTGACCCTAGTAAAAAAATGAGACAAAGTATGAAGAAAATTGCAGTTGATGCTCTGATTTTGTTATTGATGACATCTTATAGGGTACTATGGAGGATGGCAAGGTTTTATGAAAGTTTATTAAATAACTAATTTAGTTGTTGGTTTTGGTCCTTGGCATCTGGCCTTTGGCTAGTCAGTTGGTCTTAGTTCTCCTATTTTTGTTTCATTTCTAGCTTTTTTTTTTGTTTACTTTAGGTTACAAGTCCTTGTAAAAATTGGTTTTGAACTTTGGATAGTTCATTTTGGTGGCTCCAGGTCCCTATAAACCTTGGTTTAATGTTTTTTTGTGAACTTAGGTTTCAATTCCTTATAAAAGCTAGGGTTCCTTATCATTTATCTTTCTTCTTTCTATAAGGAGTTTTGGGTCCCCTCAAAACCTATGTTTTCCTTAATCTAAAACTTATGATCAATAACAATAGTAGCACACACTGATTTAGAATTTTTCAAACCAAAATTCTTCAACAACTCTTTAATATACTTGGTCTAAGAAATTTGAATACCTCTATTGTCTAAATTTATTTACAATCAAAGCAATAAATTCAACTCAAAAAACATAGACATCTCAAGTTCATTTTGCATTTGTTATACAAATTTTCTACACAATTCATCTTTTCCTCCAATAATTATGTAATAAAAATAAATTTAAATTGAATAAATGTTGCATTACAAAGTACTATTAGTTGATCCTTTCTAAATTCTGCACCCAATCAAACATTCATCTGATTTCCATTTAATACATTTTCAATTAATGCACATTATTTAAATTCTATGCTAAATAAGTTTCTCACTAAGTCTAGTACTATGGCCTTGACTAAAAATAAATCCCAAGATGCTTCTACCAATAGATATTGGTTTGAAGAGGAAAAATAGGTAGTATCTTGAGATGTGGAAGCTATTGAAAAGATGAAGGCATGTTGTGATCAAAAAAAAATTGAGGAGAGTAATGAGAGGTATTTTAGGGTTAAGACAACCCTTCATAAAATAATGGATCATTTCAAAAAGTGACCACATCTTCTACCAGGAATATGAACACGTTAGTATCCAGGATGAAGATAATGTGTACATAAAAAATATTGAATATTTTGAGTAGAAACCTGGTGTAGGAATTTAGGACAATTTTTGTCTAAGTAAGAGAACTAGAGATAAGATGAAGAAGAAGACAATAAAGATAGCTTCAGACATTAGTGATCTCAAAAATGCATCCTTGAAGATGAACAATTTGGAGTTGACATGGAAAAAACTCTAAAAAAAAAATTATAGTTCCTAGTTTTTCATTTTATTTTTTCATTATGTTTATGTTTTTCTATTTCATTTCTTGTGGTTGATTAGGTCCTTCTCTACTTTTGTTTTGTATTCTAATTTCTTATTTTGTATACTTGCTTTTTTTTTGGGATTTCATCAAAATATACTATGTAATATTGAACTATAAAAGATATCGAGTCTCTTCAAAACTTATTTAAACAATATAAATAGATTCTATTCAGAAATTAAACCATTTTTTCATTCATTACAAACTTCATCCTCCCTTTCTCTATTCAAGAATGTTGATTTAACATCCATATAAGAAATTTTAAAATATTTAATTTTTTCAAATATTAAGAATATATGGATTTCCTCCATCCAAGAATTAGGGACATAAGTCTAATTATATTCAATACCTTCAACCTAAATGTAACTCTTTCATACTAGTCTTTCCTAATTCCTTATTATCTTACCATTTTCATCAAATTTGTAATGATCAAATTTTATCTATCGATCTATGTACAAGTTAGCAACTTTAATTCTTCTTTATATAATAAAGGTCTTGATTTATCTTATCCATTTTTTATCATTAAATATTTTATCCACAAATTTATACTAAAGTTGTAAAAGTAAACATAATAAAACTTTCTCTTGTGCTATACTACAAGTTCTAGTAACAAATTTGCCTATATTCTTATCCCTAGCAATATGATTTTAAAAGTGATTTGTTTGTACACACCATCGGTTCTTAGTTGTAGATGTTAGATCCAACTATGTCTATTATTTTTTCTTTTTATTACCCTTTCCTTTATTTTCTATATTATATTTATATTCAATGTATTTATTAATATTTTTTTAAACATCAGCTTTCACATTTTCTCTTTCAACTGTTTAATCCATAGTTGTAATGCTCATAAAATTTACTCCTGGTAGAGCATCCTATAAATATACATTTTTCATCCTTTTTTTTTAGATTCTTTGATTTTATCTCATGTTGGTATCTCTAACTATTATTGTATATTAGTATCAAACACTTAGTCATTTACTAGGAAAATTTTGAGATTCATCACTATGATCAAGCTACTCTATATAGGTCAGGTCATCTACACAAGTATTTGTGTACTGAGCTCTACAGGGGCCGAATAAGTGTGTGGTCACCGAGTATTTTCTATACAAGCTGAGCTCAACACCAACTAAGTAGTTTCAAATCATACAAGTGTTGAGTTACATAGTATGTGCCGAGCATAATATAGACTGAGCATCAACAATGTCAAGTATCAAACAATAGTAAGTGTCAAGCAATGAAAAGTATACATGAAAGTTAGAAATGATACAAATTTTGAGGTAAATAATTTTCAAGTTGACATGAAAGAAACATTAAATATATGTAGAGATTGTTATAGATATTTTTATGCATTTATGACGTGGATCAAAGATCCCTATGTTTTGTGATCGATGATTCATATGAAGAGGCTAATTATGGAAGCATCTAGAAAACTCTTTATGGAACTCTATAAATAGAGAATATCTTAACCTATATTAGAAGGGATACAAGGAGAGGAGAGTGTATGCAAACAAGGAAAATATGTGAATGGTGAAGTTAAAGATTGAGATCAGATCAGAAGTCAGTGGAAGCATTATGTTATCTCTTAATAGAGTAAGTGACCTATTTAGAGTAGTGAAGGGAAAACAAAGTATTATAAGATTAGAAGAGAGGATTACTTAGCAAGGAGAAGACTCAAAATCAACTTAAAAATCATACCAAGAGTCAAGTATTGAACTAGTTCTAACCAACTCAAATCGGGATAAATCTCATAATAGATCTCTGTAAATCTCCCAATAGAGTCCTTACTTTATTTTAAGTGTTAAATCCTCTAACAAGGTGAGAAATAGCAGTATCAAATGCTTTTAGTAGGGTAGACCCCTCATAGGGTAGATCATATATTATGATCAAACATTGTAACCCTAACAAGTTAACTTTATTACTACAGTAGTGAATATTTGTGGGTGTCATCCCCTGCAATGCCCCACCAGGGAACCCAAAAGAAATTAACCTAAAGTTTCACTAAGTTTGTCAAACATTTAAAAAAAAAAAAAGATAATATAAAACAATGATTATAATATAGTGGAAGCAATTTACATACACATAAGCACATACCATAAAATAATTACAATTCTTAAGGGTCCCATGGTGTTGAATCACATTTCAATTTTATTAATATTAAATCTAACATATAACAATTCCACATCATGGAAAACTACAAGTATGAATCCATTTAAATAATATACAATTATAGGATGCCACTTGGCAATAAACAGAATGCACAATTATCCATTGTACAAGTCATAGGATGAGAGACTAAAATAATATACATCATGAAATAGATTATATCATCTTGTAAGATCTATGAAATAAAATAAAATACAATATAGTACAACCATCTATCATAGTACATAAGAAAAAAAATGAAATAGAGTACAGAATAGGGAACTCCAACCATGACATCAAACTATCAGATCTCAATGGTATAAGAAAATGCACTACCATCCAACCTCATAGAACTTAAATAGCCCACTTCCACCATGCTAAGGAGATAAACTCAAGTCCCAAATGGATAATAAACTCAAAAGTCAAAAAACAACATCTAGGTTTGATGAATCACCTAAAAGAAAACTATCTCAAAGGGGTACCAAGACACAAGTAACAACTAATCCCAAAGGAAACACATACATGTAAGAAATCTACTATGCAACTGGGCAAGTGTCATCACATGAAACAACTCTGAGGTTACTCGACAATATTTTAATACTTCGGCCTCCTAGTGTCTCTATGTGGCATCTATATCCTTTCGTATAGACCAGGCATACTAACAAGTCATCTCTAAGGTTACCCTCATAGTCTTTTAATACTTCAACCCCCTAGTGAATTTTTGTGGTACCAATATCTTATTAATTTATTTTAAACCCATTTAATAAAATGTTATCACTTATTAAAATAACCTGCAATGGGTTACCTGTCATCCTCTTTAGGGCCTTGACCTCCATTTCAAGCCACTTCCAAACACGAGATACATGTAAACTACCCTAAGCTTAGAAAAAAAAAAAGATCACAAATGACCATAAATCACACATTAGTTCTTAAACAAGCAGCTAAAACGTACTGAAAACATCACTAATCAAAATCACAAATTCCACCAATATGATCATCCTAATAAGACCGATCTAAAATCAAGTACACATAAATCAAATTCATGTCATAAAATGAAATCACCAAACAAAAAAAATCATTTAATCACCTCAATCCTATACAAGCAACTGGGAATCAATCAAGGATAATTGATCTAAGACTCAAATGTTATATCAAGAAAGTCACACCATTCAACTTAGTTTCACATAAGAACATTGGAAAGTAATAATCACCATTAAATCAAGCTCATCATAGAAACATGCATGTCACATCACCAAGGTTGGGTATAAAAGATTGTATACAAAACATTACGATGACATCACAGAACAAACTCACAAGCCTCTAGTAAACATCTTGACTTGGTCAAAGCTAAGTCGACCATGAAACCCAATATCAATAACACACATCACATACAATACATAGAAAAGTGAATTTCATATCTCATTAGGTTTTCAAGAATACAAAAGTGAATTTCATATCTCATTAGGTTTTCAAGAACACACAAGTTTAATTTTCACTTCTAGATTTTCAAGTTTTTAGTTTTATTTTCAAAAGAAAGATTAAATAAGAACCAATGTTTTAGTTTTCTTTTCCAAGTATTATTGTTTATAGAGTTTTCAATTCCAAACAAGGATCTCATTTTCATTTTCATTTCCAAATATTATAGCTCATAACATTTTCGATCTCAATCAGGGTTTCAGTTTCCATTTCTCTAGTTACCAGATTCACTATAGTTTCCAAATTCACTAGAATCCTAGATGATTCAACTAATTCATATAAAGTTGTTTCAACATCATTTCATAGTTCAATTCATTATCAAACATAAGATATCAATAACTAGACACATTACAATTTTTTTCTATTCAAAGTATCAAGATTTATAGGGTTTTTGAACAATAAAATCTCCCTAGTAATAAAATGGTTTTCATATAAAATTGTCCCATCAAGAAAAGCCCGAGTTTACCAATCTTTCCATTTTTTAAAAAGTATTATTATTTAATTAAATCAACCTTAGACTTAAAATAAATCATTCAAAAATAATCATATAGGTTTAACATAGAAAACCATTCCCAAAACTCATCATAGTTACGAGGGTTTACATGTTTGTTTACAAATTCCAAGTCTTACGGTTTATAGAGTTTTTGATATATAAATAGGGTTTCAATAATTTAATAATATAACCATAGAATTTAATCAAATTCACTTAGATAAATCAATCAATAAGTTCAAAATAAATAGTTCAATTAAACCCAATTGATTTAAGATTAAAACCCCATTTAAACCAAACTACACAACTTACAACTAACTTAATAAAACTAATGCATCTAATAAATAATAATTACTAAAGTATTAAAAATAATAATTATAAAATTATTAATAAAATTATACTAATTTAATTATAACTGTAATTATTATTTAATAATATAATAATATTATTTTAAAATTACTAATTACATTTCAAATTAATTAAATTAATTGATAATAATTAAAATTTATATTAACTAAATTAATTAATAATAAAATAAACTAACCGTAGTTTTACTTTCACCTTAATGGGTTTTAGGGTAAAAATTATTGTGTTATGCATTTATTTTCATGCATGTGATAGATTAGATTTACATGCTACATAAAGTTTATTGTTACAAGTTTTAAATGCACAAGATAACTAGTGAATGTGTGAATGAATTTTTGAAAAGAAAAAGTGCTTAATATTTTGATTCACCCCCCCTCTCACTATCTTGTTATCATGTTTATACTTCCATCAATCAAAAATCTCTATCTCTTTGATTTAATATTTTCTTCCAAAAATATTGAAATACTTTTCTATAGACTCTCTTGCATGACATAATTCATATGGAGTCTTCCTATATTTCCTTTTGTAAGGAACTCTATTAGGTGTGTTTCCAAATGTATGAATTTATTCTCTCTAGTAAACCTTTGATAGATATCCCTTCTTGATCATTGCCTTAATTTCTTCTTGTATTGCGTAATTTGTCCTCTCCTTAACACTATTTTCTTATGGTGTTCTAGACTCTTCAAAGTATCTTTTGATACAATTTCTCCCATAGCAACTCTCAAATTCATTCCAAGTGAGTGTTCCTCATGAAACAAAACTCAAATATTTAATCTTTCTACTACATTCATTACTCTAGCCTACTTCTATTTTTTGTTTGAAAGTTTGAGCTTGAAGAAATCTTAAATAATAATTTATAAAAGCTATAAAATATGTCTAACCTTGTAATCTTATTTTCTACTATGACCACATAGATTGGTGTGCACTAATCCTAGTAAATTGGTATATGAATGCTCCTTCACATTGAATAATTCTTTCTTTTTCTTTCTTTCCTATCATTCCTTATAGATGTAATTTTCTAGTTTACAAGTCTTGGTAAATATTTAAGTGTACATGATGAATTACTTCTTACTAAGTTTCTAGAATTTATGTGGCACATCCTCTAATGCCAAATCCAATTATCATTGATCCAAGATAGAAAATACAACTTTGTAGATCCTTCTTGTCATTTTCCCATCTGTAATCACTATTATAGAAATCTTTCAAAACCAAGTTCCTTTATTTTTGAGAACAATATCATTTTCACCCTCATGTATATGCCAAACACTCAAAATATTATGACCCAAATTATTCACATTGTAAACAAAAATTAGTGTAGTATTTCCATCAAAAGTAATGGAACTTATACCAATAATAAATACTCCTTATCATCACCAAATCTAACAAGACCACTGTCATATTTTATTTGTGTTACAAATTGGGGATATCGCCAATCATTTGACTAGAACATCCAGTATTAGTTAACCACACATTATTATTCCTTTTAGCATACAATTTTTTTTTTTAATCATTGTCAATTTTTAAATGAATGTTACAATAGTCACATCTAACCTTTTCATCTTTGCCATCATATAGAAAATAATCCTTTTTAAAAAAAAACTCATCAACAAATTGTCTAGAATCTTCATTAACATAGTAAACTTTCTTATTGAACTTCTTCCTCTTGTCAAGGACTTCTCAAAGACACCTACATGTTGAATGACCAATCTTTCGACATCTAAAGTATTTAAGGGGTAACATAACTTTTTATTTCCTCATTTAATCACCTCAAAATTATCTTAAACTAGGTGCCCTTAGTCCTAATTATCGATCTAGAAATCATCAAAGTTCTAACCAAAAGACAATTAATTTCTATTGATTATTTGATCAGAGTATAAAAATTGCATAAAATTTTATACTTACAATAATCATACAAAAATAATATTAATTCTTAAATATCAATATTAATTTGAAATTAAATCATCCTAAATCAACTATTAATTTAATATCCTAACACACAATTAATTAAATTAAACCCATTTTCCAATTACATGTGAAAAAGAATTAAATGAATTAGGATAAGTGCACCAATATGGTTTACAAAAAGGGGAGTAAAAGTGGACAACTTTTTTCTAAAATTAGGTAGACCTAAAATTGGATGAGATGTTTGAGGTTCATCCACTCAAAATGGCAAGATGCATTAATAATATAAATTGTAGTACTCTGAATCTACTTTCTAAACTAATAGAGTTTTTACAAAATGGATAAAATTGGTTGGGTGAAACCTATGCACACAAAAAATAGTTCCTCATTTTTGTAGAAAACATAACATAGCTATTTTTGTTTGTGATGCAAAAGACCTAGTTATATTCAATATTTTGCAAATCCCTTTGGTGGGATGATTATTAATATTGATATCTAGAAGTTAGAAGTTGTATATTTTTCTATAATTTTATAATGATTTTTGTAATGAATTATTGAAGTGAAGCATATTGAAATTTTAGTACCTATTTTTATGTAAGGCATAACTTGCATCATACAAATCAATTTTTTTTAAAAAGTGTATAGAATAAAGTGTAGAATATTAATATGTAATTTATTTTACATTTGGTTAAGTATATTAAACGTTATTAAAAAAAAGGTTAGACATATGTCTATGAAGATTGTGAAGATAGTGGTAAAGCTAACTAACGTTTAAAGTGTTAATATTGTGATATTACTATAAGGATTTAACTATGTGATTTTGAGTCATACTCATTGACCAATGTTTCGTGAGTAGTGATTCAACATGAATCCATCTCTCATGAGAATAAATGGAACACTTAGCACTCATTTGGATCTAAGTGATGGTTACAGGGGTGAAACACCGAGACTTCCTGGGAGGTCACCCATCCTAGTACTACTCTAGCCTGAGTGTGCTTAACTGTGGAGTTTCCTCTATGGTTAAACCCAAAGCTTGCAACCCCACAAAGGAAAATCAGTAGCTAAGTACACTCAAGCTGGAGTAGTACTGAGATGGATGACCTCCTAAGAAGTTCTAGTGCTTCACCCCTATGAGTATCACCTAGATCCAATGAGTGGTAAGTGTTCCATTTATTCTCATGAGAGATGGATTCATGTTGAATCACTACTCATGAAACATGGGCCAATGAGTTTGACTCAAAATCACATAGCTAAATAGTGATAGAAATATCACAATTTTACTTGCTTTGGAAATTATCTCCTACTTATCAATGTTAATATTGTCAAAAAGACATTCATATATTGAGAAAGTTACAAAGATGTGTCAGATTATAGTGATGATTTCAAAGATACCCACTTTATCATTTGGAAACTTGATGAAAGGAACTTAGACAAGAACTCATCTTAGGAGATGAAAAAATGTCTAAAGGATTGATGTTGGAGGGAAAATGAGCTCCCAAGCCTTTGGGTCAACTCCCAAGGCTAATTCCAACCCATAACATGATCGAGTTACATTTCTAGACAAAACTCGATTAGTGTATTAATGAGTGAATGCAAAATATACCACATTCACATAACCCTCTTAGGTTACTATGATAGTAATAACCTAATTAGGTTATATCTATTGTAAATTAACTAAACATTTATAATTAAATATTTATAAATATATAAACATAATAAAATATAATTAAACATTATATATATTTATAATTATATAAATAAATTTATATATAATTAAATATTATGTATATATAACTATACAACTAAATTCATTTATAATTAAATATTTTTATTCTATTTTTGTAAACTCAATCACATATATTCATAACATCTCTCATTCGCTCTCTCAGTAATCTAACACCCACTTCCTCAAGTATGTCAAGGCTTACCCCTAACCCCCTGCTCTCTCTCTCTCTCTCTCTCTCTCTCTCTCTCTCTCTCTCTCTCTCTCTCTCTCTCTCTCTCTCCTACTTTCCCCCCCAATGCCTAAATCCTATCTCAATTTTGTATTCTTCCAAATGGTGACCCTTATAAGGTAGACCTAATTGCAATGTAACTATACAATGTATAGTCTAGATATAGGAGATAGATTATTCTAGTTGAATCAAAAGATAAATCATCTTGTCATGAAATGATAGAGACTTTGAAATATTTATGGTACATCAATTCATTTTAGTCAACCTTCTCTTTGTTTTTAATCATGTAGGAAAATTTCGTGAAGATTTTTTGGGTGTACATTGAATAGGAGGAAGAAGGATCTGAAATTGAGCCAAGGGTGCATTACCATGAGAATCAAGGAAACTTGCACCAATATTCTTCTTGAATGGCTAGAAAAATAATTGAAGCTCTTTACCAAATGAAAGGAAAATTGATGGTCGACATTGATATCTAATTTATTATAGATCTTGAAAGAATGAAACATGTTGATAAGCATTCTGGTAAATGTATAGATATGGGTAAAAGCACAAACCAATGTCACCCTTTTGTAAAGGAAAAGGCTAAGAAAAGTATAACTGTTTACCTTCAATGATACAGAAGTGGTACTATTATTTTGAATTTGAAAATGAAGTAAACTAATGAAATGTGTAGAAATGGATAAAGTTTAGGATTATAATTTTTAATAATTATTTGCTAGAATTGATGTATTTTCCTAATTTTTATAGATAGTTTTTTAACTACTAAAAAATGTTGAAAATTAGGGGTCTAGTTCCCACCACAAAACTATATGAAAATAAACTTATTTCCTTTTGATCTCAGACTATGTTATAGCTAACATATATACCGAAAACAATCAAAACTAAAAATTAGATTTAGACCTATATTTTCTCTTTTATAGTGATTCAAATTTCAACTCACCTAAAATCGATAGCTTTCATCTCCCACCACTTTTTCCAAAACAAATCTATTCTAACTAGAAGAAAAATTATACATTCTGGAAGAGGACCCTCTCCTCTAGAACATCATATAAGTTTTAATTATTTTTTTAATGATTTAATATTTTTTCTTTCTCAAAATTCAATTTTTTTTGTGTTAAAATATGTGCCTATAGAATTTCTTAATTATAATATACTATATCTAATGAAAACACTATAAAATCTATATGAGAATATTCTTGGCTTTGAGCTCTATAAAATGGTGTTTACATGTTATTATAAAAATATCATAAAAAATAGTGAGAATTATTGAAATGTCATTTTTCTGAAATAAATCAATTTCTTTAGTAATTGGATACAAACTAGTATAAAACATACATTTAATGGAAATTTCCAATTGGAAAAGTGTGAGACCATATATAACTTAGCTAGAATTAATTTATCTAGATCATATGTTTGAGAAAAATTGATTTTTAGATAGAAATGCTCAAATTTAGTTGTTCTAATAAGTCAACTTGAAAGGTGACATAGCTTTGTACTTTTAACCATATAATTGTGGAACTCTCTCTCTCTCTCTCTCTCTCTCTCTCACACACACACACACACACACACACACACACACACACACACACACACACACATCAAACCTACCCCTAACCCCTAATCCATCTCTCTCTCTCTCTCTCTCTCTCTCTCTCTCTCTCTCTCTCTCTCTCTCTCTCTCTCTCTCTCTCTCGCTCTCTCTCTCTCCTAATCCATAGCTATCTCTCCCCATCCCTCTCTAACCTCTCCTTGTATTATAGTTATGCATAACCCGATTAGGTTATGAGATTCTAAGGGAAGTTGTAGTCAGGACTTAAAAACCTGATTGAGTTACTGAAAGGTGTTAATATAAAAACATGTCAAAGGATATTATACTATTTTATTATGGCTCACAAGATTCTACTGATATTTCAATTTTTTAACTGCAATAGGTAGAAAAATATAGTCTTTTACTTGGAAATGATGAATTTCATCTATTTTCTTGTGTCCATGTATTATTTTATGTTTTTATCTTGTAATTCAGCATAAAATAATGATGAGAATTTGTTTAATTTTGTATTTTATTGTGTATTATGTTCATTTTATTGATTTAGGGCTATTTGAATCTACAATCATGAGAGAGAACAAGAGAGTAATGATTGAAAAATGATAGTCAACAAAGATGCAAGACATGGAGTGTATGAGGAGATTATGTGAAGGTACATCATCAAATGCCTCCAATGTAAGTGATGAAAATTTACAAATTTAAATTCATATTATCAATGAATGTAATGTAGAAAATAAAAATTATAAGCATGCACCTATTCATATTGATGTCACAAATGCACCTAATTTGACAAATGAAAAAAAAATCAAAGTTTTTAATTGACATTTATACACATATTTTGAAGCCTATGTATGAAAAAATGTCAGAAAGAAATTGTACAAGAATTACAAATTTTTTTTGTATTAACTATTTTGAAAAATTAAATCAAAGTGGAAGATTCTATCTTGTTGTTGAAATGCTTAAAAATCTGAAATTTAGAGAGATGATAAATTTTATAGGTTAAGAGCATCTAAAAATAGTAGTGAAAGAGGTATTGTTATAAATCTCTTTGATGCATAACAATTCATTGGTTGAAAATTAGGCAGCAAAGTTGCTAATACCAGTCAAAGTGTCCTAACATCAACAATAATGGTAAAGGAAATGGAAAAATCTTATACAATGAGAAAAATACTAAATCATTAAAGATAAGTAGAATGATGTTAGTCAAATCCTTAGCAAGATGAGAGAAAATTAAGGATTCTAACAATAATTCTTTTTCATCATTCCAAAGTAGACTCTTATGTAAGAATAAGGTTATTGTTGATGAACTAAGAACAATAGTTGAAAACTTTTGGTGTGACAATAAAAGGTCTTCACCAAACAAAAAAGATATCATCAAAACAAAACTAGAAAAAAAAAAACATGAGGCACATGAAAAACATTTTGTGGGTATGACTAAAACACAATTTTTGAAATGTTTCTTCAAAGATTTCCTCAAATTAAAATCAGCCAAAGGTATTTTGAGACAATAAAACCCTTCTATGTTAAGATAAATCATATATTCACTGCATGTTCTTGTAGGGTTCATTTTTAGTTTTCTATGCATTATGATGTTTATCCTTATATATGTTGAACTTTGCATACTAATGCTATATTGCATGAATGAGGTCTACAAGTACCTCCTAAGTCACCGAGAAAATTTATTGCAAGTGTACTATGTAAATGAGATGATTATAAGACTATGTTTTTGAAAGATTTTTTCCCTCAATGTGGTGGTTTGTAAAATTTGCATACATACCTACATCTAGATATTTGTTGATAGAGATCTATTTTACAGACTGCCAATAAAGTAACATTTCTCACTAGACAGGAATGCTCGACCAATATCACCTGAAAGAACAAAGAGAGAAACTCCCTATTCCCAAGCTCATGTAAGTCAAGTCTTGACCATGTCAGGAATGAGAAAATTTGGATGAGGGTAGTAAATATATTAATAATAAGGTGGGTGAAATCTCCAACGAGTCTCTATGTGCATATAATTTTGGCATAGAGGCTTGCAAACTAAGTTGGGTAGGTATCATAGGATGGAACTAGGGGGGTATAAAAAGAAGATAATAGAAAGTAAAGATCATATAGATTTAGAGATTTAATATACCTATAGTCTACTTTTGCATTGTTATTAACAAAAATAAATTCTTAAATGGTAGGTTAACTTAAATACATGCTTGATCAATTAGGCTAATATTATCAAGTGCTTAAAATAAAATAACACCTAAGTAAAAAAGATTATTTAGTTTTATCCAAACCAAAGAAGATAATAGTACAAAAATGGAAAAATCTCACTGCTTTCAAAGATAAATGAATCCCATAGCAATCACTTTAGGATCCATCTTCTCTAATAACAACTTAAAATACTCACAAGCATTAGGTCAAACAATGCTCAAAGAAAGATAAAATAAAAGGGAAATATTCTTTCATTAATAGCAATGGTGTTACAATGACATGGAAGGTAAAATCATATATTTTACCGACCCTAGAATAGTTGTAAATCATGTTATTTATAGATTACTTCCTAAAATATTTGGTGGGAAGCTAACTTCTTGCCCTAACTAATTTTCCTACCACCTTTATTTATGAGATTTAATGAATCTCCTTCCATCTTCACACACCGTAAACTCATGGAAGAGGAAATTAAAATTTTAAACCCATAAAAGGAGGAAAAAAAGAAGTAGGAAATGAGGAAAGGGATTTCTTAAAGAAAATTTGGTCTGTGAGTGTCAATATTTACATGCATTTTTGTGACATCTTTGTCATTTATCTCCTCAAGGTATTCAGATATTGATAAGAGAACTCCACTCCTCTAAAAACCTTAAATGTATCAGGTTCATGGGGAAATGTGCAGTCAAAAAAAGGGTATTCTTTATCTACTATCATTAACTACCCACCATGCCATTAAGAAGTATGTTGACCATGTTGGTGGTGGAAGGAAAGATCTAAGAGGAATCTCTACACATCCATCCATGCCTCAAAAAGATTGAAGTTCCAAAACTTTTGAGCACTTAACATCAACCGTCGACTACCACATAATGCAAGATCACCTGACCAAGTCACATAGAAAAGAAATCCTCAGACTCAATTTTTTATTTTGTTGAGTTGTGGCACCTTGGGAAGGAAGTGAAACTATTGAAGTTGATGAAAGATCAACCCCACAACTCCCAAGAATCACTTGCATGCAAACACCTATCACAGAAAGAGAGAAGAAAAAAACTATGGAGGCTTGAATAGCCAAATCCATAGATGAGACATTCTTGATGAGAAAAAAGATAAATTGCTATTATCAATAATGAATTCAGTAAAAATTTACAAAGAGAGATCATCCTTATAAAGGATATTGAAATCCTAAAAAGGTTTAAGCTAGGTTGCAAAATAATAATTAATAAAAGAATTAATTATTATATGCTTAATTTTTTTCTTAAGCAACTAGAGTTAATTAGGAAATATCTAATTACTCTAACACCAAATATCTAATTACTCTAAGACCACCCCTTAAGATAAACTTAGCGAGTAGCTAAAAACCTAGAAACTATTATTGAAAGTAGATTTGGGTCCTAGTAAACAAGGCCTAATGAGGTACCCAAGCACAACCAAATCTCTAAAATGAGGAGAAATAGAGAAAACAACATGGGAAAAATCCTGCTCCAAAAAGAGATAGAAAACATGTTGAAAAGACTAGTGAAGGACTAAAGAAGCCTCCAAACTAGGGAACATCCCATAAGATAGGAACAAAAGATGATCATGAAGAACACAACTGAACCATGTAGAAGTTGCAAAGCTCTGTCAAAAGTAACTATTGATCTAAGAACCTCCACTAAAATAGAACCTAACCAAGTAGAGAAGACTATAATCTATATTGAATCAAGAGGCACACAAAGGCAAACACCTAAACTCAAAGATATAGATGACATGAGACACCAAAGCCTAAAGAGCTGATCAATCAAACCAAGGAAGCATGAGAAACAATTGAAGAACCCCCCTAGTGCAGACAAGGGTGAGGTGGCATGCAACTAGAAAAGTGGGCCAAAAGATCTGCAAGTCAAGGGACCATGATTAAGATGCAAAAAAGAGTACATATAAGTGTACTGAGGTGATCAATTTCAGACATGACATGAGGCTAATATCACAGAAGGGACACTCACTCGACAAAGGAAGATGGAAAACAAAGGAAAATCATCAACCCCCCATGGCACTTTACTAGAGTAGTGCATGTACAATAAGGCACAAGATATGGTGAATCCCAAGAATACAATAATCTGCAAGAGTGTCCTTAGATGACATTACTCGAATTAGAAGGCAAAACAAGGCAAAACAACTCAAATGAAAATACATATGCTGTATGGCACTTTATCTCAGTGTGTTTGCAAGAATCCATACAAATGATGTCTAAATGGACTAGAAGAGACATAAGACTGATACAATAGATCACATAAGTGGTGATGAATCATATGAAGCAACAAAATTGATACCCAAACATGAAACAACCAAGTTATCCACTAGAATGCATAAATGCAAAAGATTGAATAGAATGTGCTTGGGGTAGAATCTAGAAAACAACTAGCATCACTAGAAAGAGCTCGAAAAGACCTTTCTAATGATAAAAAGAATTCCTAGATTAGAGATCGAATGCTCAAGATATGTCTCCAAGAGTGCAAAAAAAAATTTCCTAAATTTGATAGTAGAAAAGCCATCAAAAAAGCATCAAAACTGAAAACTAACTATACCACTGAGACAGGCTTAGAACTAGCTTTCCAATAATATCTTATTTTTGGAAAATAGAGTTTGTATGCTTGAGATATGAGCAAAAAAGTGAAGGTAGGTCCAAATACTGCCCGAGGAGGTGACATGAATGTTGATGTAATGTTGATGTGGCACTGATGTTAGCAAGTGATGAGCCCAATTTTGATGGTGAAATGGACGTTGATGCAAAAAAATTCCATAAAATGACCCCTTCTGGAGAAAAATTTCAACTACCAAAACCAAGACAAAGATTGCAAAAATTCACTATCACTGGTAAAAGAGCTGGTGCCGAATTAAAATCTAGTGGCCAAAATAGCACATGTGAGAATAAATGTCTTATTAAAAAAACTTTGGAACACATTCCAAAAAAAACTAGCAAGGGGGACAAAATGGCCTATGAATTGGTCAAACCCTTTGATTGATGAAACCACCAATGAAATAATCCAAACCATATGGAAAAAGTTGACGGGTTCCAAAAATAAATACCACCCATAAAAAATAACTTTCAAACTATCAAATTATTGTGCCACAAAAATACCACCAATGGGCATGGGCAAAGGAGTCTCCTCCATATTTAGGGGAGTCCTTGATGTGATGAGGAAGCACCTTTTTGATGAGTGCATCTGACTTAATATAGCTAGTGGAGACATAATCAGATACAATAGGGAGATCAATTTAGAAGCCTGGTGTGTGAATAGTTTTTACAAAACTATGCATCCACTCAATCCATGATGCAATATCTCCATTTGTGGTAGTTGAGCCATTTTTCTTTTTTTTGCCATCAAAATTGCTCACCAATCCCTCCACTTGCGAATTAGTGAACGTAGTCAAAGGGAAAAAAGACTAGCATGTGTGTTAAGGATCATGTGTAGGGGCATGGAGTTTCTAATGACACCATGCATTAGGGCCCAAAATAATACATGATGGATCCAAGCTGCAAGAAATATGTAGACCATAGGAGACTCAACCTCTCCCCAACACGGTAAAACATTGACTGGGGAGATGTAGTATAGGGATGGGCTTGGGCAACATGCATGGATAGAGGATGACACATGGAGGACAAAGCATGCCTGTGAATCAATGATATCCACCAAACTTGTGGGCCTTTACCCAAAAAAGGCATACCAAACAAAGCTTTTCCACCATTATTGCAACCACTGTCAATTATGCCCAATTTTACAAGCTCCAAGCATAGAAAAAGATGCCTCCACCTTCCAAATGAATTGCAACCACTTGAGATGTTGAAGGGTTTGCCCAAAAACAAATACAAGCTCACTATTCAAACTATCATTAGTGGGTATGATTATCCGAGAAGGCCAATCAAATTGTAGGGGCATAATTCATGCCAAAAAATGGCCAAATAGTGCACCCACCACTGCCAAAAGACTTGGAAAAACCTCAAAAAAACCAACGATTCCTCCAAAAAATGGCTTCAAATGTTGAGCACAGGAAATTGAATAGGGTAAACTTAAATTTCTTACATGAAACTTGAGATCATCTTCTTCAGTGATTTTTTAGAGATTGAAATTTGATAGCATCTACAAACAAAATCACCTTGAATGTTGCCCAAAGCGTGTGTAGAGATAACTAGTGACTATGGGGCCAACAAATATGAAGGTTGACAAAGACCAACACTTATGAATGGTCAAAAACCAAACAACTCCAACTTTTTTTTATAAAACAAAAATTGCCTCCTCCAAATTTTTTTTTTGAAAAATTAAAACTAATCAACTACCTCATTTTTTGAGCATAGGCTAAAATGGACTAAGTGCAAAAAAAATTGCCTCAGATTTCAACAATGTCCAAACTAGACATATTTTATATGGAAATGGGGATTTTTGAGCACTCTGAGCTCAACAATGATGTTCATTTTTGCTCAAAGTGCCTAAAAAATTAGGGATGCCTAGATCCAATAAAAAATACTAAAAGCTTAGATCTAAAAACCAATGCTAAATCTCTCACAAACAGAACATGGGCATGAAGATCTAGAGCTCTAATACTATGTAGAAGTTGATGAAAGATCAACCCCACAACTCCCAAGAATCACCTGCATGAAAACACCTATCACAAAAAGCGAGAAGCAAAAGACTATGGAAGCTTGGATAGCCAAATCCATAGATGAGACATTCTTGATGAGCAAAAAGATGAATTTCTATTATCAACAATAAATTTAGTAAAAATTTACAAAGAGAGACCATCCTTATAAAGGGGATCAAAACCTTAAAAAGTTCTAACCTGGTTTGTAAAATAATATTTAATAAAAGAATTAATTATTATATGCCTAAATTTTAGCTTAAGCAACTAGAGTTAATTAGGAAATATCTAATTACTCTAACAAAAATAGCCATGAAGTAGGTGTTGAAGTTGTCCAAAAGGAACTCTACATGCTAAAAATAATTTTTGCAGAGGAGTCCTCATTGCACACCCTCCCACCTTATGAAATTGAAGGGGTAAAAAGTAGAATGGTAGGCCTCATCAACCTAGGAAGATATGTGTCTTAGGTCTACCTTTACAGAGTGTCAATCATGCAAATAACTCTTCCTTTTTGAACTCGTTGCTTCTAGAGCTTCCATTATTGGGAAGCCTCACCTCTTTTGTTGATAGATTGTCCTTCCATCATTAGGATCTTGGGACATGACTAAACTATAACCACTAGGAAATTGCCTTCCTATATTTGTCAAGAGATACCCTAGTTTTTATCAAGTGGTATCCCTTTTTCAAAATTTGCACTCGTCTTTTTTCTAGCCATGACACTTGAACAATTTGGTTGGTCCTCTAAAGCCACTTCTGATTAGTACCAATGGAAACTAGAAACTCATTAGTATTTTGATCCTTATTTTTAGATAACTTATCATTTATCAAGATTTAATACTTTTAGGATTCTATGGGTTCTCTTCATTCCCATCCTCGTAAAAGGACCAATGTACCACCTAGGGAGAAGAAGTGAAACCTAAAATCCCAAATAAGTATTTCAATTGATAAAAAAGAAACAAAAAAGGTAACCAAAAGCCATACCCTGGTGACATAAAAAAATGGTATCACACCAATAATGAGGTAAAGAACCCTTAAATCTTGAGAACTTGCAAGTTTATAGATGTCAAATACATAGACAATTTTCAAGGCCCAAAGTTATCTTATTTTGTTCTTATGTTAGAAAGCTAAGAAGTATACTACCTAGAGAAAAATTCTAGCGATGTGTCTCATGATATTGAGTTGTCCTTACATGATTGACAAGACCACTATTTAACATCCACTCATTTGATACATGGGATTATTTAATGTTAAGTACTTTTGATGTGACAATCATTTAAGTTTTAAAATACTAGCAAATACATCATGAATTGCACAAGATAGTCAACATGAGAAGAATGTTGTACCTAGGCTAGAGAGAGGAGCAACAAACCATTGTCCACCACCAACTAGAATGTTGTAGAGCCACTGACACAACACCAAGAAAGTCACCACTCATTAAGATCATAGATGTGCATGTAATAATGATATTTTTCTATACATTTCATCTTTCAGATCCAAGAAACTTACCACCCAGGCACTCGTAGAGGCATACCTATAACTTTACTAGCTAAGTAAGGAGAGAATCAACCAGTGAGATCTTACATCACACCAAAACCATGACCAAAACTAGATACTAGAGAGTACCTAGATGGAAAAGACCATCATCTAGTAGAGAAAGCACCTAGAAAACCAAGAGCAAGGAACTCATACCATCAAACCAAAGAGACTAAGAAAGAGATTAATTATGCCTCCCCTGAGTGAGATAAAATTTCCAACACAAAACCAATTTTCCTTTTAAAAAATCCCATGTTTCTTACTATTAAGTTCATCAAACTAACAAGCTACAAAACTAGTCTGACAACATGTCAAGGGTGAAGCCAAAGCAACTTTACCCACACAAAAAAAAATTGAAGAAAGTCTAAACATGGACATGGGAAGACTAAAAACAAAACCATGTGCCACAAAAAAATAAGACCACACCAAAAGGCAGAAGTAAAAATAAAACACAAAGGAATGAGGAAAAAGGAAAGAAGAACCCACAAAAGAAAAGCAACTAAGTGAACATGACCTACAAAATAAGAAAGTGATTGGACAAGGGCCAATGGGAATACCAACCTAGGAGATGAAAATGAAGGACACTATGGTAACAAAATCTACCCTTAAGTTACACACAAACCAAAGCAAACTTCATAACCAAAGGCCACTTCTCAATCTTGCACAACCAAAACCACTTCTAGGTAGGGTTATGATCTAGTCAATGACTTGACTTGAAGAGCACAATTGTGATCATCAAGAAAAGTGAAAATTAACCCATTTAGGCACCTTAAACAACATCTAGATCATGGTAGTTTAAAGGGTGCATTAATTATAGTTTCCTTTCTTTAATTAGAATTGTCACACATCTAGCCTTAAGACCATAGAAATTTCCCCCACCATTGAAAATACACAAGAAAAAGTTCCCACTTGATCTAAGAATAACTTAATTTTGAGAATACCAAGGTCTTTTCTTAGGGCTAAGAACCTTACTTTCCTCTTCCTCATTGAAGGGATCTGTATCCTAGACAAGGAATGTAGAATCCAAAGATGAAAAAAACCTAAACAAACCAAAGGGACTTACCCCAAGAAAGGAAAGACTAGAAAGTGAAAAGAGGGGATTTGTATGTAGGGCATAAAAAATAATGACTCGATTGAGAAAATTCCTTGCATTTGAGAATTCTAGAACTTAGCCTTTGTAATAACTAGTGTCTTATTCTTACAAAGTTGATCCCTTTAAGTATGAATTCTAGATTTGAACCTCCTAACTAACCATAACTCTTAAACTTTACCCAAGTTCAATAATCAAGTACGTTCTTTGAAGAGGGCATATCATTTCAATTCCTAAAGAAGATAGAAAAATGAAGCTCATTCAAGAATCTATTTTTTTTCCTTTATGGGATATCATTTAACGTTTTTGGGAAGAAACATTATCTTCCCCTCCTCATTTTAAGTACAATATTTTAAGGTATGGGAGGTGGTATTCCTTTCCCCAGTTGTAAACTTTATATTTTTCATTATGAGGATACTTCTTTCACCATCACATCCTTGTGTACTTCTTTCCTTCATCATGAGGAGGAAAATGATATCTTTCTCCTGTGATATCACTTGGCGTTTAAATTTTCATTAATCCTAAGAGGATCCAATATATTGCTTCCATTACTATAGTGATACTTATTTTCCCTTTCCTTGTCAACTTAATTGACCAATGAGATGTGGATATAAGAAGAGTTATCTAAGTTTGATGAAGGTTGATCCTATCATGAGTTCATACTCATAGTTTTCAATGGGTAATAACAAGATACTATAATTTCATCAAGTGGGTACTGGAATAATCAAATATCATAGGAATATTTTAGTAAGTCATCTCCTATTATGCAAAGCCTCGACCCCAAAATTTATAAAAGACCCAAAAGAAAGAGTGTGAAAGATATAGAGACCAAAGAAACTAGATGTGATCCAACTTATTTATATAGGTTAACTAAATAAACATAGACCAAAGAGACAATAAAATCCAAAATAACCAAAATAGAACGTATAGGGTGCACTCCTAGGGGGTGGGGGCATAAAGTAGAAATAATAATTACAAGGAACTATACATATATTAAAATCAACAAGGGGAAATAGAGACCCTAGCATCATCTTCTATTCAATGTAATTTTTGAGAAACTATCTATTGATGGGCAATGGGATTGGTTATCTAGTTAATGTGATGAGACAATAAGTACTATTCTAATAGATCTCTATGATCTGATAAGATCCAAGCCATAGCCATTGGAATTTCATATTTCTTTCTTTCTTCTCATGGGACTTTTCCTATAGGAGGACTTGGTACAAAATTCAAAAGGCCTTAAACTGAGATCTTTTGTCAAATAATCTTTTGAGAATTTCTTGATGTTTGGTGAAGTAATCTAGGGTTACATCCCTCTATTCTTCAAGGCATGTGAGATTAAGGAGGTAGACCTCTGTAATATTGTCCCACTCATCAAACTCCCTCATGAACTACAAGACTGGGATTTGCAAGTTCGTGGGAAACACTAGATTGTAGCCATAGACCAAGTAGAATGGAGAAGTTCCTAGGGAAGCCTTATTTTGAATGTGATCCACCCACAAAGCAAATTAGATCATGGTATGCAAGTCTTAATAATTTCTCTCTAGTAGGTGCTTAATGACCTAGAGGTTCTTGTTGGTAGATTCTTCTAGTTTGTTACCTTATGGATAATAATTACTTAAGTACTTTAAGGTAACATTCTTATCATATACCCATTCTAAAAGGTGGGTAGAGGCAAACATTGTGTTTTTATCACACATAAGGGAAAAGGGAATCCCAAACCTTGTAGCAATTTTTTATTCCAAAAATTGAAATAGTATATTTTCCATTTATTCTTGCAAGGGATAGCTTTAGACCACTAGGTATAATACACTATCATGGTCAAAACATATAGATGTCTAGTGAAAGAATTGGGGTTAGTCTTCTCGATATAATCAAATTCCCATTGGGAAAAAGTTCTAGCCTCAATCATGGGTTAAAGAGGCATTGCAAGATTCCACTCTCTAGAAGTAGTGGTTTGGAAAGTGTGAAATTTTCTCACATGATTATGAATGTCATGAAATAGAAAAGGCCAATAATCCTTGACCCAAAGGATCTAATGAGTTGTGGCATTAGCCAAATCATGTTTAGTTTTAATTTATCCATGGAATTCTTCTATTATTTTTCTTTCTTTCTCTTGTTAGAGGCACAGAAGATATATTCCTTAAAAATTTCTTCAAAAAAGGGTTCCACCCTTAATCATGAAATGTGAACTTGTTAGCTAAATTTTGTTTCATTAATGGGTTGGGAGTCCTTCTAGACACTTCTTATGTAGTAGGAAATACACCATATCAGTGTACCATGGGTCTTTGGTCAAAGTCTTGGTGATGTAAGTCAAGCATTCTAATTTAGAATTTGTCAAGGCCATAGCTTTTGACAAACATTTCCTACTAACCAACTTCATGGGCTACATCTCTAAATCATACTCTTGGAGGATGGTCATCTACTTCTTGAGTCTCTCACCAAGTTTTCTCTTCATAAGCATAGTTGTGACCACTTGGTTAGAAATGATTGTGTGTACCTTTCTTCTAAGTATATAGTATTGAAACTTATTTAATTCCCTAACAAGACAAAAGGCCTATGTTTTGAGTGTGGAATACCAAAATTTTACTTTCTTGAAGGGAGAGCTCATGAAAGTGATAGGTTAATGTTACCCTTCAACCTTCTGGATTAAAACTGTAATCGCAAAATGCATGGATGAAAAGGAATAAATATAAAATGCGAAGCCATAATTAGGGCTCCCAAAAGCAAGGGCCTCTATGATTGGTTGTTTTATCTATTCAAAGGATCATTTTTCCTCCATGCTCCACTTGATTTTATTATCCTTTTTCATCATATCATTAAATGGTTACACTATTTCGATAGATTCTATAATGAAATGTCAGATAAAGTTTATCTTTCTGAAGAAAGACCTCATATCTTTCTTGTTGCAAGGCATATGTAAACATAATAGAGCTTCTACTCCCTCAAGGTCAATGGTGATGCCCTTCTCATAGATGATATGTCCTAATAAATTTCCTTTAGTGACCCTGAATATGCATTTCTTGGGGTTCAAGGAGTTGTGAAACCATCAGTATCTCTCAAAAATCTTAGCAAGGTAGGTAGGGTAGTCATTCATAGCCTAGGAAAAGATCATTAAATAATCGATGTAGATGATTATGTATTTATTGACTAGTCCCTCGAAAGCTATATCCATCACCATTTGAAATATAGCACCGTCATTGATGAGCCCAAAGGACATGCATCTATAGGTGAATGTTCCCCACTTGGTGTTGAATGTTATTTTCAATTTGTCTTCATGATTTACCATAATTTAATTGTAACTAGAATATTCATCTAAGAAAGACATCATCTATGCTCTTTTCACAATCTACAAGACTTTGTCTAGCAAGGGTAGAGGATGGTTATCCTTCATCAATTCTCTATTTAAGTTGCAAAAATCCACACATAATAAAATTTATCTACTCCTTTTTTAGACCAAAATCAAATTACCTACCTAGGTGGTGTGCTAGATAGGGAAGATTATTCTTCCGATAATAGCTTCTGAACCTCTTAATTCATCAAGGGTTTAATCAAAGAGTTTACATGTCCTTGTCTTTGTCAAAAGTGCTTGGTACCTGGTTTGAGGAGTATAGTGTGTGTCATCATAGATGTTTCATATATTTTCAAATCTTCATAGTTCCAAGAATAACATTGATGTATTCTTGGAGGACTAAAAGAATCTTCTCCTTCTCCTCAAGGGAGGAGGAGGAACCAATGAATACATTTTTCTCCTCAGCATCAAACCCAACATTAACCTTTTCATATTTTCCTCCTTCTTTTGAAGAAGGTGCCTATCCTTGACCCAGATGCATTGTAGCACTATCATCCCTTTTGGGATAGTATTGGTGGGTAGGTTAGGAGCCTCTCCCAAATCACTTTCTTGTCGTGTATCATCATGGGCTAATTCTTCTACAATCTCGTCTTCAAATACACCATTGTTGGCCAAGAAAGATAATATGTGTTCATCATCTTAGAAGATATAAATATATTTAACATTATCAGGGTTAGATGGGACTTCTATCATTTCCAGAAAAAACCTTCAAAGGTGAGAACCAACCATGGGCTCTAGGGTGTTGGTAGCTGCCACAAGGGGATTAGGGACATCATTTAATTTACTTGGGATGATGTCAATGCCAAAAGTGTCAAAGTCTTCCAATAAATCCCATACGTAGTAGTGGTAATCCATTAGTCATTTATCATGGAATGTATATTGGTTCTCAACCTATCTAACAATAATCGTAGGGTCTCCCAAAGCCTAGAGGTGGGTGATTCTCTTTCATAGGGAAAAGAGAATCCCTAGAACCAAAGCTTCATACTCAGCCACCTTATTTATGCATTCAATTTATAGTTGGTAATATGCAATATTTTTATCATAGGACAATAAATTCTACCCATATACCAGCTCCAACTTGGCTTGGGATCCATCAAATTTTAAGGGTCCATAGTCTAGCTCTTATAGGAGGAGGTCTAGAGGGTGGGATTTGGGGTTTCTAGTGGTGAAAGAGGTTCTAATAGGTTCCACATGATGAGAGACATGGGAATTAGAATTTCCTCTAAAGGAAACACCAATAAGGGTCCCTCAACCATTAGCCCTTCAGAAATGATGGTTAGAGGGCTATCTAAAATAAGAATTTCTTCTTTCTACCTTCCCTTCTAGATATCAAAAAGATGGATGGTGGCTACATTTATGCAAGGTTCACACTTCAACTTAGAATTCCCTTCGTAATGGACCAGACACCATGAGTTAGACAAAAGGCTTTTCATAGATGTGAAATTACATTGAAGAGAGATATTATTTTTTAATCATGTAACAAGGTCATAAATTCTCTGTGTGATAACCAAATCCTCATTGCCAAATGTCCATCCTGAAAATAATGCAAGGCTAAAATCTCCATAGCCTGATATAAGACTAGCTATAATTGAGCATAGTAAACCTCACTCACTTGACCATAATTAGTGAGAGTTTTCTTCATCCATGGTTCACTACCAACCTTGATTTTATTGGGTTCACCCCTTTAGAGTACCATAGGTGGGAATAGTTTGTACAAATATACCCATTTAGGGCCTTTGACAAGTTACAATTTAATAACATCCTATAAGTTTTGGGGATGTCCACCACTTGGATGTTGATGATGCTATACACTCAAGGTTCATGGATGAAATAGATTTGAATTTTTTTTATCTTGCCTACCATTTTTAAGGAAGTTTTTTTGAGTTGCATGACAATAATGTTGGATGGTGAAGGGACCAATTTGAGCTTCTTGCATATATAGGGGCATGATGTTACCCCAAGCTCTAGAGTCTACTAAATATTTATTTAGAATTTTTATCATAAATTCTCAAACTAAGAAGGAAAGGAGGGTCCTTTTTATTAATATCCTTGAAACATGGCTACATTGACATTATTGAAAGTCATGTTCTTAGTGACAGTAGGCCATTTTTTGAGGAGATTGAGCTATGGCATGAGGGCATTCTGATGCTTGGGGAAAATCAATAGAATATTCATCAGGGGCATGGTAGTATAGGTACTTTCCATCACCCAATAAATGATAAATTTTACTCCAGAGGACCTTGATCCTTTCATTGCAAAGCCCTACAATTGATGGGTTAGTACTAGCAATGGAGGTGGGTTCACATTGGTATGAGGCTTGGGTGGTATGGAAGTAGTCTTGGGTGGAAAATATGTTGTGAAAGGACCTTTGTTAAATTGTCTTGTTGTATTCTAAGGAGGCCATGAATTGGTAAAAGCATTGGCCTCGTAGGCATGGTTGGGGTCATTGAAGAATCCATGGAGCAAATCCTCCTCATCTTCTCATTCATCCTACCCATAAAAGATAGTTTTGTAAATGAAGGCAGAGTTGGAAGGTTATGCCAAAGTACATGGAGGTTTTTGATTAGGGTGGGACTATAAGTTCAAGTAGGGAATCTATATTACCTTCTCCAAGGTGGCACAAGTGGCCTTTGAATGCTAAATACATTTTGGTATCATGCAACTAGGACCACTTGGCCAAGGGATAAAATTATACCATGAGGTTGGTATGACTAAATCCTAATGTCCCATGGTTATTTGGCTAACTTGGGGGAACCTCCTCATTATTTTGCATGTTATTATATTTCTAGCTAGCTATCCATTGATTGTAATTTCCATTATTGTTACCTCAGAAACTAGAGTTAAAAGAACCTCTTTGATTGAAAAGATATTCCCCTTCTATTGGGGAGTAGACTATTGATTCACCATTGTAGTCTTATCTATCTTCAGCTAACTCATGTTATTAGCCATACTAGTGATAATCCTTGGGAAGGCTTCCATGTCATATATAAGGTTTTTGATTTGATTAGGTGATTGGGAAGACTACACCTACATACCCATTAGATTTTGGGGGGTAGAATGGTTTTTCCCACTTGGGTGTGGGGATAAAAAGGCATGGAATTTTTATGATAGAGAGGCTTGTCGAGTGAAGGTAGGGAATGTGATGCAAGAGCATCTTGCATCATGAAAAAGGGGTTGTGATCAAAATTGTAAATAATTTTTTTTTAAAAAAATTGAGGAGAAATAAAAATAAGGGGAAAAGAGGATAAGGAGGGATTTCTATTTTCAAGGTGCATAGGTTATGTAAATAGAAAAATAAGAAAATGGTTGTCATTTCATTTATTGAGGTGTGTAGGTGGCATCTTAAAAATTTAGGGAAAGTTCCTTAAATCATGCATTTAATATTTGTTGTGATCCACAAAGCAAATATAATTTTCTAATTGGCCACATGGTGGTGCTTAGTTGTACTTGGGTGGGAATTTAATATTTTTTGTAAGGTAGTTCTATTTACCTTTTATCCTACATTGGTTGTGTTTGTAATATCATGGGTGGTAAGTGCCTATTTATGAAAGGCTTATGAGCATTTGTAATCAAGCTCTCATGGTGTAATGTCTTGTAAGCAAGCTTGGAGGTGAAAGCTCTTAGTGTGTATGATCTTCTCAAGAAGTTTCTTCTTGGTGAAGCTCTTCTTTGTGGAAGTTTCTCTTGGTGGAAGCTCTAGGTAATAGTTCACAACATTGTCTTGTAGATTATTGTAATGAAGGTGCCCATGTGGGTTAGCATATTGTATTTGTGAATTCTATAATTTTGTATATATGGCAATAATACGAAGTCCATATTGTGTTCTTTCATTTTCTATTGTTTCTTTATTTCTATTATGTGTTTATGGTATTAAGGGGAGGTCCCTTCATCAAAATGAAGTCCCAAGTACTTGAGGTACCACTAGTTGAGTCCAGTGGGGAAATTCAAGAGTTGGGGTAGCAATTGCTACAATGCATAAGAATAATGAGAGGTAAGATAAGCTGGTAACCCTACCATGGAAATCATGTTATAACTACTTGAATGAGTAGGTGCTCTAGACTAGGGTGGTATGTCATATCATGGGTGTCAAAAGGGTGATCTGTAAGATGTGTGGAGACTTCCAAGGCCAATGCATAAACTTTAGCCAAGGTATCTTGGTCTACTTGGGGTAGGATATACATGATGAATGTAGACAAAAATTAGGAAATCTTGTTATATTGCTAAAGAAGAAATTGATACTAAATTTGAAAGTAATGATGAAGAAGTAGTGTATGTTGCTATGAAAGAAGATTCTGATGAAGATGAGAAAACTTCATTTATCTCTTATGTGAAGATGTTGGAAATGATTGAAATGAGGGAGATTGTTGGAAATAATTGAAATGATCATAAGAACAACTATTGGAATAATGTATGGAACTGGTAAAGAATGTCCTCAATCATTGTTTTGTCATTGATGTCAAACTTGCTACTTGCAGGGATGACAATTGCTTTAGTGATCCAAATACTATCAATTAGTTGATTGTCAAGGTGGAAGCAATCAATAAGATGTAACTAGAACACCTAGAGAAAGGTTGAAGTTATGATGTTGTAATTAAGTATAAGGATCAGTCAAGCCATTAATGAAACAATGTATTGGATGACATACTAAAAGATACAAAGAATGAGCACACTGAAACATATCAAAGATCTAAGGTTTTAGCTAAGTCTTGTGTAAAGCTCAAAACAAGTTCAAGTGTCGAGTAAGTTCAAGTGTCGAGCAGGTATAGGTGCCGAGTAACACAGAGGTGCCGAGCACCAGTAACTCAATGATGTCGAGTAAAACAGAGGTGCCAAGCACCAGTAACTAAATAATGCCGAGTTGCTACATTATTTAGAAAATTAAAGATTCGTCAGATCAAAGCCGACAAAGTTGTTATCTAAAAATCTATGAATTAAAAGGAGGATAAGAATGATGAGTTGGTGGCACAAAACACCATGTAGAATTTTTTTAAGGTACAGTTGGCAAAGAAAACAAGATATGGGGTAGATACATTGTATCTTACCTAATCCATTTTTGAAACCCTAAAATTAGAGAGGGAGAATTGAACAGTAAAGGAAAATCAGACTTGTATATAAGAAGACATAAGTTAATAGAAAATAGTGTGGAAGAGAGTGAAAAAGAAGGGATAGTGAGAGAGAGAGCCCTGGTCAAGCATTAAAGCATGAAATGCTGAGGAACTCTGTTTGGATAGATGACCACAAGGATGATTGCATTGGTAGAGTGAATAGGAAAACTCAAAGAGACGAAGCTTGAGAGAGAGACAAGCAAGTTAGAACTAAAGTGATTGAAGCCAAGCATAAGAATTGAACTGAAAGAGTGATCTGAAATCTACAAAGTATGTTGTAAGTTATATCAGATCAAAAGACCATTATTGTTACTTTCTAGCAATTGTAACAGCAAGATAAATCCTATGGACTTAGGTTGGTTTAACAGCCATTAGATAAATCCTTTAACAGGGTAACATTCCAAGTGGATGTTCTAAAGACCTTTAACCAGGCCCATTCCTAATAGTTTGGTGAAATCCTCTAACAAGGTCACATTTAACAGTGTGTTGTAAGCCTTTAACAGGGTAGGCTTTTAACAGGGCATCACTTCAGAAGAGTGAGAATCAAGTAGCATGTTACTGGTGGTTTTTCCCAAATTGGGTTTCCACATAAATCATTGTGTTATGTGTTGATCTTGAATGTTTTATCTTTGCATGTTGATTTACAGTAATTTGCTTATATGACTGTTTTAAGTTTGAACAAATGAAAAGGGTATAAAAGTATTAGAAAGGTATTAATAGGGCATTTTGGACCTTGAATAACTGATTCACCCCCCCTCACAGTTATTCTAAAGAATTCTAACAGAAGAAATGTGATAGGTTGATTATAGATAGTGGTTGTTCAAATCACATGACTAGTGGTAGAAATAAATTTGAGGACATAGGACCATACAAGGGTAGCTGTGTTAAATTTGATAATGATGTTCCATGTCTTGTGAAGGGTAAAGGATCAATTCAAGTGACTAATAAGATCAAATGTAAATATGTTTATTGGGTTGAATCTGTTGAGTGTTTTATAGTTAAACAAATTAGGGTAGAGAGTTTAATTCCATCATAGAAAGACCAAAATATTTGATGTTGATGGTAAATTGATTGGAAGTGGTGATAAAAAGAAGGTAACTTATTATATCTAGATTTATCTGATGAGACATGTCTATTTGCAAAACATGAAGATATTTGGTTATGGAAAAAGAGGTAATGTCATGTAAATTTTGAAAATTTGGTTAGCATTAGTAAAATGAAAAGAGTAAGAGGTCTACTAAAATTGAAGAAACCTAACAATGCTATGTGTAAACAATGTCAATTAGGAAAAATGAAAAATTTTAGTTTCAAGAGCAAAACATACTATCAAATGATATTTTGGAATTGTTTCAAACTGACTTATGTGGACCCATTGGTGTTCAAAGCTATTGTGGAGACAAACATTTCATTCTATTTTTTGATGATTATTCTAAAATGATGACTGTGATGTTTCTTAAAGAAAAATTTGATGTTTAGTTATTCAAGTGGTATTTGGCTAGATTTCAAAAGGAGACAAGGAAGAGTCTAAAGTGCTTGAGATCTAATAGAGGTAGTGAATTTATTTCCAATAAGTTTAATATATTTCTCAATGATAGAGGAATCAAAAGACAAATGTTAGTACTTAGGACCCATCCTAAAAATAGAATAGTTGAAAGACACAATAGATCAATCATGGATTCCACTAGAACATTGATGATGTAGAAGAACATGTCACAAAAATACTGGAGAGAAGTTGTAAGTACAATTTTTTATACCCTAAATAGAGTCTGAGTCAAGAAAGGTATAGATGGTAAGCATTTTGAACTATGGTATGGCTATGAACCTAATGTGAAGTATTTAAAAGTTTTTGGAAGAATTGGCACATACTTAAGGACAATAGAAATGGAAGACTTGATGTTAAAAGTGACCAAGATGTATTTCTAGGATATTCCACTAAGACAAAATCTTGTAAGTGCTTGAACTCTAACAATTAAAAAGTTGTAGAAAGTAAAAATTGGAAAGTTGATGAATATACAAAGAAGAATGAAGTTGAATGCAAGAAAGAACCTCAAGATTACATCTCATTCATATATGTGAATGACAATGCTCCAAGAATTCCACTTTAACAAGAAAACAAAGCTATAGATCCTTAGCAGTCTGGGAATGTTGAATTGTAATAGCCAGTTACCAAATTACAACAATTAGTTGCCAAACAAATAGACTATAGGTGTCGAGCAACATCAAAATGATTCCTATTCATAGATAGAGGAAGTCAAACATCAGAAAGGTAATGCCATTCATGTAGAACATGAACCATAACCTAAGAAAGAGAGAGATAATGTACTTGAAATAATTTTTCAAGATGAACTTGTTGAAGAATAGAGAAAAAAAGAACCTGTATTGGAAAAATATTTAAGAAGACACCATGCACTTGAACAAATCATTGGAGATAAAAAGTCTAGTGTTATGACAAGAAAAAGACTCAGAAGTGATATGTGGTTACTTTGTGAGTTTTAGCCTAAATCTATGAAAGATTCTTTGAAGAATGAATATTGGATACAAGCAATGAATGAAGAAATTGAGCGGATTGAAAAGAATGAAACATGGATCCTAATACCCAGACCTAAAGACAAAAATGTTATTGGAACAAAGTGGGTATTCAGAAATAAGCTAAACAAAAAAGGTGAAGTCACAAGGAACAAGGATATATTGGTATGCAAAGGATCTATATAAGAAGAAGGTGTTGACTATGGGGTAACATTTTTCCTTGTAGCTAGACTAGGAGGAATTAGAACATTGCTTGCATATTCTATTTATAAAGGATTTAAGGTATATAAAATGGATCTCAAATCTACATTTTTGAATGGGATACTTAAAGAAGAAGTATACATAGAACAACCTAAAGGATTTGTGGATCCCAACAAGAAAATATGGTGGGCAAGATACACAAAGCTTTATATGGATTGAACTACACTCCTAGAGCATTGTATGAAAGACTACATAACTATTTGGTGAAGATTGGTTTTGAAAGAACAAATGATAACAAAAAATTGTATTTGAAGATTGACAAGAACAATGAGCTATTGTTATCTAAAATTTTTGTTAATAATATCATATTTGGACACAAGGAAGCATTATGCAAATCTTTTTATGATGAAATGAAGAAGGAATTTGAAATATCAATGTTTGGTGAGATAAAATCTTTGTTGGTTTACAAGTATATCAAATGAAGCAAGGTATCTTCATTACACAGTCCAAATATATCAAGGAGATATTAAAAAAATTGGGATAGAAAATTGAAAATGCATGAGTACACCTATGTCTACCTAACACAGATTATCTAAGAATGATGATTCTACTAACATGTACTATACATAATACAAATAAATGATTGGTAAACTGCAATATGTTGTTCACATCAGAATAGATATTGCACAAGTAGTTGGGATAGTTGCAAGATTTTTTGTGAATACTAAGGCATTACTACATTTGCACCTAAATTGGGATGGTAGGATGTCACAATTGTGATGACTAACCATCACCCAATCGAAAATACCAAGATTTGGATCCGATCAGATGGGCATCAAACTTTTGGTGTCAAACATTATGATGAAAACCTCGTCTATCATAATTACAATGCTAAAAGTTATCACAATTTGGTAATAGGTAGGGCAAATAGGTCACCATGATATTGTCATAATTGTGATAGACCAGCATCACAATTACAACATCAAATAGTTTCAATTTTTCATTCTAATAATGAAAATTACGTTGTATGGATGATAGTCAAGCATTGGAATAGTCATCACAATAGTGATTGTAGGTGAAAGCAGTGTTGTGGGTGCAACAACTCTATCATTTTTGTCTGTCACAAGTGCAATGGATATGCGATGATAGTGCTCTTGTTCAAATGGTGTTCTATCAAGCTGACCATTGCAATTATGATGGCCTACTAATATATTAAAAAAAAAAAAATTCTTCTTTGTTAGGAATACATTTACTATGTTGATCAGATAGGTATGCGGGTGACTGCAAGAAGTTGGGTCGCAATTTCGCAGAAGTCAGATCCCCAGAATTGTACTTCTCAGAAACGAGTACCCAATTTTTTAAAAATCGAGTACCCATTTCTAAAATTATGCTTCAGGCACCCAAGCCAAATTTTAAGAATTAGGTACTCGATATTTAAAACGGATCGGGTGCCTGAGCCACTTAAATATTGGGCGCCCACCTTTTTAAGAATCGGGTACCCGAGTTTTAAAAAATTGGGTACCCGATTTGTAAAAGTTTATATAAGCACTTTTTTGGCATTTTTGAGGTTATTTTCATGACCTCAAAAATGGGAGCCTGATTAGAGACGCATACGGGAGCCCATTTTTCAGCCCTACCGACTACCCCCTTGTTGCTAGTTTTCGATACACAGGTATTTTAATATGTTTTATACTATTTTACTTTTTTTTTTCAATTTTCAATTTAATATGTATGTTAATTTATTGTTTTTTCACTTTTAATATGTACATAAAATTGTAAATTTGCATTGTTAATGAACTTAAATGTTTAAATTTTTGTATTTGTTAATTAAAATATAGTTTCGTAAATGTTTATTTAAAAAATTATTATTTTAGATGTTTTGAAATGTATTTAATTTATGTATTTATTACAATGTTGAATGATTAGATTAGATGTAAATTTATTGTTTAAACATGTAATTTTACAAATAAATATAACCTTGACCTAAAACCATATAACCTCAACCTAAATGAATTGTTTAAACTATAATCTTGACCTAACCATATAAATAAAACCCTAAACGTATATAAAATACTTAATCACATAACAGCCAGCCAAGGGATCCAAACAAAAAACCTAAAGTATTTAAAATGATTTTACTTAAATTGTATTGTACTTTGTTTCATGGATCGAAAATGGATGATGTAAACTATTTTATAAATGTATATTCTTTCAGACTTTCATACCCCGTGACATGTAAAGTGGATGATTGTGCATTCTGAATTAATTTTCCAAGTGGCATTCGGAACAAATGTATATAAATTATTTTAATGGATTGAACTGAAGTAGTTAATATGAACTTTCATGTGGATGCACGTTATTTATTTTACTTTTAATAGTTTATAATTATTTAAAAATGAAATCTAAATGTGCTCATTAAGGAATGCAATCTCTTATGTTTTTGATAAATGTAAATTATTGTATGTATGTTATTGCTTGCTTAGTAAAACTTTTGATTTGTTCTTTGGATCCCTTGGCTGGGCGTCATTTAGGATTAGTTCTATAATATCAATTTGTATTGAATTTAACTCTAATCATAACCCTTACTATCATCTTAACCTAAGTAATCTTAATTTGCTAAAACCTACACCAGGTAATATATAAATAATTAAATAACTTTCCTATCTTACCTTGAGTACTAATTTTATAAATGTCAAACCCTAAGATTGAAAGGTAACCCTGCCCTTAACTAATTAATATTATACTTATAAACCAAATTGAATTAAACCATGATCATAAACCTAATTATATATCCCAACTTAAAAGTAGAAACCTTGAATTTAACATTAAAATCCTTTCCCCAACCATTAACCAAATTGAACCATTACCCTAGAAGATTGAACCAACTTAAACGTTGACCTTAAGACTAAACCAAATCACCCTAAACTAGAACTCAATAATATATTGAAAACTTTAAAACAAAATTCAAACCTAACTTTTTTTAATTAATATTGGTTTTTAATCTAAAAGCTCTAACTATAATTCTATATCTAAAACCAAATTTAGCACTTTAAAACTTAATTCAATTTATTAACTCTTGTCCTAATTGAAACCTAAGCATGTAAACTTAATCAAACAATACAAACCAAATTGAACCCTAATCCTTAAACTAATTAAACATTGATATCAAGGTCTCAAAATGATACATCATAAAAAATTTAGAAGAGACTTGAACGAATCAGGCATCTAATTAAGTAACCCTCCTTGACCATCAAGAGGTGGAGGTGTCCACATCATTGTGAGTAGGAGCCTGGACTAGACCCTTGGATGGGTAGCATAAATGTTTATTACCTTTCTAGAATGGAAGGCCACATAGCAAAATATTGCCTTATTCTATAAAAAGAAATACCCACCCCCTAGTGATATATATAGTAAGATCTTTTTCCTAATTTTACTATCAATTTTTTTGGTTAGAAGACGATGATAGTTCAAAATGATTTAGAAGATAGGGATAAAATGAGAACCATCATTCCTAGAATGAAGATGCATAATTCCAAGTGATAAACCCATTTCTATCATAAATCAACTCCTCCATCCAAAAATTTAGTAATGAGAAATCCCTACGTCAAGTAATCAATGGAGGGCTCATAAAATTGATCAAGTGATCAACAAAGGGCTCATAAAATCCCTAGGTCAAGTAATCAATTGATCCCCAAGGGAAGAGAAGAATCTCATTAAAAATTAGAGACAGGACACTCCTAAATGCGTATCATACAAAATAATTATTGCCAAGGTTTTAGCCTCTAGACTAGAAGATATCCTACCAAAGATCATTAACCCTACACAAAAGTGTTTTGTTAAGGATATTTATGCATATTGGAGAACTTGATAACCTATTGGAAGACTTTGGACTGAGAAACATTTCTAGGATAGAGTGTAGGCATGCTCAAGTAATTGATTATGAAAATGTCTACAAAAGGGTGGAATGGAGTTTCACTATGATGATGTTGCAAGCCCTCCGTCCAATATTAAATGTCAAATGGTGTCCTCTCTTATGATTGGTGTCAAGGTTTTAGTAAAGAAATTAATGGGGTTAGATCATAATTTTTAGGACTCTCTAGATCAATTATGAAAGGGTGTCCTCTTGCATCCTCTTTATTTTTTATTGTTGAACATTGACTCACTACATTATCTCCTTAGAGATAACTAGTTGTCTCTAAAAGTTAGAGGATCTAATCTCCAAATAATTAATAAGTATCTAATGTAAATATTTTTTTGATAATATATTTGTATTCTTTTTAAGCTAGAAGAGTGCAACACGAGTCATTTAATGATCAAATTGGACCTCTTTTCTTTGTATCGGGTAGTAAGATTTATGTCTCTACATCTATCTTATTGGGGCTAAATATTGAGTCCCCTACCTTGTGTAGTAAATATGGTATTGGATGGAGATTTCATAATGAAGTGGTTAGGTACCTAGGGATTCCATCTGTAGTAAACCCTAACATATAAATGAAATGTGTCTTTATATCAACAAGAAAATCTTTGGAAAACTCAACAACTAGAACTCTAATTATCTCACTTTGGTTGGTAGAATTCAAGTATGTTAAAAGATTCTCTCCTTGAATATTGGGTGTAAGTTTTTCTTCTTCCTGCTCATTTTATTTAAATCAATTTGGTCTTCTATATAAATCTATTAGGACCATTTTGTGGATAGCCAAGGGATTACTTTGGCAATAAAATGGATAGCCAAAGCTTCATAAGGTAATGAATTATGGATTATGATTAGAATTAGGATTATTATATGGTTAGGGATAGGGTTTACATGTAAATTAGTTCATTACCTGACATGATCTACACTTATAGTTTGCAAGAAGGTTTTCAACTTGGTGCCATACACTATTTTTGAGATCTTTTGAAATTGCTTTTGTAAGAGATGTTTATCTCAATACTTGTATATGTACATAATATGATGGTGCTTCCCCATAAATATATACTCAATATACTTTACACATTATATGAAACTTCTTATATTTTCACCTTTACATCTTTTCCCCCTTTCTAATGTAAATGCCAAAGGCGAATTTTACATGGTTATTCCAAAATGTGACAAGAAGTCAGAACATACCTTTAGAATTAGTGCCATTATCTTGTCCTAATTTTCTTGTAACATCTTGTTTGTGTGCAATGTAATCTAAACTTTTGCTAATAATTCTATCATCTGATCAACAATGGAGAAATTGTTAGCATGTGCTCTATGACATGAGTATTTTTGACACCTTTCTAGAGAATATTTTTTATTAGCCAATTACTTTTTGTAGAACTTCATATGACCAGGTTTACAACAATAATGCATGAGTTAAGTTTTAGATTTTGATTCTTTGAAGAATCATGAAGTTTTTTTTATCCTTTCTATATAGTAGAATTGTCCCCTCATTCCCAAAAGCCCCAAAATTCCCCTCATCCCTAGGTGACTTAGTTAATGGGGATGCCTATTTTAAGTGTTGAGATTTGTACTTGTGTCACACAAGGTTTTTCTCTTTGTTCTTCTCCCTATTCTATTATGTTTGTAATATGATCATATGATTGCATAGAAGGTTGAATCCTTTGAATGCTCTATGACAAGAGCATTTATGACACCTTTTCAAGAACAATTCTTGATCGGCCAACTACTTTTTGTAGAATTTCATATGACCTACTTTACAACAATAATGTCATGTGATAGATTTTAGATTCTTTGAAGAATTGTGAAGTTTGTTATATCCTTTCTATTTAGCATAATTGTCTTTTCCTTTGTCCTTGGTATTTAATGTTTTTTCATGTTGGATGTGTCATTGTTGATAGAAAACTACTTATGTTAAAAAGTAGATAATAGTTAGGATTCAAACTACAATCATAAATATTTTTTAATCAAATCATAATTCTATCTCTAAGCTTTCATTAGATAATTGTAACCTTAACTCTCGTCTTAGGACCATAATAAATATCCGATACAGGTAAATATAATTGTAACTAAAACCATAATCCTAGGTAAGTTCCGTAACATTAAAGGATCACAATCATTATAATAATCTTAAGCTTAGCCATCATGAAAACTGTTAACATAACAAAATTGTAAACCATAACCTTGTCATAATCTTAACTTTGCTTCATCCTGAGACATGAACATGTATAATCCATAATGAGTTCATACTTAAAAATTTAGTATTTAATGTTTAATTTGACTTAAGCGTTTACCTTTATTTATTTAATTGATATGATTTTAATAAAGATATGCACATTTATATAGATCTAGTTGATAAATTTTAGATTTAAATTTTATTAAATAGTAATTTTGTCATACATGTATTATGTTGTGATGTATTTTTGATCTGTTTTATGTTTTATGTTGTTTAAATATATATTCAAATTATATTTGATGGACCCATCGCCACCCCCTCCCCCTCCCATACCCCCACCTCCGCCACCTCCATCTCCACCTCCACCTCCACCTCCACCTCCACCACCCCCCCACACCTCCACCACCCACCGCGGATGAGCTCCGCGAGACCATGAGGTGTAACCTCAATGACCTCATGAGTGATATAGAGGCTATCCAACGTGAGAGGCACCCCCCCCCCCCCCCTCACCTACTATGTCTTGCAGATAGCATGCAAGGTGCGGTTGACTCCATTCATCATTTTGATTTAGACATCGATTCATTTAGATCATGGCGGGAAAGCATGCGTGCCTTCTACTCTGAGGGCTTATCATACAAAGAGGTTTATAACTTGCATATAGGTAAAGGAAATTTTCAACATTATTTTGTAAACCCTAAGACGGGTGAACCAATTAGTGAGAAGAAGCCTCGCATTTCCATTAGGTGGTGTACACATCCACGCATAGCAGCACATTTTTGGGAGTGGTGGTGGATGGTATTTGACCATCCACCACACACTAATCATGAGGTGCCCATGTACTCCCTTAGGAATTTATGGGCTAAGTTTGAGTTGGGTTTGAAACCCAACTATTTTTATATGAAAGCATTTCAGGGGGTTGGTAGAGGGATGCCTCAGGATAGGCCTGGGGCAAAGCTGAGTGACAAAATGAGAAATCGCAGGTGAGCTGAGCCCCTTGTACCTCTTCCTGCGCCTGTTGTGCCTTCTCCTCACCATCATCATGCAATTTCATCTACTTTTACCCATTTGAGTGCCCTTTTGGTTAATTTAGTACAGTAGTGGACGCAGGCGGTACATGCTCCTCCACTTGGACATGTTTGTACTAGCTATGGAGGCATATGCACAAGCCCCCAGAGCGATCCTGGTGTAGCACATGATGGCCACTATGCTGAGGGTGCAAATTTTTATGATGATGTATACGCTGCCCGTGGTGATGGTAGTGACAAGATAGACGTGTCATCATTTGTTGACCTCATGCAGTAGGGAGAGCCTGGAGAGAGTCAAGAGTAGCAGGTAAAATTTTAATTTCAATATAAATATAAAGTGCACATAATTATTTACTTTCTACATATATGTGTAATTGTATTAACTATATTAATTTTTACTTTTCAAATAACAGAGGATGGATGGCACTGTTCCTCCTAGGAGGCAGTATAGTCTTTTTTCGAGACCTACAGATGTTGGCGTCCCTTATACGGTATGCACTTTGAATTACACTATAAAAATGTACATTCAAATTTGAATTTAATAACATGTGCTCATATGTTCTTTTTATTCGATTTTGTAGGGATTGTCTACATCTAAACATACTAATGTTAGTACAAGTCCTACTCCAGTTACCACTGAGGCACAACCTCAAATACATGCGGTATGAACTTTTGACTGAAGACAAATAATTTTTATTATTTTTATGTATGTACATTATTATTAACTTATAATCTGAACAATTTTGACTCACATGTATATATATTTTATGTGTTTTGATTTTACGAACAGGAGCATGGATATCATACTCATCCATACAGGCCTCAGTATAGTCTATTTTTGACTCCATCTTATGATTATCATGCTAGCATACCTGTAGACACATCTGTGACATTGGCTACCACTCAAGTATGATATATACATTATATATACATGTTTAATTTATAGTGTATAAAAAATGTAGTGTACAAATTATGTACTTTGTAATTATATTCATGTATATTTAATTTTGACTAAACATTTATGTATCCATAATTTTAGGACTACGTCACCACGAGTGTTGCTGAGAGCACAGGACTTAGCCCGATGGAGGTACCTACATTGTCATTTAAGGTCAATATTTTGATTTATGTACATAATGTATAGTTCATTATTCTCTAAAATCAAATTAAAAAAATATTTGTATTGTAAATTACAGGACCTCGCCACTACTGCATTTGGTAGTTTTGACAGTGCACCTCCTCCCGTTACTGAGGGACACCCATCTCATGTGGTATAATTTATTTTATTATGTAGTGAATATTTAATTTATTTTCAAGCTATATTTTGAGACCCATTTCAATTAATCAAGCACATGATGAGACGTGCCTCCTGTTACACAGGGTGATACATCTACCTCACAGGGTGTCTGACATGACGAGATGACTCATATTACACATGATGATCCATCTGACTCCTCTTCACATGGAGCAAAGAGGACATTTGATCAGATAGATTAGGTCTTTTTGGCACCTATAGATTGTGTTTTTATGGTGTATATATATATATATATATATATATATATATATATATATATATATATATATATATATATATATATATATATATATATATATATATATATATAAAATTTATGATGTATGTACACTTTGTGTTAGGATAGTTAAAACTGTATGTTAGATCATGTATTTTTTCACTTCATAGATCATGTTATGATGTATGTTAGACCATGTACTATTTTTTTACGATTTCTTATCATGCTTGTGTATGTAGTACATATATTACTATGTTTCACCATGTTTTAAGTATATTCAAACCATTTTCTTTATTTTGACATATTTTATTCATGAACATATGACACATTTTGTAAGTATATATGCAAGATGAACAATAACTTTAACTATCTATAGAGCATTATTGGATAAATATCACATCAAATTTATGTATTGAGATAATTCATACAAATAAAATTGACCTACTTGATTAAAAAATGTATTGATAATGTACCTAACAATGTATCATAAGTGATCTTAATGTGTTGTTTGGTAATGTAAGACTCATTATCACCTAATAAGACCTATTATGTGGTAGTAAACATATGAATACTTATCATAATGTATAATAGACATAATGACTTATTAGGACTCCCATGTCCCCTTAAGACACACATGTATGGATAACGTACCTAACAATGTACATCATAAGTGGTCTTAATGTGTTGTTTGGTAATGAAAGATATAATCAATACAATGAATACAATGAGTAATGATCTTTAAATTATCATGTGCAAGTGACTTGTTTTTAATATTACAATCAATAGTAATTTGGAACTTCAAACAAACATTAATTTAAACATGCTTGAATGTAAAATTAATAGAACAAAATAGGAGGTCATTACTTAAATTGACAATTAATTTATAATAATTTATCAAGTGCACATACCTTTAACTTTCAAATAGAAGTAAACTCTCATTTTTGAATTAGTTTGTACGACATATTTCACAATATATGTAAGACAATGTCAATGATATATTTATAGTTCACTGAACTCATTTGAAACATAAAATTGGTTTAACGCATCTCTTCAAATGAGGTCCTATAAAATAAAAATGTAAAACAAAAACACACATGTTAATAAACACATAAATTAATATTCAAGGTATTTGAACTATGTAAATATATATGTGTAATTTGTATGTACTTACTATGTGAAATTGCACAAGATGTTGATGTTTGATCCACTTTAACATTTAAATTTGCATAAATTGTAATTGAGACCTGAATAAGAGGTATATAAGTTCCCTAAATTGGTATTGACAACACAAACATACATGTAATTATATTATATAAGTACATATATATAAAAATAATACAATAATGAAAAAACTTACATGTGTTTTATTTAAATGTAGTCATCCCATTGTACCATTTGCATCCTCTCTCTTTTGCAATGCATCTATGATTGTATCGTGCTCGTCCATTGAAATTGTCCATAATACCTTATTGGCGGGTCTCCCTTTGTATGTTTCTAACTTGATATTTGTTGCCACAACCAAATGAGAATAGTGTAAAATCTTCTTTTCAGTTTGCTAATCTTCAAATGCTAGCAAACCATTTCTTCTTGTTAGGTATCTATGTAGCCAGGTGCCAGCTACAACAACAAACCCGATTGGATACTCAAAACCATCATCGTCTACTTGATGACATGTCATTTTTTTCTTAGGTTCCACACATCTAGCTAGCCAATACTCAGTCTATTCATCATTATCACTAGATGCAATAATAGCATAAACATGTCCTACAAGATAAGATAAAGTATAGAAATACTTTAATCACTCGCGTACATATGCAAATTATATAAATTGAAGCATGAGATCTGAAAGAAAATTAATTAAATTGTGCATACCAGGTTCTATGAGGTCTAAAATACGATCATAATCTTCTGATGCAAAAGTAACATTTTGGCCTTCATTTACTATATCATCTTCAAAATGCATGTCAGTAGGTGCTAATGATCTTTGTTGCCAATCTTCAACCCATTCTGTATTCTCACATTCTTCCCATTCACCTGCAAGACAAAATTGACTAAAAAAAGCAAGCTCTCTAATCCATATAGTCCAAGTGTTAGAATCTGAACTCCTAAATGAATGTCATTTAGCTGAATCCCTAATTGTATCACAATCATATCTTGAAGGGATATTATTTTCTTCAACTAGGTAGAAGAAACGTTTGATTGTAGAGTTTTGACTTGATCCCGTGTATAAATATTTGTTACACCATTCGACAATCTCATGTGCATTTTTGAATTTAGGTCTTTCCTCAAATTTTAATTGCTCTTTACTAAGGGCTCTCTTCACACATGCACCAGCACCATCATGTTCTCCTTTACCATGTCCAGCCTCAGAAAAACTCCACACATGTTGGATGCTAGTTTGCTTATGTGTCCTACTCAACCAATAGAGCATTCTAGCATTCTTGAATTGTCCTGTACAATTATCTGACCATATCCAATGTTGTGTCATTTGAATTTGTCTCTCTTTTAAATTATCGTAAAAGACCTTGAAACAATATTGGACAAACTTAGATGAATGGAGTTTATTATCACTTAAATAAAAATGGTACTCTCTCAATATTTTTTGACCCTCCTCTGTACTATCAGGTGCATGCCTATAAACTATATGAAAATAAATCATTACTTGCACTGAATTTTAATATTGTGGTTGTACCTCTTCTTGCGGTGCAAGCGTGTAGTTCTCTGCAAAGTCAACAACTGAAAGTATAGTACCAATTGGAAATGTATTCTTACATATGTGAAATTGTCCATGAAGCCATCTAGAATATTGAGAGTGTTTAACATATTTTGGTATGATCACACTCTTAAACTCATCCATAAATGCATGACAACTAACTTTATCTATAACTAGATCCCAACTTCTTCCAAACTTCCCATTCTTCAATGGATATTCAATAGTTTTGAATCTTTTTACCTCAACTAATTGTTGTCCAAAAGTAGTCAAAGCATTTTCATGCAAACATTCATCTAACAAAGAAATATTGCCGCACATATCACATGTACTAGAAAGAAATGCATTGAAAAGAAAGTATTGATCATTAGGTGGCTTACAAAACAAACCTGATATAGAATATTTTATAGTTTGAGGTGGTATTTTTATACCACATTCTTGCAACATTTCTTTACTATGCATGGTACCATGTATAGATTGAAATACATCATAATGGTAACGAAATTGAATATGAGTTTTACAACAACATGTGATTCTTTCCTTGTTAATCCTTACATACCATGGTTTACACTTTTCAAAAGATCTTTGACTAATGGTAATATTTAATACCTTACCATCTACAATTTTTTTAAATAATTCAATTTGAGTCATGTCCAAAAGGTGTTTAGGATGTGGATCATGTATTCTTGACCCAATTCTCAATTTAAGAACATCTCTTGAATTAGGTGATACTCTTGTATTATCATGCCAAAAAATTTCAATCAAAATTTTGATTTCACTAGTAAGTTTCATATCACATCTCAGGAGTCTACCACTAGAAGTCCATAAAATATTTGCTGGATCACATTCAAAGTTAACCCTTCTCTTTACATCTCTTTCTAAAGTCTTACGACTCACATTAAGATATCCAATTATGTTGGTAATAAATCTTTTGCTAGATGTTGATTTGTTAACTAAAGCTATTGTTATTGCTCGTCATGCTGCATTCTTATCTTTAGACCGACTTCTCTTTTCGATAACATCAAAGGCACTAGCAACAGTGGATACAACTTGTTTTAAAGACTCATTTTTATTCTTGGGTTTTTCATACATTCCCAATCTTCTTATTACTTTTCACATTTTAGACATTTTAATTAGTTGCAACATTAGCTGACATTGAAACCCAAATTTCTTATTATAAAAAAAATACCTATACAATCTATTAGCATGTGTCCTAATTTTTCTCCATGAAACCAATCCCTCAAGATTATCCAACACATCATTAGGAATATGAAAATTATGTTCAGACACTTTACTATCATCCTAACATGTTTGTTCAGTAGTTGGTGTTTCTATGTCTACATTCATGCAATGTTTATTTTTAGACACTTTACTATTTTCACTATTATTTGGGATTTGAATATCATTTTCAAATTTTCTTGGCATTTCTTTTGGGGCAAGCATTTCAATTGGAGTGTTTTGTGCATGATCGTTTGACAATTGCTTCTCATGAAGAAAATCTAAATTGTTTAAATCATAACCTGCTTCTAAAAAATCACCAATTTCATCACGAGAGAAAATTCGAGGGTTTGGAGACACACTTGTATTGAACGCATAATTAGAATGTGCACCTGAATTTTCTTGTATTGGGTTCTCTTCTTTGACTTCTTCTTCCATCGTGGTATCTTCAATGTCTTTCTCCTTTGAAACATTATTCAAGTCTCTAATTCTCTGTCTTCTCTCTTGTTGATGTTGTGCTTCATTCTCTTTATTTGCTGCAATCTCCTCATCTGTCAAAACTCTTGCTTTCTTCTTTCTTCGTTGTTTTGATCCCATGTTTGCACCAGTTTTGAATTTGAATCAGTAGCTTGCAAATTGTATAAGAGGACAAGAAAATAGAATAAGCGTGACAAAATTCAGTGTTGCAGGTCAAAACTATTGTTCAATCATTTCAATCATTGAAATTGGGTCGGTGGGGCAGCTTTTGGGACCCAACAGATACATCAAAAATGGGTACCCGATGTTTAAGACAATTGGGTGCACGATCTTTAAAACAATTGGGTGCTCGATTTTAAAAAAGTCATTACGGTTCAAAGAAATCGGGCACTCGATTTGTGAATTACAAATTGGGTGCTCGATTCGTGAGACATGAGCGAGAATTTGGCATGGCTCCCGACTTTTGCATGGGTTTTGCCTTGGGGAAAGGCATGGCATAGGCTTGGTCCCACCAAGCCATGCCTTTGTGCTCCTTTTTTTTCCTAAGGCATTTAATCGACAATTTCTGGTATTGTCGTAATTTTTTTTATAGTCATTCCTATTGAATTTTTTGATGAGACAAAAACCCATTATAGGTCTTACTGTTCTGATTTCAAAAATGTAAATTTTATAGTGTTATTAGTTTATTTTCTATTTTTCCATTATTTATTAATCAAAACTATCTCCTGAACATTAAAAAGTGACATTCACTAAAACTTTAATAACTTTTTTATTTTATAATTTTTTAAAAATTAAATTATATGTCATCAATCTACATACAATTCTTTTGATGTTTTAAAAAAAAAAAAGTGAGATTTTGATCAAATTATGTAGTCTGTACATGAGAGGTTTTAAAATTTACCTTTATAGCCAATTAATAATTAATAAAAATAAAATTGTTCAATAAAAAATTAAGAAAAAATATAGTCATCAATCTTAGGTGTATTAGGTAACTCCCTTTAAAAGAATTTGCAAAAATTCATTTATTATTGTCAAATTATGGTGTCCGTACACAAGCATGGTATAGTCCTAAAACAGGCATTTTGAAAAAGTGGTTTTTAAAGATCCATACCAAAAAAATAATCTATCATATGGGTGCACAAATAAATTACATATTCAAAAACTAGATTTTGAACACTAAAAATTTTATTTCTGGAGTTTTTTATTATACAATTTCTAAATACCTCAAATTTTGACATCAATTGACAAAAAATTTCAAAAACAGGAAAAACACTTCCACTTTTTGGCCAAAAGTGAGACCCAACTTCTTGCACTGACCCATGCTATTTAGCAAAGGTCATGCAGTTTCCTCTTTTTCCTCTCTCACAGAGATTGTGTTTGACATTCTTCTAAGTTGTCTGATTGATACTACTTTTGCTCAAGCATTTCATAGATAGTGTTGCATTTCGATTTCCTTTTTATATTACTATAAATATGAAGCCCAACTTTGTGATTATTTCTCCATGTAGGAAGTCGTGGATTCAAAATACATTTTGTGTGCAACATTAGTTTATTGAGGACTTGACATGAAAATAAGCCAATTGGAAACATTTGGTGGTGGTCCACCTATTTTTATGTCAAGTCCTCAATAAACTAATGTTGCACATATAATGTATATTGAATCCATGACTTCCTATATGGAGAAATAATCACAACATTGGGCTTCTTATCTATAGTAATATAAAAAAGAAGTTTTAATGCAACATTGTCTATGAAATGCTTGAGAAGAAGCTCATTTGGCCCCACCACCAGCCCCCCAACATCTACATTCCTTGCTAACATATAAAATTTATTCATTCTATTACTAAAATGTACATTCATGAATTATCATATGATAACATTCATTAACACATTAGTTTCATTAGAACATTCACATTAACATTGAAACATAAGATTCATTAGAACATTCACATGAACATTTATTAAACCATAAATAAAACATCTAAACATAAACATCAATCATTATCAAATAAGTTACATAAATAAGTTCCATAAGTTCACATGAATCATTTTTTTTTCTTTTTTTCTTTTTTTTTGTCCTTTCCTATATTGTTGTGGAGGCATATCCATGTCGTCATCGATGTGCATTTGATGTGCATTTGATGTCCTTTGCAATAACAAATAAAAGGGTTAAATTTTAAAAAATTGAGACTTTAAAGATTTTAAAGAACATTGTAGTGCTGTTTACCTTGTCCAACAACATCATCTTTCCCGCTGGCTTGGATCTCAATGTGCTCATCATCTGCATCCCCTACAACTATAATATAAGAAGATTTCTTAATCCCAACACATATTATAGTTAATTTTTTATTACAAAACAAAATATAATTTAAAATTTTTACTTGTGTTAATAATTTAGAAATAAAAAATCAAATAGAAAATGTTTACCTATATATACATTGATATTATTCTTCATCCATCTCATCATTAGGATCATCGTCATCATCACCATTGTCACCACCACTATCCTCATCATTGCAAGTGTCATCATCATCATCATCATCATCATCATCACCACCACCACCACCACCACCACCATCATCATCATCATCACCATCACCATCATCATCATCATCATCATCGTCATCGTCGTCGTCGTCATCATTATTATCATCATCATCCTCATCATCATTATTAGTAGAAGCATCATCATCATGATTAGTAGTAGCATCATTTACTTCAAGAGCATCATTGACTAACTCTTGATCATGATCCAATTCTTCACCTTCCTTGGTATCTTCTTCTTCCATCACATTATAGTTTATCGGACTTCCCCTTAGATCATGTCTAAAAACAAATAACCAACTCCATTTATGTGGAACCTCTGAGTAAAATACCTTCTCACATTGGCTTGGAAAAACAAAGGGCTCATCCCCAATTGGCTCAAAAAACCTTTTATTAATCATTGGAAATCTATTCTCATGCTTAATAACAGTTCTATCAGGATCATTTTGATCAATTCAATATGTACCATTTGACAAAAAAGATAATTAATTTGAAGGAAATAAAGTCACAGTAACCTATATCAACCAAAATGTCATAATATCAATTTTGAGATTGTTAAGGATGTAAGTCATTTCTAGATGAAATATTGGTCACCTAGAAGACTACACTTATCCTAGAATCACAAGTTCTCTTTGTGTCATCTAAATCTTTGATGCAAAATTTATAACCATTGCATAACATAGTCTTGTGGCATTTCACCTACAATAATGCCAAACATGTATAAATTATTCCACCATGAGTTCAAAAACATATGGTTGGTTTACAAACTTATAATTACCTAAAGATCTCTTAAACCATATGCTAAATCTATTTCCTTTTGTGTAACATTAGGATCTTAATTAAAATGAGCTTATTTAATCAATGAAGACATAGATTCTCATTTTAATCCATGACTAGAATGCTGACATTGTTCAATCCACACCATCATCTAATCTTGATTGTTTGCAATAAACAAATGTATTGCATCCCACTCTTTAGAAGTTGTACAAAAGTAAATAGATGACTTGGAAAAGATTTATTTTGAAGATTAATAATTAAATAAGTAAAATAAAATCTCATAATTTATTACCTTTCACTTTCCTAAATATACCTTTTCCTATGAAGTACTCTCCTTCAATTTTTTTAATGGAGTTGAGATCCCAAATGCAATCTATATGGGTTTTTGTTGCAAGATAAGGAAGATATTGAGTAATGTACACCATCATCTAGTATGCCATATATCCCTCAATCATAGAACCCTTAGACATGCTCTTTTTCAAACCAAAACCTTCAAAAATTTCAAGTGACTCTCAACTATCCAAGTTGACCTAGGTTGTACAAGTCCACACAATTCAATCTCTTCAACTTGGTGTATGAGGTAGTGTTCTTGTGCATTGAGAAAAGTTAAAGGTAAACACTTTTGCATTTCACACATTAGTAGAGGAATTATTTTCTTCCAATATTTTATATCTTCTTTATGGATTTCTATAGATGAAAACCACCTACAAGAGATTGAAGACACAAAAACATATAAATACGAGACTTTACAATATATTACTTGTTTGATATATTGATAAAATATCACTGCTTACCTCATATATTTTCCATGATCATATATCACTTTTTTGATATTATCTTCAAAGTCATTTGGGAGTGATAGGGGTAGCACATACTGCAACAATTGTCAACTAATCATTTCATTCTTTTTTAACATAATACAATAAAAATTGAATGTGATTTGACAAATATATTGTAAATACAAAAGATCATGTCTTACCTTGATGAATGTATGCCAATCATGCATTTTCAGCCTTGGGCCAAATTCAATCTATTCACAACAAATCCTATAGGAAATCTCATTTTTTGTATGACTTCTTTTATGGCATTACTTTTCTGGTCTATTAATAACCAACGAAGGGCACTTGCATTAATTCGGTCTCCATTTCTATTTGCTTCAATGATATTTTTCATTGCATGATTGGAATCATGAATATCACTACAAATTTTGACAAGTTTTTCTTTTTCATGCCTTCCATTTAATATTTTCCATAGTGTCTCTATTACATTCTTTCCAATATGCATGGTATCAAACAAATGCACAATTTGTAGATGCTCATAGTAGGGAAGCCTACTAAATTTTCTAGGATAACATTTTAGTCCCTTTGAAAGGTGGTTAGTATTGATGCCTTGACAACCTTGAATTCTATTATATTCCAACTACCATAGGACAGGTGTCATTCTTCATGGCTTTGATGTAGTCTCTTGTTTCCAATTGAAAAGATATTTTTTGGCACTTTAAAACTTATGTTTTTTGTGGAGGAAGTGTTTATTCTCATCAAAAACCTACTTTCTTAAACTTTTGGAATGATGAGATTTCATCTTTGGACCACACATTAAACATGCAAATTTTTCCTTTTCTTGAATACCTACAAGATAATGATACAATTGGATTAAATATGTTCATTTTTGGAATTATTATTATTGCGTACAACTAGATGTCAACATAACATACCATAGAAATTTGTCAACCCTAAGGCATCATGAATTGTCCACACAAGCATTGCATGGAATTGAAATTATTTTGTCAATTAGTCTAGAGATATCATACATAGTTAAAACATTCCATAACACTAGCAACTTTTTGATAAGAGGTATAATATATACATTCATTTCTTTCACTTGGTACATATCTAGTTAAATGAACAATGTGAGATAATTATTGTGGTCATTTCAATCCAAGACTTATAATTACATGTAGGTAAAAATAAAATAATTAAATAAGTAGAGCAATCATTTCCAACATAATGTGCTCCCTCTTTATTGAAATCCATGGAGGAAGGTTATTGTTGATAAAAAAATAGGCAAGACCGAGTAATTAGATCTCATTTCTCCATATGGATTGACACCAATAGTTACTAGAGAAAGCCTGATATTTCAAGGTTCTTCTTTAAAGTGTGGCCACTTTTCCTTTATCTCCTTAAATTTCAAACCATCCACAAGAATTTGAATAATGTCATCTCAACTTCTATTGTGTGCATGGTAATCCATAAATTGTGTGAAGCTACTACACCTGAATAATCGTTTAAGACGCAAAATAATGGGGATGTCATGAAGAACATTGTGAGGTACCTTTTTTTGTCACTTGATCATCTTGATATATTTCATATGGAATTTTAGGCATTCTATTTCATTTTTGTGTTCTTTATGATAAATTATATGATCTTGAGGAAAAACATCTATTGATTGATACTTTATTCCAATATATTTCATAGTGACACATAATTCTCAGTATGAGCAAGGGAGAACATTTGATGGTGGTAACAAATAGTCACATATCAATCTACAATAAAAGATATTAGTCATAGGTGTAAATAATTTTAATGGTACATATTTCACCTTTTATAGACTATAATGATGTATATCACAAATCTTAGTATACGTGACATTGTTATGTTGGATAAACCATTCATAACCTTCAAATTCACCCACAAAAATACAATAGAGAGAAGAGTTAATTGGGATCCTTTGTAAAGGATCATATTTTTCTTTTTAGGTAGAGGTATATCATGGATGGCCTCAATGACATCCTCATCATCATCATCATCATCATCATCATCAGTAGTAGTAGTAGCAGCAACAACAACACTAGTACCAAATGTGTCATGGATCAATGCATTCATACCATCATCTTCAAATGTGTTTTCTAGTGCATGATTTTCATCTCCCATGGGATCATGATCTTCTCCTTCAATACTCACACCTCTATTTTCCTCCATATTCACACCTTTGTGTTCCTCCACGATGTGTTGGTCCATATCATATACTACCCTAGGGAGATTGATCTATATAAAAATGATGATAATCAAAACTCCCATTCTATGGTTTATAAGTATATTAATTGTGAAAAAATATAAAAAAACAACTTACCAATTGATGATAATCAACCCCCCCTTTAGTGCGACCATTCTCCCAACAATGTCTCTTAGTTGTTTTGATTTTTATTCTTCCTTTCTTTAAGTTGTTACAAAGCTTTTTAGGACAATAAAATTTGTCATCACTTGGTCTTTGAAAGTTAGACAACAATCTAGTGATTGTCTCCCTATTTTTATCAAACTCCCTTGTATTATCTGACACGATCCTTCTTCATAGGAATGACTTATTCATGTACCCTTATTGAGTTGGTTGTACTTAACATCTATATCTGCACATATGGTTTTGAAAGAAAAGTTTGGTGTTATTAATGTGTATATCTACAAAAATATTGGACATGTTGTACTTAATATTTATATCTGCACATATGATTTTGAAAGAAACATTTGGTGTCGTTAATGTGTATATTTGCAAAAATATTGGACATGTTGTACTTAATGTTTATATAATAAGCTCTTGAAAGAAACATTTGGTGTTGAAATAATATAGAAAGTTTTAAAAAATTAATGTTTTACAAGAAAATAAACATGAAGAATTGCTAGCTCAGAAGAAAAAACATGTTGAAATAGTACAAAAAGTCCTTGACATGAGAGGTCCACAAGTGAGAGTATTGGCCAATCTTGAAGACTTGAATTTTGAAATGAAAGTTATAAAGCAAAAAAAACCTATGCTCCCTGTCCTCTATACCCTTCCTCTTAATTCCTCTTGTTTGTAGCTCCTTGTCACTCCCTCCATTCTTCTTCTTGTTTTGGCCTTCTTATTTTCTTAGACTTTCAAGGAGTTGTTCACATGATTCCTCATTAGTTCATATTTCAATCAAATTATTTTTCCCTTCAACTTAGCCATCTATTGGTTTATCCATGTGTAAGTGAATGGTGTTAAACATGAGTCATTATTGTGTCAAAACTTCATCTTTGTTCGACCAAACTATAGAAAGAATTACATTCTTTCTTGTTTTGTAATTATCACCTTGGAAATAGCATTTTCATTTGCTTAAACCAGCATATCCTAATATCTTAAATGTTGGTTTCTCATTTTTTTAATTTGAAACATTTTGCTGGTTTTTGTGCACATTATTTATCTGCTTTCTCCTTTGAAAGTTTGCATGCATGGGATCTTTAAGGAAAACAAACTTCTCACAAGATTCATACCCTCCAATTTATTGTATTTAAGATATTAAGATATTAGGATTTTTCATGATCACCTTGGAATTTTTCATGTATTGCATTTACATTTGCTCTACCATTGCTTATAAGAGTGTTTCAAGGTTGGTAACCACTTCAACATCCTGTGTATGGTTTAGAGGTAATTTCATTGTGGTAAAGGCTTCTATAAGGGAATGAGCCTTGTGATTATGGCATTTACAAAAAAGTAGAACTTTCTTCTTCAACTCTTTTCACTCACTCAACTCTTCACTAAAGTTATTCTTCCAGTAGTGAGAATAGCTGCTACAAATTCCTGGGAGGCAAGGAACCCTGAAACTATGCTACATTTTATGGAGAGGTGGGAGAAGTTACTACAGAATTCATTACTTCATAAAATTTTGGACCATATAGTGATGCCCAAATTAACAATAGTAATAGATACTTGAGATCCTTACAGGGAGACTATGCCAATACATGCATGGTTACATCATTGGCTTAGATTTTTAGACTAGTGTATGGAGCCTTTATATCCAACTCTTCATTATAAGTTGGGGAATGAGCTCCATGCCTACCATAAAAGTGATGCATATGCATATACAATTTTATGACCTTGAAAAATTGTATTTGATCCTACTAGCTAGAACAACTGATTTCTTAAAATATTTTTAATTGAAAAGTTATTTCACCATCTTCAAGTAACCTAAATCCTTGCTTCTCCTAGTTGTATTGGTTTTCTATTGTTATATATTCTATAATAGATTTTCAATTTCTTCCTCCATGTTTTTATGATGCATAGAAAATCCCATATCATCTTAGGATAACACTAAGGAAAGTGGTTGCAAATATATGAATAAAGAACTTTTAAAGTTTAATTAAATAAAAAAATTGTGTGTCTAATGTTATTTAATGAAATACTAAACTAGCTAATCAAAGCATGCACAAAGTAAGATCTTGGTACATAAAATTTTAGCAAAAAATAGAAGAAACAAAATTCAAATAGGGAGTCATATAGTATCTAACTATAATTATGAATTAAACATAATATCAAATACAACCATGTTACAATGTAATATCATTCTATGTATTTTGTTATTCCACACCAAAATCAATAACCTTGTTTTTAATATACAAACTTTTTGTTAGTAATTAATCTTTTACTTTTACTTTTTAAATTTGGGAAGTAATTCCCTTGAATTGGGAATACTATGTTTTCTATCCAAGTAGTATTAGAACAAGCACAAACAACTCCTAGAATTGTTGTTCATAGACCCAGTGGATATTCATGCGCACCTAATTCAAAATTTGCTACCATTAGATCTCTTTGTTTTAGATAATCATATACAAATTTGGGTTATGGTGCTCAACCCATGAGCACTCTAAGCCTTATCTCATCTCAGATGTTAGCTAGGTACATTCTATTTCTCCTTTGATTAAATCAGAAAAAAGACTTAATCTCCACATACCTTTCAAGAATAAATTATATTCAATGTTGAGATCATTGCAATTCTTTTTATTAATGGTGGAATTTAGTTTTTATGATTACAAAGAAAAATATTGGAGTGAATTTTTTTCTTGATTAGCATCAATAAGATAGAGAGTAAAAATTCATCCATACCCCAAAATGATTGAGAAAATCAAAGGCTTAAGAAAACAAAAAATGGAGTATATCTTAGATGTATAAGATCACCTAGTGTTTGGTGGAGCTAAGAAAAGAGTCTAGGGCTGATAAAATTGAGCTAATATTGCATAGCTCATGCTTTCAACTCTATTTATTTTTCTATTCAACAAAATAGGAAGAGTTTTTATAGTAAAAAAATCATTTTGTGTATTCTATGTATTTTGTAATATCTACTATGATATGTTTTTGCAAAACTTCTTGCGAACTCTACCTATTTTTTATGGTTTGCATTATTTTTGTGTAGGATATTGAGATAAGTCACTTGCCATGAGTTGAGTGAGCTTTATTGTTTTATTATTTGGATTTTGGAATATGTATGTAGCTAGATCATTTTTTCTATTGTGTAGATAATATGTAATAAGAACCTTTAAAAAGTTTTCTCTGAATATATAAAGATATTCGCTATGATATGTTTTTGTAAAATTTCTTGTGAACTTGGCCCAATTTTCCTGGTCTACATTATTTTTGTGTAGAATCTTGAGGTAAGTCACTTAGCACGAGTTGAGAGAGTTTTTTAAAATTATTATTGGATTTTGGAATATGTATGCAACTGGATCATTTTTTTCTATTGTGTAGTTAATATGTAATAAGCACCTTAAAAAATATTTCTCTAAATATATAAAGAGATACATATTTAGAAGGAAATATAAAGACATAAATGTTTAGAAGGAAAGGAAAAGAAAATTTACATATATGCCTCTTCTTACCCTAGAAGAAAATCACAATGCAAGGGTACAACATGACTTGATAATTGAATCACAGAGCAAGGGCACAACACAATAATGAAATTGTAGAGTAAGGGCATTATAATGAAGTGCAGATATCATGAGGGTATAGAAGCTAAATACACTGATCACAAGGGCCACGAAAAGTTCACAACACTACACCTCTTTTGCACCTAGCTCACTCCACCTCTTTCATGCGTAGCTCTCCACAATAAAAATCAAACGGAAAATGATTGTCATTTTTTCTTCTTTCTTTTTTTTTTTTTTTTTCTTTATGCTCATGAGGTTGTTGCAATTACAATGCCAATGTTGGTATTGTGACATTGTCAAGGACAATTGCAAAAAAAGACATGAAAATCACCACAAATTACATTGTAATTGCAAATTGTTGTCGCAATTTGACCACAAATGTTGTAGTGAGGAAACTCACATGATGGAAATTAAAAGGATACTAAGATATATGAAACAAATAGAAGATTTTTCATGCCCAAAAATATGAGGGGGGGAAAAAAAATACACACACACACACACACATTTTTTTCTTTTAAAGCAATAATGATTAAAATCCCTAAGTTCGATAGGTTTGATTCATAGTTAAAATATAGGTACACTGAAGGATGGATACGATCCCCTATCAATACTTTAAGATTCCAACTCAGTTTTGAAAACATCAAGTAGGAATAGATTGCAAAACTTAAACGTTCATTGGGAAATTAATTAATTAAATTAAACAACTAATTTCAATTAATTAAAACACTTAGCAATTTATTATTTTAATTACTCTTCAAAAATTACATCCTTGGAATGATAGTAACACAAAATTTACGATAATTTTAAATCCTATTAACTTTAATGAATAATATAAATCAATCAGACTACTCTAGACTCATAATACTAAACATTTACCTAGTTATATATTCTATACTAAAGGTTTAATCTAAAGCATAACTCAACCTTATACACTGTACTAATCAATCTTAAAATTACACTAACCTTAATTTAAGCACAATATATCACTAATGTTAAAATAAACTAATTAACTAATCTCTTCAATTAACTTTGATTAATACGAAAAATATGACTTGATCAACCACTAATTACTAGCATAATGCATTCCAAATTATTTCATACATGAATCAATAAAACAATTAACTAAATTAACAACACATTATTTAAATCCTAGAAATGAATTAAAACAACACATTAGTTAAATTTCTAATAATTTAAAACTAACAATAATTTATTAATACTAATGTTTAGATATACAACTACATTAAATTATATAAAAGAAACTAATAAAAAAAAAACTAAATCCTAATACTTACATTTACTAATTTTAACAAAACTCTAACTAATATTTAAAAGACACATATTAATTAAATTATATATATATATATAAACATAATCAAAACTAACAAATTTTTTTTTGACTAACTTATACTAATACTAGAATTTACACTATAACCCCAAACCCCTAACACTAACCACCCCACAACCACAAATTCCCAACCCATGTGGGCTCAGGGCCCCATAAATATTTACCCCCCCTTCACGCTGCCCCAGGCCTTTAAAAAAAATGCAGCCCAAGAGTCAAGGAAGGTAGGCATGCTTGCATGGAAAGGATAATGGAAAAAGGTAAGCTGCTTTTTTTTTGTTTTTAATGTTTTAAACTTAAACATTCTCCAAAACCATGCTCCCCCCCCCCCCCCCCCCCCCCACTAAATACACCTGACTTTATCTTCTCACCTTCAATAAAAGCAACCTGTGCCCAAAATCAATAAATAGGGAGGGTGATGTCAGCACCCAAGGGGAGTAGTATTTGAAATTTGAGAAGTAGGTTATAAAAAAAAAAGGTGTTTTAGCATAGGCATAAGATAGTTGATTTATATATATATATATATATATATATATATATATATATGTGTGTGTGTGTGTGTGTGTGTGTGTGTGTGTGTGTGTGTGTGTGTGTGTGTGTGTGTGTGTTTTTAAATTATATATTTTGACAAAATATCAAAAGGAATATTTCAAAGAATCTTTTGATGCCCTATGGTAATAAGGCATTAAATCTTGCTCCCCATACAAAAGGCAGTGAGCAATTTTGCTCTAAGAAATTTTTTCGAAAGACAACTTCTTTTTGTCTAAGTGTGAAAATCTTAATATTATTTATACATAGAGATTTATTTTTTGTTGTTGTGAAATTTTCCTAAGTGAATTATATATATATATATATATATATATATATTTAAAAAAAAAATTATAAGGTAGATATTAAATGTATTGCTTGAAAATCTGAAACGAAACATGAAGCTACATAATGCATACGAATTTTACAAAACAAAAACAATCATATCATCGAATTTATTTAACATGTTTGAAACTCTTAGTTGCAAAATTATAAATCATTTTCCCCCTTTTTTTCCCTATCTAATCAACCTTAAACGAATGAGTAAAATTTTGAAGACATCATTTTGTCTCATTTTCGATATACACCTACATAATCTGAAATACCAAAAGACTCAAAACAAGAATATTTATCAATCTCTTTTATATTAATCCACCTGATTCAAGGCTCTGCCGAGAAAAAACCAGTAAGAAAACCCGACATCCTTTCCACTTCAACAAAAGTTTACATACAATTGTAAACAAGATTTTAATCTCGAACATAACTGAATTTAAACAATCAATTTAAATTTCCTTCATGGCCCTTAACAAGGGATCCATTTCATTTTCAGAAATACATCACGGAGATCATGGAGAGAATGAAAACTAACTTGTAGACAAATCAAACATATCATGAAGAAAAAATCAAGCATGCATTCCCATCCTGGTTTGCACAATAGGTCCAACATTGAACTAGACTAGGGAGAAGGTGGATTTTCCCAATAGGAGATGTCGATCACAATACCATAACATAGCCCTTTTGAGGCTATAATCTCAAGAACTTCCATTCTTCCACAAATGCCCTTTCAAGGCCAAACATACAAGGATTTTCATTCTTTCACTTCTTCAAATTTCAAAATTTCAAAACATGGTATGTGATGACAAGTAGGGGCCCATAACACCCTACCCTCTTTCCCTCTTCTCATCATGAGAAGAGACTCTACACTATTGGGGTCCAACTAAAGCCCTTCTCTAGTACAAGGCCACTTCTTCCCTATCCAAGGGTGAGTAATGCCAAAACAACCCACAAAATCCCTTCAAAAATCAAGCAAAACATGAAGGAAAAACATTCAAGAAAACATGTTTCAATCCCTCCCAAGCATACCCAACATACATGCAAGCATACCAATGAAAACACAATAACATATGCATGAAGAAGCATGAACAAAATGAACAACATAAACAAAATGAGCTGAAGAATCCTACCTTCACAACAAGGTTATGGCCAAATGAACTAGTTTGAGAAGACCATTCCCTTCCTTCTCCTTCTCTTTCAATCCTAGATTCCACTCTAAAACTAGAGGTTGGGTGAACACTCGAAACCCTCTCAAAAATGCCTCTAAATAAGATCCAAACTCAACCATCTAAAAAGGGCAATAACTTCCCTCACTTGTCTAAAATTCTAGAGGCTTCTAACTCAACTAAACCTAAGGTGAACCTGAAACTGGAGTTAAAGTCATTCAACCCATGGTAAAAACATTCAATTTTCGCACTAAAGCAAAAATAGACTTTTTGAGTGACCATAAAAATCAACAAAAGGGCCTAAGGGAGTGGAAAATGCCCCCAACCCATACCCATACCCTTTAGGTACTTAGATTTAATGATTTTAGGCCTTTAGGATTAATTAGGGACCTATCAAAAGCTAAAAAATTTAGGACTTACTAACAGCCTTCTAAAAATGCAGATTACTCACTAATCCTAATTAGTGTAATTAACCTTGATTACTCACTGATTAGCAAAAAAGGGTCACTATTCTAATCTAACTTAGAACTTTAGGTTATTCAGTTAACCTTAATTATCATGTTGGAATGCATATACAATTCACGAGTGTCAAGCAACACTATAAAAAAACTATTACAAAACATTAACATTTAAAGATTACAGAATGATACATTCATTCAATCCATGACACAAATAAAATACAAATAATAGGGTTTGCATCTTTCATCAGATTCAACCCTGGTTTCCACAATCAGTACATAGGGTTTAGTTTTGTTTCTCTATTGGATTTCCAGGCTAAATTATCCTGCACACTCATTGCACACATCAGTAGCTCAAGACAATCAAATGCATATATGTATAACTTATTAGGGAAAACACATAAATCAGAACATAATCTTTCAATTAATTAACTATTTAATTCATTTGTACTCACATTTAATCATCAATAATCACATAATCAATATAACATCACTTATTCATTAATTCAGATTAAAATATTAGAATAATCATCATTAGGCATGCATATACCTAACATCATAAACATCAAAAATTAAGGGATATTGAACTATCTAAAATCACAAAACCTAATCATCAAGGTTCCAAAATCAACACTCTTATCACCAAGTGAAAATACTTTGTATCATTGTTAGTAAAAGTTTTAAATAGTCAAATTAATGTAGTATCTTTCAAATCATTGGGTATTAAAATGTATAGATGTATCCACTGATCTCAAATTCTTTAGGACATTCACAACATAACACATTGCTTCATATGTGTTATAATCTCCTACAATAGATTTAACATAGAAGTTCATATTTAATAAGCATATGCAAGGAGGGACCTTACAAGATTATGGATTGTATTACTAGAAGAATGATAGGTTTGAACTAAATGTATTCACTAACTCTAATTGGGTAGGAAATATAGATGAAAGGAAGAGCACAAATTGTGGTGTATTCTTTCTAAGAAAGAGACTAATATCATGGACAAGCAAGAATCATAACGCTATTTCTCAATCAACAACTAAAGCTAAATATGTGGCAACACCAATGAATTGTTCAAATATCATATGGATCAAGAAATTGTTGAAAGGTATGAAGGAATAAATTACTGTGCTATTGGTTATCTATTGTGATAACACTTGTGATATCAACATATCCAAGAATCCTATAATGCACAAAAAGTCAAAGCACATTGCTATCAATCATCATTATTTGAGAGAGCTAGTTCAAGATAAAGAAGTAAAATTGGAGTATGTGAAATGAAAAGAGAAAATGGTTGACATATTCACTAAAGCTTTACCTAAAGATGCTCATGAATACCTTAGAGGTAAAATAGGGGTGATTCCCCTAGACAAAGAAACTTAAGAAAAAATGGTTCTTTGCATAAAATGTAATGATTAGACTATCTTACAAATTGATGTGCATGGTTCTAGTTTAGGAGTTCCCTAAGGTAGTAGTGAGGAAGATAGACAAAATATTGGATTAGTCATTCAAGATGATAGATGAAGAATTCAAAACTAACACAAAGATATCTACATGATTAAGATGCAAGAGTTGAAGAGAGATATTATCTCAAAGAGGGAGATATTATCTAGTCACCATGAAGGAGAAGATGTAACTCAATTACCTATGATGTGATCAACATGAGGGAGAGATTATTAGAAATTTTATCCAGACAAGATTATAATGAAAGAGGGAGATAATGAAAGCTGATAAATATACCTAAGTAAGAGGGCGTGATTACTTAGAGGGAGCCTATAAGATTGAGGTGTTTCCAGAGATATGAACCAAAATGAAACTAAGGATATTTATGAAGATCTTATACATTGTGGGTGTTTCTCAAAGTCAGTACAATTTTTGGATTGTATGGTAACTAGAACTATTCTAGATGTTTCTAGAGGTGTTTCCACAAAGCCAAAGAGGGAGATTGTTGGAAACTACAATTGAAACAATTTTTATGTTGTCATTGATGTTCAACCTATTGGTGAGATAGTTTTCTATGTAATCTAAGTGTCATATCTATTTGATTGATGAAGATAATTTGAGAATTTTTTCATAACAAAAGAACCTAGAGGAAAGGTTGAGTTATGAAGAGGAAACTACAAATGAACATTTGATTAGTTATACTTTGACAAGATAAATTGATTGTTTAAATCATATTACAAATGTATAAGATAGTAACATTCAAGTCTTTGAAGTGTGAGAAAAGATAGATCAAATGCATAGGCTTGAGTGAGAAACAGAGAAGAGGACTAAATTTTTTTGAAGAACATGTTGAGTGATGCTAGTGTCATCCAAGCTATAGCAAGTGCCCAGAAAAATCAATGTTGACTAAGCATCAATATCAACTAAGTGATAGTATACGTGCTGAGAACCCAGTAATGACTAAGTGTTAGAACAAAGTATTGAGGAACAAAATTTTAATAGTTTATGCAAAATCATAATTTCTAGCCAACTAAGTTGATTTCTTAAAATATGAAAAGCATGTTGAAGATAGTGATCAATGAGTTGAATCATTTAATATTAGGAGAGGATTAGGTAAATTACCTAAGAGATGGATTCCAAGAAATGTTTCTAGAAAAGAAGAGAAAAATAGAATGGAGATTAGATACATTGTATTTGATGGATCTAATCGTAAACCCTAAGATCTACAATAGTGTTTAAGTGGAAAAAGATATAAACTACCTATTTAAGGAGGTACAATGGAATTTTTTTTTGTATGGGTAGAGAGGTTATGTGTGTGTGAAGGAGTTCTAGAGATTTGGAGCAAGTGTTGATGTTATTGACTAGAGAATCTAAGTAGAAGGCTAATATGAGTTGAGAAGAATAGAATAGTTATTCTTGAAGGGTTTTCAAGAAAATCAAGGACAAAGATGACAATGAGAGCCTATCAGTGAATCAACTCATCAATAGAACAAAGATCTATACAAGAAAAGTGAGTTATACTTAACAAATCAAAACCTTTTTGTTACTTTCTAACTATTTTAAACTATATTTGAAATTATTTAATCAAGGTTGACCTAATAGTCATATTAACCTAATAGTCATATGTAAATCCTTTAACAAGGTGATATTCTAATCGAATGTTCTAAAGTCCTCTAACAAGGCCACTTTTAACAAGTTGAGTAAATCCTTTAACAAGGTCACATTTAACAGTGTGTTCTATAAACTTTAGTAGGGTTGGATCCTAAAGGAGCTCACTTCAGAAGAGTGAATTAGTGACATGTTGCTAGTGGTTTTTCCCAAGTTGGGTTTTCATGTTAAATCCTATTGTCAAACTTTTGTGGATGTTATTATGGTTTTTTCCTGATTAATATTAACATTCTACAAGTTTTTTACATTTAGAACTATGGATAACTAGTGATGTCGATAATAGTTTACAGTAGAGATCGAGTTATGGAATGATGAGATTTGATGTTGTTTAAGTGTTTTTTTGTTTAATTGGAATATTTGGACCTTGGATAACTAATTCACCCCCCTCTTAGTTATTCTAAATATTCTAACAATGTAACATGTGCATAATTAGGTGCCATATTGTTTATAAAAAAAACCAAGAAGAGATGTAACATGTGCTTATTTAGATGCAAAATTTTGTATATAAAACCAATAAGAGATATACATTTTGCATTTTATTATATATTGTTATGGTTATAAATCTAGTTGTTGAAGACATATACTTTATGGAGTTAATTTCATGGTTATATTGTAGGAATTATTTCCTTCTAATTTAATCTTCCTTTCCTTGTATTACTTCTTGATGGAACTCTATCCTCCCCTATTCTTGAGCTATCATTTTGCATGATTCTTAATGGTGGGAATCCTTTCAAAATCCTCTCTTGAAAAGCTAATCTAGGATCAACTCCAAGGTTCTAGGTGATCTTGTGACCTACTAGAAGCCTCTTAATTGAGGATAAATGTATGTGTTATAGGGAGACCTTTGTTGGTTCAAACCAATTTGAATAAGATGTTTGATCTAATATTTTCAAAAGTAACCACAAAAAAGATATATTTTTGGTATTTTTTGCTTTATGATGAATGCAATTTATCAATGCAACTATATGAATTCCTAATTTAATGAAGTGGTAGAAATGCAAATAAAAAAGATAAGGCAATGAGAGATGAAAGAAAATAACTTGAAATAGAAATTCCTAATGGACATAAACCACTATAACAACATACCTTCAAGTTAAATCATCAAAAGGATCAGGTAGGAAACTAATGAAAATAGGAGTAGTGCTTCCTTAATTCCACTAATGCAATCCTTGATGGGAATTCAATAATAACCAAAAGATATTTTACTTCTTATCAAATTGTAAGGCCACGAAAAGTGTGCTCATGCGAGACAAGAAGCTATGCAGGAACAATAGGTGATCTTTTCTCCAACTCAGTACATTAGCAAAATTTGTTAACATGAGGCAAAGACAAGAACTAAAAGATCACACAATCAAATAAATACAACAAAACCATTGGCTCCATTATTATTCATGAACATGCATTCACAAAAATAACACACTCTAGCAAGAATAACTACACTTAGAATGAGAGAACCAATAGTATATATTATTGCATCAGAATAATGGTGTGGAGTACATATTACATCAATATATTTATAAGAAATCATCTCCTCTTTTTTTGTTGAGAGTGAGAACTCTTAGAAAGCAAACATATGCTTAAAACTAATAAAACAAATCTATTTATATATAAACTAACTCTCTAAATAGTGCTAAGTAGGTCTCCACCCTTGTTTATATCAACTAATAGGTGCATGAGCCTTTACATGACTTAAAGAAAAGAAAGAAGAAGGAAGCTACAAGAGGATTTGAGAGTCACTAGAAGATCTAAAAATAGAAGCTTGACATTCTCTAAGCATTTCTAGGAATTTAACAGTTGTCAAAATGTGTTTTTTGTGTATGGAAAGCTCTAAATTAGGAATTGGTAGTTAACTGTAAATGCACTGTTACTTCTTCAAAATTGTTAGCAAACCTCTATGAATAGTGCACTTGCACAACTTGTGCACCTTGATGACAGGTTCCAGAAAATCCAAAATTTTCCCAAGTGTCAAAAATGAATTTTCAGCATCTAGGTTTTCCCCTTCCCTTTCCCAAAGTGATATCTGGATGTTTTCTCTTAACCTTATCTATAATCTTTGATACTTGGGAAGCTTCCAACAAATCCAAAGTTGCATACTTATCTTTAAATATCTATCAATAGTTACTAACCTCCATATGGGTCTCTAGAAAATCCTCAAATTTAATGTCTAGTTCCAACAATACCTCTTCATTCTTAAATTCTTATCTGATATCTTCATCATGTGAAGAATCCTTGAAAGTTCTTCAGAATTGTTGGACAACTAATTGCATGGATTTGACCTTTATTTTTGACTCGTCTTCAAAAATCTCAAGGGCATCATCATTGTAGTACTTCTCTACTTCCAAAATTTTCTCTTGAGCCTAGTCTCTTAACCTTTGCATATCTTCATGGAGTCCTTCCACGACCTTATTACTGATAGCTATCTTCTCAATCCAATCCTCAAGATTATCAAGCTCTTCCATTGTATACACCTCCATGAGTGTACGATACCTTTGACCTTTTATTAATGTCAAAATTTGTAGGTCTTTCACCCAAGTATGTACCTCATCCATTAAGCCAAAATCTTGGTTCACTATGGATACCAATTTATCCACACTTAACTGAATGTAGTGCAACAAGTTTTGATTACCCTGTATTATTGTTATGCCCTTCTCTTCAAAATTGTCATGCCATTGTTGGAATGCTCCAAAAAATGGATCCATCTGAATTGTCCCCTTTTCCTTCCTCTTTAATTCTACAAGAGCAATCTTTAGATGATCTAGGTCTATTGGTCCACTATTCCATCTAGATAGCCTCTCATAATCTTGTTTTAATTTTATAGCATCACCAATTCTAACTCATTTATGTCCATATGCGTGAACACCTCTTTCACACCTATAGTAATTAATACTTTGGTAGTTTCTATTATGGGATTTCCTAACATGACCTTCTTAATTTGGTAATCACTAGAAGTCAAATCCTCGATTTTAGCATGTGGAGGAGGGATGGCTATATGTGCAAGTAATTCTTGATCTTGGTTCTTCATAATGAAGGCCAATGGTTATGCATCACCCATAGGTAGCTTAGGCTTCTTGATGGATTTTACTAGCTCATCCCTTTCCTTCTTAGTAGTTATATTTAACTACCTCTTTTGTCAAACTATGACCTCCTTCTTTAGCCAAGCGGGTGTAGTGCCCACTAGAGATATATATTTGATTGAAGAGGGGATTTGCGTTGTAGGTCCCTTTCCATTATCAATCCTCTCTAGAGTCCTTTCTCATTGAGTGAGATTACCAGTTTGAGTCTCTATTTCTTCTTTGGCTAAGGTCCCAACCTTGGTATCATGAGGAGTTCGTTGAGATTCCTTGTGTATTTTCTCCTCCTTCGATACTTCATTGCCTTCCATTTTTGGGGGCTCTTCTTCCTCCACTATCTATTCTTTAGAGTTTATTTTAGGAGGAAGTGGCATTTTTGAACCTTTGTCAAGGAGTGACAAATCTTAAGATGGTAGTGGGGGTAGGCCCAAAGGTCCTTGAGGCAGATGTGTTAATTGGTTCCATTCCTCTCTTGGGGATTGACTCATTGGAGTATCCCTTATCTTCTCCCCCACCATCTTAGTGCCAACATGCATGAAATCAAAATATGAGGGGTCAAATACATCTATCTCTTGACCCTCCATATCTACAATCCCCTATTGTTTCTCATCCTCTCAAGTAATAACCTAAATAGGTTGAGCTTCTTCTTCTTTCCTTTTCTGTAGCCCTATCCAAGTGAGTCCTTTGACTCAAGGGGACATATTCAATTTTCTCCCCTTCTTCTTCTTCTTTTTCTTTGGCTTTCAAAATGGTTTTAGGCACCTGTGCAGAGGAGTATTCTTTTTCTTCAATTGTCTCCTAGATGGCCCTCCCATAGTAGACTCGACCCTTTCCTTCTTGGGAATTGAGAGGTAGAATTATTCCTCTTGTCTTACTAGTGGTACCCTTTGTTCTTCCTCTTCCTAATCTTGTTCCTCTTCTAGTGGAGGTACTTGTTCAGTCTCTTGGACTTGAGCTTTTGAGTCAGCTTGGGGCTCTAGAACTTCAGGCTCAACTTTCTTAGAAAATCTTTTCCTTTTGGTCCATCATGTTGATTTATTGTTTCCAACCTCACTGGGGATTGAGCAGGGAAGGTTGTTATTGTGAATTTTGTACCTTTACCCCTAGCTAGGCATGTTGTGGCTTGAAGAGGAATAGCCTAGGGAATAGGATCAAGTTTTAAGGGTTTCTTAATCCATCCCCTTATTAGTTGGACTATGTGCCTGGCTCTATTATTAATGTTCACATTCTCATCACTGCCAATAATCGCATTCATTAACAAATTGTCATAAATTTTATCCCTGTTATATAGTGGATCTCAGACATTTTCTATGTCTTTCTCAATATCCTTTAATGGGATGTTCATTTTCGAGGCCGTTTATTCTAGATACAGAGTCATCCCACAATAATATCTTATTTGGATATCATAGTCATCTATTGCATTCTTCCAGTGTTCTTCTAGTGCATCCTCATGTACGAACTACTTTGCTATCAGATGTTGCACTCTCCCAATATTATCAAAGTACAGGTTAGGGGAGTTGTACTCTTCCAAGGGATACTGATCCCATTCTAAATCAAAGGTCATTATATCCCACTTCTTCTTAACCTTGAAGGCACCTATGGTGATAGGCCATACCCATATCTTCTTGTGTTGTTTCCTCACTTTTTCATATGCACATGTGAGTTGCCTGGAAATCTCCAAAAAGATGAGACTACCTAAAGCATATCTTGGGAGCTTCACTAGATTTACTTATATGTTGGCTACCCTTAGGCATGTGAATGTTTTGAACTGGATGTATTAGGTGTCGATCTCTTTGATTTTGGTTTCTACCTCTACTGACATTTGTTTAGCATAATCACCCTCTATGAATCAGATGATTGTGAATATCAAACTATCATTCACTATCTTGTACTTCATTATCTAATTTGAAAGCTTCTTTACCAACTAAGGGTATACCACATAGGGCCATGTATTGTCATCTTGCATGTTACCCTTTTGCAAAGTCCTAGGTAGTGGGTTGTTCTAGCCACTGGTAAGTACACCATATATGGTGTCATGTAAAAACATGGATAAATTTTTACATCTACCACCTTCTCATGTAGATTATCACTAAGGATAGTAGCTTAGTCCATTGGCATTTTTTTCCATCTTGATGGTCTCTATGAAGTGCACCATCCAAATTTTAAGGTTTCCCATTGTAGGGAGTTCCATGGCTCTACTCAAAAGTACAATTGTGTAGCCAATATCATCCTTCATGTACCCTTGTGTCATATTTACTTTACCGACTATATGACCTACTAATGTTCTTTCTATCAAGAAGAAAGATTGAATTATTTCTTTGGCTTCCTTTTCATTCTCCCTATACCATCTTTTTGCTTAGTCATAGGTCATCCTTACATATTGATTGGCCTTTGGTAGATGAAACACCTTCTCAATATTCCTCAGTCTAAGATTTAAGACTATCTCTGCTATAACAAACTTGACAACCTTTTCTTCATGTACACAATGTTCAACCAAGGTCATAATCAACTTAGATGATGGTACAAAAGTTGAATATAATGTTACATCTACTAGTCCCAACTTGATCATAGCTGATACCATTACGGATCTTTCTTTAGGCTTGTTGCATATGGTGAGGAATGCATTCTAGTCAATATATCCAAGCTTGATGTCTTTAATTTCTACATGTCTTTCTTGAAAGCAAGATTTTTTTAGTGTTCCTTGGCATTTGAAGATAACAAGCAGTAATACTTTATGCCATTAAGGATGATGAAGATAACAAAAGAATAAACATTACTCTAGAAATCTAAAAATCTAACCCAAAACAAACTGTAACTAACAAAAAACCTAGCCAAAAAATACTAAAAAATAAATAGAATAGTCAGTTTCCCCCCTACAAGCCTTGAAATGCAAAATAGCACATGTAGTACAACTTAACAGGTGCACTAGGTGCAATCAAATGGGTTCTCTATAACCATTTTTGCATAGTTGTGCATGTGTTCACCTTGGTGAGGTATGCACATGTATGTGGCAAGTGGGGGGGGGGGGGGGAAGTTAGGTCCATACTTTGTTAATGCATTAAGGGTGTGCACATGTGCACCTTGATGTGGTGTGCATGTGTACACCCTTATGTTATGCCTAATTTTCCTATCAAAGGTGCATATGTACGCGTTTCTTTAAGTTTTTCCTTAGCCTAGTTTTAGGTTGCAAAAGGAAAATGTGTGCACATTCTCACCTTTTCTAGTCTTCATGCCTTAGGTATTAGCTCTTTTTAGGTTTTAGGCTTTTGTGTGAATAAAGGTGCACACATGCACATTTTTGGCATCTAACACTTAGTGTTTTGTGTTGTCTTATGTGGGTTTAGTGCACCTTTGGACATGTGAAGGTGCAAGAGTAGGAGAGTATGTGGGAAGAAGTGAGGAGAGGAGAGGGGTCTTGGGATTGTGTAGGCTTGGGCTTGATGTGTACACCCTTTGGAGGTGTGCACATGTGTAGGTATGCATGTGCACATATCCAAAAGAAAAAGAGTACACACTTGTGAACCTATCCTAGGTGCACATGTGCAATAAGTGCACTAGTGCACTTTTTGCACAAAAGACACTCTTTTTTCTCTCAAACTTTCTTATTCTAACACTAGAGGGCTGCTCAGTTATAAACAAAAGCTAGACCTAGACTCTAGGGGGAGCTCTAAAATGATCTAAGCCTTGGACTAGGGGTCTAGACAAAAATTCAATATGGGGTCCCAATTTCTAGGAGAAATAGGGTATGCATCATGAAACCACAACACCTCTCCCTCCCCTATCACACTCTTCCACCCTCTCTATCTCTCTCTCCCTTTCCATCTTGTTTCTTCCATCTCTCACTCTCCCTCTCCTCTCTCTCTACCTCCACCTATCTTCCTTTCCATTGTTCCTCCTCCCCACCTCTCCTTCTCCTATCCCACTCTCTTACCATCTCCCACCCCTATCCCAATCTCTCACCATCTCTCTCTCCCTTACCCTCCTCTTCCTTTGAACTCTATCCACTCTCCCTCTCCCTATCCTCACTATTCTCCCCTCTCCAATCTCTCTCCCACCTTCGTATCCCTCTCCCACTTCCTACCCTTAACTTTTTCCCAATCCTCTCCCTCTTACCTACCTTCCCCTCCCCCTGCCTCTCTCTCTCTCTCTCTCTCTCTCTCTCTCTCTCTCTCTCTCTCTCTCTCTCTCTCTCTCTCTCTCTCCCCTTCTTGTATCCCAACCTACCCTCACCCTCCCCTATCCCACTTTTCCACCTTCTCTCTTCCCCTTATCCCTCTCTTCCCCCCCCTCTCTCTCTCTCTCTCTCTCTCTCTCTCTCTCTCTCTCTCTCTCTCTCCCTCCCTCTTCTCTCTCTCTCTCTCTCTCTCTCTCTCTCTCTCTCTCTCTCTCTCTCTCTCTCTCCCCTTCTTGTATCCCAACCTACCCTCACCCTCCCCTATCCCACTTTTCCACCTTCTCTCTTCCCCTTATCCCTCTCTTCCCCCCCCCCCCCTCTCTCTCTCTCTCTCTCTCTCTCTCTCTCTCTCCCTCCTTCTCTCTCCACTCTCCCTTCTCTCTCCCCCTTATCCCTCTCTTTCCCTTTCTGTCCTCTCTCTCTTCACTCTCCCTCTCCCTATCCATACTATCATCCCCTCTCCCACTCTACCACCCTCCCCCCCATCTCTCTCTCTCTCCCTTCCCTCCTCTCTCTCCCCTCTCCTACTCCTCTCCCTCACCCACTTACTTGACTTCTCCATCTCCCACTTCTTCCCCTTCCCCTTTTCCTACTCCTCTTGTTCTCCCACTTAATCCCCTTCTCCCTCTCCCACTTCCTCCCCTTCTCATTTTCCCACTCCTCTCCCTCTCCTAATAGGCCTAATGAGGCTTAGTTATTGATAAAAGTCACAATAATGGTCAAATTTTCAAATCATAATTATTGGATCAGTTAGAGAAATAAAAGAATTCCCTAGATCATTATTTTCACCTTCAAAATCAACCATACATGGAATAATTTTCCATTTCTTCTTCTAATTTCTTAAAAATTAGGGAGAATAGCCCACTTAGGGCTTGCTACTATAAATCATATTTAAAAGATATGCTAAAATGAATTGAACAATCCTTAAATGCACTCATATAAATAATAAAATCAAAAATTTCATGGTGAATGATTGGATATAACACGATAAATTGAAACTTCTTTACAAACTATTGATTTTTACTTAGATTTAGACCTTGTATCAAAGAATTTCTCTTTTCACCCACCTCTATATGTTTTAGAACCTCAAATATGATTCATTTAAAATGTAACTCAATAATATCTTCAATGAGTTTTCATACCTTCACTCATCCGTACTTGCACATGAGAGCCATACGACAACAATTTTTTTATGAAAAAATAGAATTTTCCTTTGTTTGTATGTCCATACTTATTCAGAAAAAAATTAATAGTTATTCATACATTTGAATAATGATTAGATTCACCCAAAAAACCTATATACACATGAATCTTGTGTTTTTGAGGTCTTGTGTGTTTAAAAAACTCTTAGACTTCCAAAGTTGCTAGAATTTTTTAGTTGTGAAAGTGCAACCTTGTAATATGCAAGGAATGATAAACTACATAGATTTCTATTTGTGTAACCCCTAAAAAAAATTAGAATATCTTTGTATATGACTGTAGTATAAATAAATGCAATCAAATGACAAGATCAGATAAACAAAATAGGTGTGTCAATCACGCAAGTGTCTTACAAAATAGGCCTCTATTATAACTAAATGCAATCAAATGACTAGATGAATCACCCTTCCTAGTGACTCACCCTAGCTTAAAGAGTCTTTAATCCACCAATATAACCTATTGAATAAATCTTCAATGTCTCAAGTGTCTATCTCCTTAGACAAACCCAACAACTATGCCTATTAGGCCTAATAATCCCAATTATGCCTCTAATGATGTTCCCCCACATTTTTCTTCAAATATTATCAACACATAAGGAAAATAATTATATATATTTGGAAACTCATTTTGTTTTCTTCAACATATTAAAAGACTAGGTATTGTTGTTTTGGACCATGTCCAAGTTGTATCACTATGGGCCTCCTTTTAGGCTTTAAAACCCCTACTTTTACAAACAAAGTATAACAAATTCTCATCACTAAACCTTATAACCTTGTATAGTATCTCAAAATTTTCCTAAATAGGGGACTCTTCAATTATTTTGGACCCAACAACTCTATATATAGGTACACGAAAAACATCACCCAAATTGGCCTAAATTTAGGGCATTCTTGAACATGAACAAGAATTCATTGTTGGAAATGTAATATAGATTGGGTGACTAAGAGGGGGAGGGGTGAATTAGGAGCTAATAAAACTTGTACTTAATTCACCAATTAAACCTTCACAATATAATCTGATCTAATTGCATGCATGAAAGATTGAAAGCAATAAAACAATCATAACACTTAACACTATATTTGGTAACCTAGAAACCTTCTAAATAGAAGGTAAAACTAGGGTCAGGATGATACCTACAAGCTTTATTACTATAGTATAAAGTTATCTTGTTAAATCTTACAATTGATCACTTCTAGTGATCTTATAATGAAATAACTTGCACAATGGAAGAATAAATATGAAATATTATTTTAGTACTTGATAATAACTAAGAGTAATAAGACACTTCAAGGGGGCAACATCCAAATATCTCTAATAAGAACACACTTCACAATATGATTGATATCCAACTTTTCATTTTCAATAGCTTTCTCTAGTCTATATACTTCTATTGCCTCTGATATTTTCTCAAGCTGCTAAAATTCTAATGTGAGAACCAATTATCTAATACCAAATGTTGGAAATGTAATATAAACTAGGTGACTGAGCGGGTGGGGGGGATGAATCATGAACTAATAGAACTTGTACTTTAATTTACCAATTAAACCTTCATAATATAAACTGATCAAAATTCATGCATGAAAGATTGAAAGCAACAAAACATTCATGACACTTGAAACAATATTTGGTAACCCATAAACCTTCCAAATATAAAGTAAAACTAGGGTGGAGATGATACCCAAAAGCTTTATTATTGTAGTATAAAGTTAGCCTGTTAAAGCTTATAAGTGATCACTTTTGGTGATCTTGCTTCTTAGGAGGAATAAGGACTATTAGGTCCACCTTGTGAAAGGATTTGCAACATACAATGAAGTATGCACTTAGTTACAAGATTTGGAAAAGACTATTAAGTTCACCTTGCTAGAGGATTTTACTGATGCACCTATTAAGATGAATCAATGGCTGATCTTTGATTTGCAACTCAGTTTGCTAAATGAAATTCCTTTGAAATACAATGATCACCTTGTCGTGATAAAAAAGGACTCTACTTTATCTTATCTTTCTTTTAGCCTTCCTAATTAATACTCATTTTTTGTATTTCTTGATTCACTTTGATGCTTTGGATATGAGAAGATATATTATATGTATACCAATCCAATAAATTACCTTATGGAGTTGGATACAAAACCTAACTCAAACAATCTTCACTAAGTCAACTTACTATTTTAACTTGGGTTCTGAAGATCACTTGAGTGATATTATAACACATAGCAACATTTTCAACTAGGAAAACTTTGGCATTTATTTGACATTGGTGCTCAACCCACATTGATCACTCCAGAGTAGTAGGAACTCAATTAGCATTGGGTGACTTGGTGAATACTGAAGAACTTGGTAGACATGATTGACATTGAAACTCGGTCAACACTACCTTCACTCTTATTTATTAACACATTGTATCTCGGTAGTCATTCATAGACTCGGTAGACACTATAGAGTTGGTTAATACTAAAACCTTCATCAATTACACTGATGAGCTTGGTAGCAACTGATATCTACTTCTAGAGCTCAATAGACTCTTATTTTTGCATATGGAGCTCAGTAGAAGTGTAAAAAAATTCACTAAGTGTTAAGTCACTAATTGACAAATGATTTGAACTTTATATAAAAAATCTGCCCCTTTCACATTAGTGAAAAAAATATTTATCATACTAAAAATCTGAATACTCAAAATACAAGTCAGAACTCCCCCTATCAACATGTCTAGGTCTATAACTTAGTTTTAATTGTTGTCTATTTCTCAATAAACTCTTAACTCTATTTTTTATTTTTCAAAATTGGTTTTGTGAACATATTTTCTGCTATGTGTATACATCTCACTATACATATATTTCCTTCTTGTATATATACATTCCCATTGATTATATCTTTGATATACATATGATATGCATTCCTTCTTTTTTGACACAAATGCCAAAAATGAATAATTAAAAGGTAACACTAAAATGTGAAAGGAAATTATTATGTACCTTCAAGAGTATGGACACTGTCTTGTTTGAATTCTTTTGAAAAACTTTTAAACTTTCCAAAGCTATCTGCACCCTTGCTGATAGTTCCATCATGTAATCAAAAAATGAGAAATTGTTGTCATGGATCAATGTTTTGGCATGCAAAATATTTTTTTTCATTGCATCCATTTTGAGAAGTATCATGCCATGAATTTCTACTAGTGTTACCCTTTTCTTAGCTTCTTCCCTCAATAATTCTGCCTGTAGATCTATTATATATTCAATTTTCACAAAATATGCAGAATTATTGCTAGGATGAAGTGACAACTAATGTGCACTTGTCTTCATGTAAGAATATATCTTAGATAACTTATCCTTTATTTCCTTAGTAAAATTTTATGTGTCACTCAGCTTCACAAATAAAGTGACAACACTATTTACATAATTTTCAAAAGAAACAAGAATGGTGAACAATTCCACTTGATCAATGGCTATTTTTTGAGCCACTTTCTCCAAAACTTTATTTTCAAATTTCCTTTCCACCCTTAGTAGAATTTTTTCTTGTCCACACAATTCTCTCATTGAGCTTATAAACTACTTCAACAAGCTGATCCAAAATTGGTTTCTTTTCATCAACATCAATACTTAGTGCATTAATAAATATGCCCTTAATATCTTGAAGAACTTGATTTTTCTTTTTTCTTCTTTTTGAATTTTTTGTTTGGCCCTTCTCTTCCATATCTCACTCAAGGTATCCATATGATTAGGGGTTAGATTGGAAAGATCCCAATCTGGTATTACAATATCTTCTTCTAGGTTAATTTTCTTATTATAGGCTTATATCTCTTTACCATTTTCTTTATGTACAATAGAAGGAATAATTTCCTTTTCTTTGCTTAAAACTTCAGTGCTCAATTGAGGCTTAACCTCAACTATCATTGCACTTTCCATAGTACAAAAAAATATAAATTATAGGAGAAACAACAATAATAGTAGGAATACTTGTAGTACCTTGCTAAGACTCGGTTTGTCTTGTTCTTGAGATAATTGGAGCCTATTTCTTGGTAGATGAAATGATGGAAACAACACTCATCATTGAACTTGGTAGAGTTGTTCCAATAGTCAATTAGATGTTTGGTAAAATAGTATTTACCTCAACTAACTTTGTAGAAGCCTTCTATGACCTAGGTTGTGTTAAGGATTTCCTTAGAGAGAGTGGGAGAGAGGCCATTACCTCTACTACTATCTTCTCTAGATTTGAGTCTTCAATAATCTATATGTTAGGAAGATTTCCACTTGTAGTATGAACCTCTTCATCCTCTTCATCATTGACCTCTTCATCCATATTATCAAATTTATCAATTTCATCATCATTTATCTCCTCATCATCTTTCTCAACATTGTCTATTTGCACAACCTGCTCAGTAGGTTTGTGCAATTCATAGATGTTCTTCCATGCAATTATGTTAGACTTCATAACTAATTCAATATATTTTGATAGAATCAAGAATGCATTGAATTTGGGGGTCAACTTTTGTTCATTCTTCTTCAATGATTCCTTCACTTCCTGGTCAGAAATATTTGGCATTAGTTGTCTCAAGGTTTGTTCTCTACTGTTTAAGATAAAATTTAATTCATTATCACAATGACGTGTTAATATCTTAAATATGATCTTAGGAACTTGCTTTGTTAGTTCCTCTAGGGAGTACTTCCACCTAGCCATTTCAGCCACTAAGGCTTCTTCAACTAGTTCTCGCTTTGAATCGCATTGGGGCTCTAAGATACTCTTCACTCTTTGCTATGAAAATTCACAATCAAACAATAACCTTCAATTTCTTCCTTTTAACAAAATTCTATCTTTAAATTTTTCATTAATGTGTCGTATAATAGTTGGCTTGATGACAAGCTATCCAACTTGGCTAAGTTTTCAACACTCAGAAGATACCTTCAACTCGGTAAAGTTTCCAACTGGACAAGGTCTTCAACTTGGTATAGTCTTCAACTTGGTAAGAACTTTGATCTTGCCATCTACATCCAAGCTCATTTAGGTTTGTAACTCAACTTTTCTTGGTAAGGTCTAAGACATCACTTGAACTTCTATTCCAACTTGGTGATCCCAATGCATCTAAAATGCTAATTTGGACCCTTTTCTTGCTGGCTAGAACTGATATGAGATATTTTCTTTTGAATCATAGTTCCAGTGATCTCTATGGCTAACTAGTTTAAAATAGTTGAATTACCCAACTCATTGACTTGGGTGTCAATATTTTCAAGACTTTGACTTGCATTCTTTGGAGATTTCTTTACCCATTGCTACCTCATTTGATTTATGATATTGTTAGCCTTTTCTTTCTTTTCATCTTCAACTCTTCCTCAAATCATATAGTTCTTGGCAAGATGTTCAATTTTTGTACATAGAAAGCATCTCTTTGTAGTGTGTCTCTTGCTCATGTGATGGTTTATGTAATTTTCTCTAGTGTGACCATACACACCACAATAGTGACATCTATACCATGAGTTATAATCCCAACCAAATATAGCTTTGACAATTTGTTCTACTGGGTTTTATTTATTGGTCTTGTATTATAAAGATTTACGTCCTTATTTGTTGTAATTGAAACACTTTCCTTCAAACTTAGATTTCTTTGTGCATTCACTTGCTCTATGTCTTGGTTTGTTACAACTATAACACTTTCCACTAAACTTTGGTTTTTCATTGCTCCAACACTTATTTGATGTATGCCCTATATTTCCACAATGATTACATGTAGTTCTTTTATTCTTTTGAGCTCCTGGTTGAGATGAGTCACCTTCTTCTATGTATCCTAATCCATCTTTTCCTTTGTATCTAAATTGAGTTTTTCTTATCCAATTGATTTATGTTTTCTTGAGATTTTATCATCCTATCATTGGTTTTCTTTTCTATGTTGAGAATATTCTATAATCTGTCATTCTTTTTTCTCAAGTTGATAAGCTCTTGATTTGCATCATTGAGTTGACCAATTAGATCTGTTTGCTGAAGAATAGTTCATGAATTTTATTGTCCTTTTCTTTTATTTCTTATTTGATTTTGTCCTTTTGTTCCATGACTTCACACATTCTAACTAATTGAAATTCTTATTCTCTTTTCAAATTTCTAACATCTTCTTAAAGAGTAATATTATGTTCAAATATATCTTTGATTGTTGCATCACTTCATCTGAACTTCTGTCTTGACAAATTATTCAATTTTTTCTTCAATGTAGAGATTGTCATTCATCTATGTTTCAAGTTCTTTTCTTCTATTCATGGATTGAGAGAGATGCTCCTTCATTTTCTTGAATTGTTCCATGGCCAATTGTAGATCCAATTTTCATTTTCAATAGCTTTCTCCAATCTATATGCTTCTATTGCCTCTGATATTTTCTCAAGCTGCTAAAATTCTGATGTGAGAACCAATTCTCTAATACCAATTATTGAAAATGTAATATAGAATGGGTGATTTAGAGGGGGAGGGGATGAATCAAGAACTAATAAAACTTGTACTTTAATTTTTCAATTAAACCTTCACAATATAATTTGATCTAATTTCATGCATGAAAGACTGAAAGAAATAAAACATTCATAACACTTGAAACAATATTTGGTAACCCAAAAACCTTCCAAATATAAAGTAAAACTGGGGTGGGGATGATACCCAAAAGCTTTATTACTATAGTATAAAATTAGCCAGTTAAAGCTTATAATTGATCACTTCTGGTGATCTTTCCTCTTAGGAGGAATAAGTACTATTATGTCCACCTTTTGAAAGGATTTACAACATACAATGAAGTATGCACTCGGTTAGGAGATTTGGAAAAGACTATTAAGTCCACCTTGTTAAACAATTTGATTGATGCACTTGTTAGAATGAATCACTGGTTGATCTCTGATCTACAACTTGGTTTGTTGAATGTGATTCCTTTGAAATACAATGATCACCTTGCTATGATAGATAAGACTCTACTTTTCCTTATATTTATTGTATCCTTCTTAATGCACACTCATATTGCTTATTTCTTGATTTACTTTGATGCTTTGGATATGAAAAGATATATTACATATATACCAATCCAATAAATTACCTTCTAGAGTCAGCTACAACACTTAATTCATACAATCTTTGCTAAGTCAACTTACTATTGTAACTTGGGTTTTGAAGACCACTCAGGTGATATTTTGACACTTGGCAACATTGTCAACTCAAAAAAAAATTAGCATTCATTTGACACTGGTCCTGGGTCCACATTGATCACTTTGGAGTATTAGGAACTTGATTAGCATTAGGTGACTCAGTGAATATTGAAGAACTTGGTAGACACATTTGACATTGAAGCTCAGTCAACACTATCTTCATTCTACTTCATTAACACATTGTAGCTCAGTAGTCATTGATAGGCTTAGTAGACACTACAAAGTTTGGTTAACACTAAAGCCTTCATCAATTACACTTTTGAGCTCAGTAGCAACTAATATTTTCTTCTAGAGCTCATTAGACTCTACTAAGCTCGAGAGACTCTTCTTTCTACATATGGAGCTCAGTAGTAGTGTAAACAACTAACTAAGTGTTAAGTCACTAATTGACAAATGACTTGACCTTAATGTCAAAAATCACTTCCAGGACCTATTCTTTGATCCTACACCATCTATATAATGAATAATTTGACTTTTTTACATACAAATATCATCTCATTTTTGAAGATCTTCTACTACAATACCCATGGTGCCACTTTTGTGCACTTTTCCCACTCTTACTAATAGTGTAAACCTACAAATTGTCTTGGTATCAAATTGTCTTCTCTATTAGCTTTGGTTGGCTAGGTTTAGGGTAGTTCCAACATGTTTTGGCCACAAAGTTCCTCAGATGTTATCATTCAAACTACATAGATGTGTCATTAAGAGTCTCTAAGAAACATTGGGCATCAAACTTTGAATGGGCATATCTCAAAGTTTTTGTAAGGTATCAACAAATGATTAGGTCATACAAAATTGCATTTTTGAGGCCTAAAAGAACCTATCTTAGTTTTAGGAGGTAACTTTTTTTGGATTTGGAATCCCTTTCTCACCTAATGCAAAAAGTTATAGTGTTACTCGAGCAAGGTATGTATATTCCAAACTATTCATATGGGATCAAATTTTTTCTCTATTAGCTCTAGTTGGATAGGTTTAGGAGTAGGATATTTCCAACATCATTTTGATGATAGATTCCCTCAAACATTATCGAGCACATTGGCTTGAAGTGTCCCTCAGGGTTTCTACACAACACTAGGAAGTGATCTTTGAGAAGACATATCTTTGAGCTCGTACAAGGTATTGATGAATTTTTAGGTCCTACAAGATCATGTTTTCAAGGTCTACAATAAGCTATCTCAATTTTAGGGGATCCAACTTTGTTTGGATTTGGTATCCTTTTCTTTCCTAATGTTAAAAGTTGCAATTTTACTCCATTCAAATGAGTAAGATTGTGTATTTTTCAAACCATTCATCTTGGGATTGAATCCTCTTCTTTTTTATCTATAGTTGATTAGGTTTTGGCTAGTGCCAACCACATTTTGACACTAGAGTCCCTTAGATATTATTGAGCACACTACATGAAGTGTCTTTAAGGGTCTCTAAGAAACATTAGTGACCTTGTAAGGATAATTGCTTCAGTGACTTGATCAAGTAACACCAAAATTGATTTGATTCAACAATTTCATGGTATATGTTTAATTTTGAGGGTTTTCACTAACTCACTTAACGAAAAAAACCTTTTGTCTTCCACTTTTTAAAAAAGATATGTAAAGTTTCCATATTGCAACTTTTGATGCAAAGATGAAAAACATAGCAAGTTTTGAAAAATGTTTATAAAACCTTTTGGAACTAACATGTACACATATTAGGAGATCTAACAAGCTATAAATTTCTTTTATAAGAGAATATATTTTCCCTAGATGATCATTTCTCATGTTTTCTTAAGTACATATACCAAAAGGGGGGTCAAACCACAAGATAATAGATTCTTGAAATACGTCAAAGTAAGTGCACAGTTTTAATAGTTTGACACAAATACATAAAATCATTACATATTTTTTATTTTCATGTCTTATTACATTAGAATAAGTCTCACATATGAGTTTGATTACATGTTACATTGAATTTGATGAGCATGATACAATTTTTAATAAAAATAATGAACGTTCACATGCATGATTAATTACAAGAAAGTAAGATGAAGTACAATGTTGTATGCACAAAATGAACAAGTTGGATGGAAATTCAAGTTTAATGTATATAAAAATGAAAAATATCATTCCATATCAATCATATAGTTACAAAAATATTCCATGTCTCATAATTACAATACAAATATCAAATGTACATAATACTGACGTCAAATTTATAAAATACAAAATTTGAATATATATCGTGTCATATAATAAACACAAATAAATATGTATATCTCTATAAATATATATTATTGTACTAGATGATCAAAACTGAGCCTCTTTGATGCAGTACATGGCTCACTGGGTATCTGCACAAGAAAAATTAAAATTCTATATAAAATATCTTATGTAAAATTAATATGAAAATAACTAATAATTGGGTTATAAATAGTTGTTAATTGATTTTTTGATTAGCTCATCTCTTTTTCCTACACTTGGACTAAATGATAAGGGTAATGGGCTCCTTCATGGATAGTGTCATGCCCAAAATATAGGGCAAAACACACCAACAAATTTTTATTTTTATTTTCTTTTAAAGTGATAATAGGATTAAATGTGATACATACCTATTCGAATATAATTACTTGACTTCCTCATTCTTATGTATAATTACGAAATTTAAGTATAAATCATATGCAAATTTTTTTAACATATTTTGAAATTAAATTACAAAACTTAATATATATTACCATGTCATTTAATTAATCTCAATTAAATGAATATGATTTCAAAACATAAAAATGCCGCACTAAGATAAAACATCATCACATCTAACTATTTTTAAGTAACAAATGCAAAAACTAAAAAACTATAAGATTCATATGCGAGAATGATACCTAAATTTTATCAACAATGTGGTTCAATCATTTTTCATTTATTTTATTAAACCACCTAATTCAAAAGCTCCATTGGGAAAGAACCAAGAAGAAAACCCAACTTCATAGCCATTTCAACAAAGAGTTCAAATATAACATTTTTACATAGGATTAATATCTTGGCAAGGAGAAATCTCCCAACATAATTAAATTTCAATAACAATTCTAAATTTCCTACTTGGCTCCTCAATAGGGAAACCATTACAAAGTTTTCAACATATCAAGGTGATCATGGAGAGAATGAAAACTGACCGAGAGACAACCAATCATAACATGAAGACAAAAATCAAACATTCATTCCCATCCTGATTTGCACAATAGGTTCGTCATTAAACCAAACTAGGGAGAAGGTGGATTTTTCCAATAGGAGATGTTGGCCACAACACCATAACATATGCCCTTTTGAGGCTAAAATCTCAAGAACTTTCATTATTTCCACAAATGCCCTTCAAGGCTGATATCGCAAAGACATTCGTTCTTTTACTTCTCAAATTTCAAAACTCAAAACATGGTTTGTGCTAATGAGTAGGGGCCCATAACACCCTACTCTCTTTCCCTCTTCTCAACCTAAGAAGAGACTCTACACTATTGGAGTCCAACTAAAGACCTCCTCCCATACATGGCCACTTCATCCCTATACGAGAGTGAGTAATGTCAATACAACCCATACAATCCCTTCAAAATTCAAAACAAAACACAAAGGAAATACATTTAATAAAACATGTTTCAATCCCTCCCAAACATACTCAACACACATATGAACATATAAATGCAAACACAATACTTAAGCATGAACAAAACATGAACAACATGAGCTGAAGGATTCCTACTTTAGAAATCAGGTTATGGAAAATGAACAGATTTGAGATGAGCATTCCCTTCCTTCTCCTTCTCATTCAATCTTGAATTCCACTAAAACTAGAGGTTAGGTGAATACTGAAACCCGCTCAAATTTGCCTCTAAATAAGATCCTAAACTCAACCACCTTCAAAATGTAATAACTCCCCCACTTGCCTAAAAGTTCTAGAGTCTTCTAACTCAACTAGACATAAGGCTAACCTCAAGGTGGAGTTAAATTTATCCAACTCATGATGAAAACATTCAATTTTCGCAATAAAGCAAAAATGGGATATTTTGGTGACCATAAAAGTCAACAAAAGGGGCTAGGGGGTGAAAATGCCCCCAACCCATACCCATACCCCTTAGGCATTTTTTTTCATGATTTTAGGCCTCCAAGACTAATTAGCAACTTAACAAAATGCTATAAAATTTTAGGACTTTCTAGCAACCCTCAAAATGAAAATTAAACACTAATCTTGATTAGGGTAATTAATCTCAATTACTAACTGATTAGCAAAAAGGGTAACTAACCTAATCCAACTTAGATCTTTAGGTTACTCAGTTAATCCTGACTATCATGTTGGAATGCACATACAATTTATGAGCGTCAAGTGACGCTAAAAAAAATCACTATTACAAACCATTAATACTTATTGACTATAGAATGATACATTCATACATCTCACGATACAAATAAAATATGAACAATGGGGTTTGCATGTTTCATTAGATTTAACCCTACTTTTCATAAATAGTACATAGGGTTCAATTTTGTTTCTTCGTAAGATTTCTTGGCTAAAATATCCTACACACTCATTTCACACATCAGTAGCTTCAGAAAATCACATGCATATATTCTCCTAATGTAAAACATTTCAAAATATTTGGATGCAAATGCTATATATATAAAGAGTCTAGAAATGGAAAATTTGATGCAAAGAGTGAGGAAGGCACATTTCTTGGTTATTCTACTAGAAGCAAAGATTATAAGTGCTTGAATGTTAACACTAACAAAGTAGTAGAAAGCACAAATGTAAAATTTGATGATCTTGTAGAAGTTCAAAGTGTTGAGAACACCAAGAAAGTAGAAGAATACTAGACCTTTGTATACTTTTATGAAGGTATACCTAATAATGGTGAAGTTGCAACTCAGAATGAAAATCATCAACAAAATCCAGTATCTGCCAAGTCATAGATAGTGAATGTTGTGTAGTAGACACATTCAGAAGCTAAACTGTAGAATATAGGAATGTTCATTCATATTCTGAGAACTATCAACAGGAAGGAAATGAAGAAATATCTGATGAAAATATACATGAAGATTTAGATTCTAAAAGAGACAACATGTAAACAAGGAAAGAACCAATATTGGTAAAGTATATAAGAAGACATCATCCTACAGATCAAATTATTGGAAACAAAGAGGCAATACCAATGACAAGGAATAGACTCAGAAGTGAGACATGTCTGCTCAGCAAAATGGAACCAAATATAGTAAGTGAAGCCATAAAATATGATGACTCATACAATGCTATGAAAGAAGAAATAGAACAAATTAAAAAGAAACAAGACATGGACCTTAGTCTCAAGACCAGCTGACAAGAGTGTAATTGGAACCAAGTGGGTGTTTAGAAACAAGTTAGATGAGAATAGTGAAATCACAAGGAACAAGGGAAGACTAGTCTATAAAGGGTATGCACAAGAAGAAGGACTAGACTATGGAAAAACTTTTTCTCTAGTTGCCAGAATGGAAGGAGTAAGGACCTTACTAGCATATGCAACCTTCAAAGGATTTAAAGACTATCAAATGGATGTTAAGTCCACATTTCTGAATGGTATACTTGAAGAGGAAGTCTACATAGAGCAATCAGAAGGATTTGTTGATGAAAATAACAAAAACAAGGTATGCGAATTGCATAAGGCTCTATATGGATTAAAGCAAGCCCCTAGAGCTTGGTATGAGAGACTTCACAAGTATCTAGTGCAAATAGGATTTGAAAGAACTGATGATAATAGAAACATGTACATCAAATCAGAAGAAGGTAAGGATATCCTTGTATCTAAAATCTTTATGGATGACATAGTTTTTGGAGGAAAGGAAGTGCTTTGCAAAAGTTTTGCTGACAAAATGAAACATGAGTTTGAGATGTCTATGTTTGGAGAAATCAAGTTCTTTGTTGGATTGCAAGTACATCAACTAAAACATGGTATATTTGTAACACAATCAAAATACATCAAAGAGATACTCAGGACATTTGGATTGGAAGACTACAAACCTGTCAACACACCAATGGCAACAGGGCATAAGCTATGAAAAAATGATGAATCAGTTGAAGTCAATCAAACAATGTATAGATCCATGATTAGAAAAATACAATATGTTGTACATAGCAGACCAAACATAGCATTAGTTGTTGGAATAGTGGCTAGATTCTCTGCTAATCCTAGAGAAAATCATCTCATGGCAGTAAAAAGGATAATGAGGTATCTCAAAGGAACTGATGATTTTGGCGTATATTACAAAAAGAATGAGAAGTTTGAGCTCAATGCATACACAAACATAGATTGGGGAGGCAACATTGATGACAGGAAAAGCACAACTGGAGGAGCATTATTCTTAGGTAAAAGGCTAGTTACTTGGACTAGCAAGAAACAAACATGCACATCTTAGTCCACTATAGAAGCAGAATATGTGGAAGCAGCAGTCAATTGCACAAACATTGTGTGGCTCAAACATCTATTGAAAGGAATGAAAGAAGAGGTAACCAAACCTATGATACTGTATTGTGATAACACAAGTGCTATAAACATATCCAAGAATCTAGTAATGCATGCAAAAACCAAGCATATTGCAATGGAGTATCACTATGTCAGAGAATTGGTGGAAGACAAACAAGTGAAGATGGAGTACATTCACACAAAGGAACAAATTGCAAATATCTTCACCAAACCATTGCCCAAGGATACTTATGAATATCTTAGAGGCAAGTTGGGGGTAATGCCCCTAACTCAAGCAGTCTAAAGAAACAAAGAAGCTACCCTGCATCAACAAGAGTAGATCCTTGCAATATCAGAAGAATGATGCAGAGGATGACAATAGGAATAGAAATTCTAGATTATTTACAAGCATGGTGATAGAGGGAGAAAACATGAGATGCAAAGCTTATATTTAGCATGTTGAAGATGCTACATCTTTGGCATTTATGTCAAAGAGGGAGATTTATGAGAAACTAATCAATGAAAGGTAAAGATATGGAGATGTATGAGAATGTATGAAAGGAGAGATGAAAGAGGTAGATTCTAAAGGGATAAGAAACTAATCAGCAAGTAGCTATGAAGGAAGGATCAGGAATATAGAGTAAAGATGCAGCAGTCAAGAGGGAGAAGTAGAACAAAGGATTCAATTTGTATCAGCAAAAGAGGGAGAAATGATACAAAAAGAAAGATATGTAATGAAAACAAGTTTTCTATTTGGTATATAATTTTGGTGGTAACTAAGTTGATCAACTCAATCAATTGATCAGTTTGGTTTGCCATCAATGCCAAAGAAGGAGATTGTTGGAAATGATTGAAAAGATCATGAATGAAGAATGATGGAAGTAGTAAAGAATTTTTTTAATCATTGTTTTTTCATTGATTTCAAACTTGCTACTTGCAGGAATGACAATTTCTTTAGTGATCCAAGTACTATCAATTGGTTGATTGATAACAAGGAGGCAATCAATAAGATGTAACTAGAGCACCTAGAGAAAGGTTGAAGTTATGATATTGTAATGAAGTATAAGGATCAGCTAAGCCATTGATGAAATAGTGTATTGGTGACATACTCTAAGAGGATGGACACACTGAGACACATCAAAGATGTAAGGATTAACTAAGTCATTTGTAGAGCCTAACTAAGTTCATTTGAAAAAGTTGAGAAAGCTAGTTAGAGCCAAGCAAATTCTTAGTTGAAGCTGAGCTAGTTCAACTTTAGTGAGTGTTGAGAAATACTTCAGATGCCAAGTAACATACTAATTGTTTAGGTTCCAAGTAATTGCTCAAGTTTTGAGTAACTTAGGAAAAGACTTCAGGTGCCGAGCATCAAAAAAAGGTAATGGATGCTAAGCAAATTTCTTCTAGTGCCAAGCATCAGTAAACCAATGATGTCGAGTTGTTGCATTATTTGTTAAGTCAAAAGATTTGCTAGATCAGTAATGATAAGTTTGTTACATTGAATTTTGTGAATTAGTTGGATGATAAGGATGATGAGTAGATGTCATAGAATTTTATGTAAACCATGCAAACCAATTCAAGGAGAATGCTGATGGATTTATCATGAAGTTTCTAGAAGAAACAATTTGGAGGGAAAACAATATCATTTTCTCAAGATTAAATCAAATTGATGAGTGAGAATTTTTTAGTAGGAAATGAAGAAAAAAAATTCTTTATAAGGAGTTACAGGTTAGAGATCAAGTGCATGTGTGAGAGGGAGTTGGTCATAAGAGTGGTCGTGTGAAGAAGCCAAGAGAAGGCTAGTGTGAAGTGTCAAGAAGAGGACATGGTGAGGAGTAAGCACAAAACATCAAGACTCTAAGTTGATCAAGTGACCATAGAGTGCATTGGCATAACAAGTGAAAGAATTCGAGGAGATAGATCTTGAAGGGTGAACAAGCTATCAACACTACAAGGGAGAAAAGCCAAGCAAAGAAAAGAACTGAAGAGTGATATGAAATCTGCAAGGTTAAAGTTGCAATATTTATCAAGTCAAAACCTTTCTAATACTCTCTTACCATTGTATTAGACATTGAAATCCTACATTGTTAGGTTAGCTTAACAGCTAGGTGGATAAGCCTCAGAAAAAGGATAGAAGATCCCCAGGAGAAGGATAAGGGATCCTCAAGAGAAGGATAAGAGATCCTTAGAGAGGGATAAAAGATTCTTTTGAGAAGGTGACTGTAAATCCCATGGACTTGGGTGAGTCTAACAGCTCTATGTAAATCTCTTAATAGGGTGGAATTCTAAGTTGAATGTTCTTAAGTCCTCTAGCAGGGCACACTCCTAACAGGGTGTAGAAATCCTTTAACAGGGTCACATTTAATAGTGTGCAAAGCCTTTAATAGGGAAAACCATCAGAAGTGGTTGAAATCAATTACGCAGTTATTTTGTTGGTGTCATCCCCACCCCAATTTTACCTTCTTATTCCTAGAGGGTTTCTGGGTCACCAAAATCCTTTGTGTTATTATGTGATGCATGTTTACTTTTCATGATTGTTTAATGTTTAATTGCATGCATGATAATAAAGTAAAATGGATAGTACTTCTGATTCACTCTCATTCTATTAGAAAATTTGGATTGGACATTATTGGACCTTGAATAACTGATTCACCCCCCCTCCCACTCTCAGTTATTCTAAAGAATTCTAAAAATATGGGTGGCTAGGAAATTTGAGGCACTTCATTTTTGTTCTTACACTGCTAAGGAGTTAGTTCAAAATAAAGCAATAGCAATAAGGCTTACAATCCATGGTTAAAATCAAAGTTTAAGTAAAACTACCCTTTGAACTTGGGTACCATAAACTCTAGGCTATTGAGTACCTAACATGACAATAGAAACATCTCCTATGTAGAATAATTGATGACATACATTCAATCCATGCCATGTTTACATTTGAAATGATACTTCTCTAAACTCAAAGACTTATATAGGCATAATGAATTTTCTCAATGGTCATAAGCATTTAATCCTCCCAAGACATTTTTACTTCTCAAGAATATCTTGGCCAAAATGGATCTGGCTAAAAAAAATCAAACTAAAACACATGACTCCTAGAATCCACTAATTTGACTCCCTGAACTGACTAGATTCAAATTTACCCCTTCTTGCAAACTGGGATTTTCTGACAAGAAGGCCTATGAATTGGCTTTAAAAATTAACCAAATCCTCTAAATGAGCCCTAAAAATAAACATACTAATTCTCTATCCCACATTCTTGTACCTTGATAGATTTAATGTCATGATGAAAATTGGGTCAAAAGATATTGACCATCAAAGTTGTTCACTTGAAACTACCTGCAAACAAACATGTCAGAAAATAATAAAGTGTGTTCAGTTTTGGCTTCAAAAATAAGTCAAACAAACACTAGGGGGAATGAGAACTTGGGTATTAGTTCATTTTCATGAGGAGAGTATATATCTATTATTTGGGCTTATGAAAAATAATTGGGTGAGTTTGGTGAGCGTTCGAAGTGGGGTACTCAGAATTGCAGAACTGGGAACATTAGTAGAACTAGATTTTTTCACAAATAGAAAGGACATTGGAAAGTGTGGAGGTAGATTCATCAAGACTTGAAAAATAGGAGACTTGAATTATTTTTAGAGTAGAATATAGTGATACAATCCATTTGGTCTCATATATCATGGATTCATAGATCTGACATCCCAAACAAGGCTATTGATCAATCTGCACTTTAGACACTAGTAAAACTTTATAAATTACATTTGTAATCGCGTTTGAAAATTAGTCAAATGGATTCATAATAGGCTCAAATTTGGAAAATATCATGAGTATTATCCCTAGAATCTAGTGAAAAAAGAGTTTTCTCATTTTGGTCAACTCAGTCAAAGTTATAACTAGTCAAATAGGGCTTCCTAGAATTCTGAGTAAAATGTGACAACATGACAACAATAAACAACCAACTTTGAGGGATTCAAAAACTAGTCAAACCATATTGAAATGACTTGAAAATTGATATGCATACTAAACATTCCCAAAAAGGTGAGTCATGATACTTAACCAAGTGCAAGATATTCAAATGAAAACTAGGCCTCCTATCATTGTTTGACACCTAAAGAAAAAATGTAGATCTAAAAATTACACAAAATGACACTTCACAAAATGATTCAAAATGGAAATTTATCATCGTGGGACACATGAATATACTAAATGCAAGATGTTGGAAACATAAAAAACCTCATATGCCTCATAGTGATAGCTAGGTACACACACACAAAAAATGCTTATAAGGGCTGAATTTGACTCAAGATTTAAAATGGTACTCAAAATTGGTGATGCATTTATGAGTCCCATCAATGGCTCTATCTGGGGATGCATGTTCCTTGCTGGTATGGAAAGGATTCAAATCTCTAGAAGAAGCAGATGAATCAGAAACTTTATCTTAAACTACTTTACTAAAAGTAAGAAAAACTACTCCTAAACTGTACAAACGATAGCCCTAGGCCACTAAACTTCGACGAAACTTCTTACCTCTATAAAAAACCTAATTCTCATTTCCCCTTTTACAAGGCAAGCTAAAGACATCATTCTCATCAATTTCACCAAAAAAATCAACATTCTTTATTAGCTCATTTGGCAAAACAAAATTATTGTTTTCATTCTCATAGTGCATTTACCAATCAGAGTTTACTTCAACATCATGCTCACTATGAGAAGTTGGATCAACATGCTAAATAAAATAGAATCAAATTGAAAATCTTCATGAACATATGAATGATTCATGCTATCAACCTTAAATACAAAATTTTCATATTCAAAGTGGTGAAGAGGATGGCACATACCTTGGAATTCTATCTCTTCATGTATAACCAGTTGGTATTCAAATGAGCAATCAAATTTATACTCAAAAATTTCAACTATGTCAATGTTTGAAGCTAATCCAAGGTTCTCAAATGATTCTTCATAATCAACAAATGGATTAGCAACTGTATTAGAGTATTCATCATAAAAATCATTGCAAGGTGTACACTAATTTTCAACCATAGCTACATCTAACACCTTGTTATCAATTGCATAGGATGCAACATCACCACCCCAATTACTATCACATCTTAAGGAAAAAAAATCTGATCTCTTATAATATTATGAGAATGTATCATCATCAAGATACACATTAACCAAATCTAAGAATTTCATGTGCTCTTCAAAAAGTGGATTGATAATTCCATGCAAAGCTCCCTTGTAAGAATTGTAACAAGTGATGGGCTAATCAACATCAAACTCTTCATCATACAATGGATTAGTGAAAACCTTGAAACCATTTCCAACATCATTATGATGAATACTTTTAGTATGTGAAGAAGAAAGATCATAATCATTATTAGATGAAGACACAATGTCCACTTCATCAATTAAGCATGTGGAATATAAATCAATATTACTTGCGTTATATTCTCTAAAATGATTCATATGGCTTGACCACCAATCATCTATTAACTTATGAATACATGCTAATATATCAACCATAGAATCACTTATATTTTTTGTTACAACTATATGCAACCTCATAGTACTCTTCTACACAACTAGATAATTCATCCTTGTAAATGATCTCCTTACCCTCATATTGTGTAGACAATTCCTCTTCAAAGTTTTCAACTACATTCTAATTCATATCCAATAGAGACAAAATATTATTCTTAGATTTAGAAGAAAGAGCCATACCTTTACTTAAATAAGAACACTCACTTTCATCATTGCTCTCTTCTTTCCAATTTACATCAGATTCATATGAAGATGAACATGTATTATCATTTTTCTCACCTTGACTTGAGTAACTGCTCTCATCATCTTCTTCATATGATGTTGCTTCATGACATACCAGATCAACATCTTTTTTTTCATCACTTGAGGCATAACTTTTAGCCTCTTCATCCTTATAAACCTAAGATGAATGTCTTTCAATTTCATGATTAGCAACATTCTCAGCATGAGGAAAATCATCCATAGGGGAAGCATTGACTGAAACTACTTCTTGCATATATAACTTATCAAGTGAATCAACTTTGTCATCTACTAGTGGAATACTACAAACATATGCATTTTTTTAAGAAATAATACGATCAGCTCTTCTTTGCAACAAAGGGAATTCATCTTCACATGTTTTTAAATCTGAATTCTCAACATGGTTAGTTATAATAGTAGGGATACTTACATGCTGATATGAATTTGAACACTCAACATGACATTGGTTTCTCTTCTTGACTTCATCTTGTTTTCAAACATTTCTAGAGAAATGACTCTTGGTTAGTCCATACTTTATATATTTTTTTCAATCTTGATTGCTACCATGAATGCTTGACACAAATTCTTGGGTTCTTTATCCCTCAATGGACTCATTTTTTCATCAAATGCATCAAGATAAGTTACTAAACATGCTTGATCATTATGTCTACAATTCTCAGGAATCCTATTCAAGGCTCTTGAAAATTTGATATTAAATTTAGGAATAAGTTTTCCATTCTTGATTTGAATCTTCTAGAACTTCTCAAAAGAATTAGAGATGTTTATTCTTTCCCCAAACTGCTCCATGAATGTTGAATGCAGTTCACTCCAAGATGAAATAGAACATGTTGGAAAAAAAGAAAACCAATCTCTAGCATCACTTTCTAAGGTTTGAACAAATAACTTCATATGAACATCTTCATGATAAATCACAAAATCACCAATTAAATCACTAAACATCTAAATATGATGACTAGCTAAATCCAAATGACTCCCATTAAACTTAGGAAAATTATTTCTAAGATCATATGAAATGGTGTTTGGGAAACCATTAATGCCATCAAAAATTAATGGCAAGTACCTCTTGGCACAAATAGATCTACAAATTTTATTTCTTTGCAAGCTTACAAATCATTTACCATTTTTTTTTATAGAATTTATAACTTGCAGTAGATCTAAAAACTCTTCTACAAATTCAATCTCTAACATGCTCCAACATGTAAACACATTTGCTAAATCTATCTTTCATAAAGTATTTTGAGATGTATCAAACAACTTTCCTACTTAGTGCTAAAAATACCACTTGATAGAGAAACTTTTGTATAACTTACCTTCATGGAAAAGAAATATCATGAAAGTAAAAAATACCTTAATATGTGATCCTTGAAAACCACTTCAATGTTGGAAAAAATAGTATATTCAAATCATATCTTGATTTAGTAACTCTTGGACAACATCTCACATAATCTTTTCAATGATTGCCAATAACTTGAGATCATTTCTTCAAATCTACTTTCCAATAATTGTATCCTTCACAATACCTTTGACTTCACAATGCACTGGGACAAAGATATAACTTTGAGTCACCACTCACTTAATGAGAATTTTTTTTCTCAATTTGTACAATACAATAAGCTGGTCTAAAATTTCTATATTTAAAAAAATTTATACAACTTTGGAATTTTAAACTCTTGACAAAGTGAAAGAAACTTATATTCCTTGACTCTTAAATCTACAACAACACTTCATGATCACTTGGATCAAAACACGAGAACTCACAAGTGGTCTTAATAACATTAATTATCACCAATCTTCAAAGTTACTACTATCTAGAATAAGGCATAACTAAGAGACATGAATTTTTTTTGGGAAATTGTTGGAAGATTGGTTTGATGATGATATGTTACATTCATGACTAAGTTTGTCATTAATGTCAACATAGCATGTTTGATGTCTTCTATGGTATTTGATAGAAGAACAACAGAAAGATCAAGTTGGTACGGATGGCTATTTGAGCATGATAACCACTCAAGGTTATGGGAGATACTTTTGAGTACCTAGCATATGTAGTTAGCATTAGAAGTAGAAAGGATAAGTCTAGAAGAAGTCATGTAAGTTTTGGTGATGTCTATTCTAAGATAGAGTTTACAAAGGCATGTTTTGGTAAACTTGTTATATCTCTATGCAGATTTGATATCTTGAAGACCAAGGTTGAGGACATGGAGAAGACATGTTAAGGATGATGCAACTAAGCTTGCTCGTCATAATATTTTTTGTATAGAAAGTTATTCAAGTTACAAGGTGAAAGATTAAGGTCATCTCTAAGTGTAACATGTTCTTAATGTGGTCCTATAATAATTAATTAAGAAGGTCTAATAGGCAACTCAGGGAATTGTTTAATGGACTCAATATAAAGGAAGAGCATTTTCCTTTATCATGGTATTGAATGAATGTAATGTGAATTGATGATAAGTAGTAGAGAGTGTAGAATGAAAATTTGAGAAGAGTAGTGCAAAAGTGAAGGAGACTTCATTGCCAAGGTTTGGCTGAGTGATTTGAGGTTTGGTATTTGGATTCTAGGTTTGTGACCTAGTCTACAAGGTCTGATAGTGATTGGTCTAGTTGATAGGATAGAGGAAATGATAGAAGAAAGAAGAAAATAATAGTAAATTAAATATTTGAGCAATGAGCTCTTCTTGTAGTTGAAATTGCATGTTTGAGGAGTAGGCTCTTCTTGCACACATTACATCACAACTCCTAATAGTGTTAGAATATCCTAACAGGGACTCATTGTACTAAATGTTGTAATAGACTCCTAATAGGGTCCATCCTCTAACAAGGAATGTTTATATTAGTACATCATCTTGTGGACGTCATTTGCACTGGGGTTTCCCTTTGATCAAGGGTTTTCCTAATCAACATATATGGTGTAGTTGTTTATGTGCATCTTTGTATGGTTATTATTTACTTTGGTTGAATGGTTAAGTTTGTTTAAAGAAGAAAAATGTTTTAATTACTGGATAATTGATTCACCCCACCCCCTTCCCCCCTCTTTGTTATCTTGGTGTACTGTTGTTTCTAACAATTGGTATTAGAACTTCAAGTCCTTTAAGAAAAAGTTTAACAATTTTGGAAGATCTGTGGTGAACATGTTCAAGAAAGATGGTCCAAAGTTTGATGGAACAAACTATGACAACTAGAAGGAAAAGATGATGAAACATTTGTTGTGTATGGTTTCAGGATATTAGATCTTGACAAAATCAGCAAAGAAAATCCTTGAAGAAAAGGATTTAGAAAGTTGCTTTGAGGCAGAAAGGGATCTTTTCATGTGTGACATGAGAGCTAGAGAAGCACTATTGACTACACTTCTTGAAATTAAGTACAATTAGGTAAAATCACTTACTAATTCACATTTTATTTGGAAAAATTTGGAAAATAGTTTTGAAGGTGATGAACATTCTAAGAAGTTGAGGCTACAAAATTGGATTTGTGCATTTCAAGATGCTAAGATGATGGAAGATGAATCTATAAGAACATATATAGGTAGGATATCCAAAATTACTATAGGTATTAAAGCTCAAGGAGAAACCAAAGATAATGATGAAGCTATGTGGAAAATATTGAAGAATCTTACACCACTATTCAAGTTAGTAGTTTAGATGATATAGTTGTTGATATCTTGTACCAAGAATTTCACTAAGGAGACATTGCTTGGAAGACTTGAAGCAATTGAAAATGAACTTAGACAGTTTGGAGAATTGACTAGAACATAGACAAATTTTAGTGCCTTGAATATTCAACTCAACCTATCAAGGAGCACAAGTGCTAGAGGAGATTCTGCTAGTAGCAACAGATATGAGAAATATAGGAAGATTGAAGAAGCAATGTCCTTCTGTTAAGAAGAGAAAAACAAGGTAAGAAAATCTTTAAGTGTTGGAATTGTGATGAATATGGTCATTATGCATCTAAGTTTCCTAAAATGGAGAAAAATTGTAAGGAAAGTTATAAGTCTAAAAGGGATAGAGAATATGTGTATGCAAGTGAAGATGATGATTTTGATGAACAAGAACTAAGTGCTAGTGATGATGAAATTAGATTTGTGGCAATTAAAGAAGAAATTCCAGAGAAGGAAGCTTTGGTATCATAAGTTGAGAAGAAATCTAATTAGTTAATTGAAAATAGTTGTTCACATCATATAATTGGTGACATGAACAAATTTATTGATTTCAAAATTTAGGATGGAGAAATTTTCAGAGTTGGAAACAATGCAGCATGCCAAGTTAAAGGTATTGTATCTATAACTCTTGATGGTAAAAATAATATTGATGATGTATACTTTGTTGATGGTTTAAAGAACAATCTTTTGAGTGTTAGACAACTAATAGACAATAGTTATCAATTGTAGTTCACAAAAAAGACAAGCATGATCAAAGCTAAAGATAGAAAGGTAATTGGAAGAGGAACTAGATCTAGAGGTAATGTATTTCAATTGAATCCTACTAAAATGACATGTTTGGTTACAAAGGTAGATGACAATTGGTTATGACATAAGAGATTCTATCATATAAACTATCATAGTACTGTGATGAATAGTAAAGTGTTTGTTGTTAGAGATTTTTTGAAGATTGTAAAGTCTACTAACACAATTTGCAAGGAGTTTGTTTTAGCAAAGCATAACATAACTTCTTTTCCTAGCAAGAAGTTTACCACTACAATAAAGTTGGACACGGTAAACATAGATCTCAATGGTCCTATAAAGTCTAGAGGATTTTATGGTGAAAGGTATTTTATGAATCTAGTTGATGATTTTCTAGAATGATGTGGGTTGCATTTCTTAAAGAGAAATATGAGCCATTTGAAAAGTTTAGGATATTCAAGAATAGAACTGAGAATGAATCTATTATGAAGATTAAATTTCTAAGATTAGATAGAGGAGAAGAAATTAATTCAAATGAGTTTAACATGTTTTGTGAGAAAAATGGAATTAAAAGACAACTATTGGCTCTGAGAACCCCTGAATAGAATAGCATTGTAGAGAGAAGGAGCAAGTCTATTACAAAAGCTACAAGAGCTATGTTAGTAGAGAATGGTGTATCCAACGCATTTTGGAGAGAAGCTATGAATATAAAAATCTACACTATATATAGAGTGCAAGTCAAGAAGGACATAAACAAGACACCTCATGAATTATGGTTTGGTCACTCACCTATAGTTAAATATTTTAAAATATTTGGAAGTAAGTGTTACATGAAGAGAGATGATGACATTGGTAAGTTTGATGCTAGAAGTGATGAAGGTATATTTCTTGGTTATTCATTAAAAAGCAAGGCTTATAGATGTTATAATCAAAGAACTAAGATCATTATGGAAAGTAAAAATGTGATAATTGATGAGAAGTTTAGAATACAAGAGAGAATAGTTGATTACAATTCAGATGATGATGATGATGTTACTAAGCCAAAGAATGATGAGGTATTTCTTGAGACTAAAAATGATTTTCAAAATGAAGGAGAACCAAGACATGAACAATCAGAAACCTTTAGTAGAGACAAGAGTTGAGATAACAACTCCTACTTTAGGAAAGAACATAATAAAGAATCACCCATCTGAACAAATCATTGGAAACAAAGACAAAGGTGTGATGACAAGCAAGATAGTGAATGAAGAACTATGCTTGATATCTCAAGTTGAGCCAAAGAATGTAGATGAAGCATGTAAAGATGACTATTGGAACCAAGCTATGAAAGAGGAACTAGATCAAATAGTAAAGAATAAGACATGGGAATTGGTCCTCAGACTAGCAAACAAGAATGTGATAGGAACTAAATGGGTATTCAGGAACAAGATGAATGAGCAAGGAGAAGTTGTAAGAAAAAAATAAACATTGGTATGTAAAGGTTACTCATAGCAAGAAGGAATAGATTATGAGGAGATTTATGCCCCAATGGCTAGAATAGAAGCAGTAAGATTATTTTTAGCCTATGTGACACAAAAGAAATTCAAAGTATATTAGATGGATGCTAAGTCAGCATTTCTGAATGGAGAACTTGAAGAAGAGGTATAAACTAAGTAGCCTAAAGGATTTCCTTTGAAAAATGACAAGGACATAGTATATAGACTAAGGAAAGCATTGTACAAATTGAAGCAAACACCCAAAACTTGGTATGTGAGGTTGGACAAGCATTTGACAAAGCTTGGATATAGAAAAGGTATGATAGATAGTAATTTGTATTGGAAAGAAACTGATGATGGTTTAATGATTTTGGTAATATTTGTTGGTGACATTATATTTGGAGGAAATGATGAAGAAAGTAAGAAGTTTGCAAAAGAGATGAAGAAGAATTTGAAATGAGTATGATAGGAGAGATGAAATATTTCCTAAGATGGCAGATTGTATAGAATAAAGAAGGAATCTATATTTCTTAGACTAAGTACTTGAAGGATTTATTGAAAAGGTTTTGTTTGGAAACATGTAAACTCATTGGAACACCTATGATAATTGGACACAAGTTATCTACAAAGGATGAGGCACCTATTGTTGATTTGAAGAAGTACATATCTATGATTGGAAGATTGCAATTTCTGACTCACACAAGGCTAGATATAGAAAATACAGTTGGAATTATTGCAAGATTTCATAAATATGTATAAGAATCTAGTGTTGCATTTGAGGACTAAGCACATTTCTATTAAGTATCATATGTTGAGAGAAAATTTTGCAGAAAAAGAAATCAGATTGGAGTATGTGAGCACAAAAGAGCTGATTGCAAACATATTCACTAAGCCTCTTCCCAAAGAGACTTTTGAGTATTTGTAAGGTATGCTTGGGATTATTCCCTTTCCTTAATCTGAGCGGAAAATACAAGAATGCATCAATCCAAGGTAATAGAGCACCATTGTTTGTCTAAACTAGATGTTGATGCTTCCTTTATGGGGGAGTATCTGTAATGGACAGAGTCATCTAGGACTCTTGTTGACATTGTTGTGAATAGTTTCTTTTAACACTCAAGCTGAATAAGTATCAATTGTTGCATTGTTTGATGCAAAAATATTGGTTGTAGAAACCTTTGACATTGATGTCAATAGGGGAGAAGTTTGGCATGAAAAATATTATGCTAAATGGGGAGAAGTATTATAGGAAAACATTATGCTAAGGAGAAAATTTTGGTAGTATTCTTAGGAAGATGTTTAGCATAAGCACAGTATTCAAAATAAAAATGTCATGTTGAGCACATTGAGATATATCAATGGTGGAGTATGATTGATGAAGAGGATTTGAAGACAAATGGTCTTTTGTTGTTATTCTTGAAATTAGATGTTTTTCATCTATGTTGCCATCAATGCCAAAGGGGGAGATTGTTGGGAAATTGTTGAAATATTGGTTTGATGATGATATGTTACATTCATGACTTAGTTTGTCATTGATAACATAGCATGTTTGATGTTTTCTATGGTATCTAGAAAAAGAATACCAAAAAGATCAAGTTGGTATGGATGGCTAGTTGAGCATAATAACCACCTAAGGTCATGAGAGACACTTCTAAGTATTTATAATATCTAGTTAATGTTAGAAGTAGAAATAATAAGTCTAGAAGAATTTATGTAAGTTTCAGTGATGTCTATTTTGAGATAGAGTTTACAAAGGAATGTTCTGGTAAAGTTGTTATATCTCTTAGCAGATTTGATATATTGAGGATCAAGGTTGAGGACATGGAAAGAAGACATGTTGAGGATGATATGGCTAAGCTTACTTGTCATAATATTTTGTGTACAAAAATTTATTCAAGTTCTAAGGTGGAAGATTAAGGTTATCACTAAGTGTAACATGTTCTTAATGAGGTCCTATAACAATTAATTGAGAAGGTCTAATAGTCAACTCAGGGAATTTTTTTATTGACTCAGTATAAAGGAAGGGAATTTTCCTTTATCATGGTATCAAATGAACATAATGTGAGTTGATGATAAGTAGTAGAGATTTAAGACTACAAAGTTGAGTAGAGTAGTGCAAAAGTGAAGGAAACTTCATTGTCGAGGTTTTGTTGAGTGATCCGAGGTTTGGTATTTGGATTTGAGGTTTGTGACCTAGTCTACAAGGTCTAAGAGTGATTGGCATGGTTGAAAAGATAGAGGAAAGGATAGAGGAAAGAAGAAAATAATAGTAAATTACTTGTTTGTGCAGTGAGTTCTTCTTGTAGTTGAAATTGCATGTTTGAGCAGTGGGCTCTTCTTGCATACTTTACATCACAACTCCCAACAGAGTTGGAATCTCCTGACAAGGATTCAAATTCTCCTAATAGGGACTCATTGTACTAAATTTTGTAATAAACTCCTAACAAGGTCCATCCTAACAAAGAATATTTATATTGGTACATCATCCTATGGGCATCATTCCCACCAAGGTTTTCCCTTTGATCAAGGGTTTCCCTAGTCAACATATATGGTGTAGTTGTCTATGTGAATCTTTTTATGGTTGGTGTTTACTTTGCTTGAATGGTTAAATTTTTTTAAAGAAGAAAAGTGTTCTAATTATTGGATAATTGATTCACCCTCCCCCCTCTTAGTTATCTTGGTGGATTATTATTTCTAACATATTTAGAAAAGAAGTGGAAAACACCTAACAACCTTATTGTTGTAGCAAATTATTCTTGTTGTATTGGATATTTTTTTAGATTCTCAATGTTTGTCTATCATACATGACTAAAAATGCATAGATTATACTAGAGATTCTAGTATTTTTAATAATGAATTTCTTCATATACTCCCTAGTAGAGTTGTCATCTTTTTGGCTCCTAAATTAATAACTTTTGAATAACCCTATGACAAGAACAAATACATCTAGTGACAACTGATTCCCATGTTTAACATACATATTCAAACATTGAGCCCAACTATATGGCTATACTCCTTCTTCAAGCTCTACAAGACCTAGGTGGGTGAAATCCATATTTGTTTATATGGCATAAGTTTCCAAAACATACATCTGAATATGGATAAAGCATATTAAAAACCCTTGAATGTTATATGCTTATGAAAAAAAACATAGACTTGAAATATCCAAAATCATGACCTATGAAATTGACAAGCTAAGTGAGCATAAATCCTTTCAGCTCTTTGACATAAAAAGGAAAATATTTTGATTAATATTGATTTTAGCATAACCAAGACGTGAGCAACAAAACATATAGATCTTGTAGTTGATCAGTGCCTTATCTATTGGGAAATTACACAAATCACAAAGATACATCCTTGGATGTTAATGATACATCTCCTATATCAAGACTCTAGATATATCGTATCATTTTGTAAATTAGATGTTTGCATCAAGACTAAACCTCATACTCGACTAATCCCTTCATCAAATATACAATGTCATTATGGTAAATCAAGAATTTACATGACTCCTTGAATCACAAGAAAAATTTACCAAAATATACAACCTAAAATAGGCTACAACTAAGTTTGTACTCTTTGTTCACAAACCACAAAAGATTACAAACAACATGAACAAGAGACAAGAATTAGACTAAAGATAAACTCATTCACTATATTTTATTCAATTCCTTGAAATATATACATAAAGGATGCATGAAAATAACTCATGAAACAACTAAATAGACTAGAACTATCTCTTTCATTTCATTATTTCTATTCATACAAGAGAGAAATATTGGGCATGAATGGTGGGATCACAACTAGAGCTCTACTAATAGTCTAGAAAATAGCTAACCATCAACCCTAAAGAAAGAGAAGAGAAGAGACCAAATAGAATGAAAGCAATCCCAGATCTGCTATGATGCTACCATTTTTCCACTTGAAGAAATTTCACTTGTTGATGTAGAACCTCTCTCTTCTCTCTTCCTTTAACTGAAAATTAGATCCCATAATTTTGTTTTCAAAAAGCTTAAAATTGCCCAAATGATGGAGAAAAAACTAACTGAAAAAGATGCCAGATCTGTTGCTAAAACACATGCCAAAATGAATTCTATATTACTTTAGAGGTAAAATAATACTGTTAGGAAAATTTCCTCCAAATCTAGAGCCAACAAACTACTATGCTTTCTTTCCAACTAAATTTGATGCTTTATTACACTTGTTCTGCTAAGAAATCCCCTATTTTCACAAATCTTCCTATATCTTATACCACTAATGACCTACACATATATTGACTACAAATTTAGAAAATTCATTTTCTCCCCTTTCCAATGGTATATTACACTTCAAATTTTGGTAAAAATGAGGCCTTTGGCATGCATTTGAAAAATCTAGCTCTTGGCCATGAATCAGAGCATTTTAAATTGAAACTATTTAACTTTTCATATAGTCTAAACTATACAATATATTTAAATTTATTTTCAAATTTCATCAAATCTAAGAATCACAAACATTTGAAGATATTTCATTATGTTTAAATATTTGAAAATTTTCACTTTACCCTATCTCTCCAACCTTGGTGAAACCTTTAGTTGGCCACCAAATGAGTGCCACTTTTCATCACCTTGTTGGTCAAATCCACCAGCTTGTTGCCAATTGACACGATCCTTGCCAAATTTCATTTTTTTAAAAATTCAAAGCCTTAATCCTTAATTGTGCCTTAACCATAGTGACCACATGATAACCTTGATTGCACCCTTGTTGTTCTTAACCTTAATTGGCCTCTAACTACTCTAAAGTTGAGATTGCCTTGATCTAACCCTTGAGACTACTTCTCCTAACCATGCTTTGACCACTGCAATGTTGTCAATCCCCCTTTCACACCCTCACAACTACTTCTCCAAATCATGCTTTGACCATTATGATGTTGTGAATGCTCAGGCTTGCCTTGCTTTCCATGCCATGTAGCACCTCACCATTCATCCTCTAGTTGCCACATCACCTCCTGTTGTCTGCACCTAGGTTCAAAATTTCTTCTTGGTCATTGCCACTAGTTTTCCATTCAAGTGAGCCCCTCACATTAACTTGGCTCCAAAAACCTCATGTCTTTTTAGACACTAAGCTATAGAGCCTTGGTGTATAAAAAGATTTCAAAAGTTCACGTCCTCCCCAATGTGGGATAAAATTTTATACTAATATCTATCTACCTCTGAAAATAACCCAGACCCACAATTTTTTAATTTTTTTTGTGACATGCACATCAGAAGGCACTCATTCTATTCATTCCCTTTGAGCAAGACTTTTCTCCTATCCTCTATAATCAAACTAGATATTGATTTCAATCATGGCACTAGCCCTTTCACTGGCTTTATACTCCATCTCAAAAATCAATTATGAATTCCCTATACTTTTTGGTACCATCACACAATCCTTGTAAAAGACCCAACAGAACATTTTATATAATCTCAATAAGAAGAAGACTCATAATTTAGGATTCAATTCATTTGTAGTCATCTAAGGTAGTGATGCAATGCATAAGTGCCTCTAATATAATGTTATGCTTACTGAAAATATTCTTGACTTGAAACAAAAATATCCTCCAAACTAGAAATGTCAATTTTGGGGATATCTTGTTTCCAAGGAGGTCCACTAGTTTGGCATTGCAAATGTCTCCTTCTATTAACAATTTCCCCTTTGCATTGTGTAGTATGTTTGGATTCGAATCATAATCTTTTCTCCATCATTATAACATGGGTATCAACTCAATATGTAATGTCAATTCAGATGTGAGCCAATTTGGAAATTAGTTCAATATCATGGAAAAACAAGATTTGTCCAAATTCATTCCTTAGTTAATGATCCTTTGCATATATGTGCATAACCAACTAAGAAAATCCATTTTGACTGGCACACTCGTTTCATGTGTGTTTCCTCAAATAGATTTTATGATTATATGACTAAGCATTCAATTCTAGGTTGTAAAATATTCAATCAAGCATGCACTTGGATGAGGGCCTTTGCATTAGAATGTTGTCTCTGCATCCTACAAACCATGAAATCATCAACCATGAATTGATAATTAATGCAATCAATAATCTCAAATGTTGAGGGAAGAAGAGAATTCACCATGGTTATAGTCTCTTTCATTTGTTTCTATGGCATATAATCTAACACTAGTTACTACCACGATCCATATTCAAGTCCAGACCATGGTGTCCTCCTTCAGTCATCCTTCTAATGCCTTCAACATGATATCAAGGCACTATGTTATCACTCCTCATGAATCACATCTTCACAAGAAGCTATATGAGTGGCTATGAAATTTGAATCATTTAATTTTTGTTCTTACATTACTAAGGATTTAGTTCAAAATAAAGCAATAACAATATGGCTTATAATCCATGGTTAAAATCAAAGTTTATGTAAAACTACCCTCTGAACTTGGGTACTGTAAACTCTAGGCTGTTAACCACCTAACATGATAATAGAAACATCTCCTATGAAAACTAATTGATCACACACATTTATTCCATACCATGTTTGCATTTGAAATGAGACTCTAAATTCAAATACTTATATAGGCATAATGAATTTTCTTAATGGTCATAAATATTTCATCCTCCTAAGACATTTTTACTTCTCAAGCATATCTTGGCCATCTGAAAAAATCAGTTAGATCCCAAAGTGGATCCAGCTAAAAAAATTTAGATTGAAACACCTGACTCCTTGATTCCACTGATTTGACTCCCTGAACTAACTAGATTTTATTTTATCCCTTGTTGCAAACTAAGATTTTCTAATAGGAAGGCCTATGAGCCAACTTTAAAAACTAACCAAAACATTTGACTGAGCCCTAAAAATAAACATACTAATTCTCTATCCCACATTCTTGTACCTTATCATATTTTTTTCCATGAAAAAAAAATAGGTCAAAAGATATTGATCATCAAAGTTGCACACTTGAAACTGCCTACAAACAAACATGTTAGAAAACAATAAAGTGCATTTAGTTTTGGCTTTGAGAACAGGTCGAATGGACACTTGGAGGCATGAGAAATGGGGTATTATTTCACTATCATGAGGAGAGTATAAATCTATGATTTTGGATCATTATGAATATTTGGGCGAGTTTGGTGAGTGTTCAAAGTGGGGTACTTAGAATTGCAGAAATTGGAACCATTAGCATAATTGTGATTTTCACAAATGGAAAGAACCTGGGAAAGTGTGCAAACAGATTTGTCAAGACTTGAAAATTGGCACACATGAAGTATTTTTAGAGTAGACCATAATGGTACAATCCATTGGTCTCATCTATCATGCATTTAGAGTTATGTCATCCTGAACAGGGCTACCAATCAATCTACACTTTTAGACACTAGTAAAACTTTATAAATGGCATTTGGAATCACATTTGAAAACTAGTCAAATAGATTTTTCATAGGATAAAATCTGGAAGATATCATGAGTTTGACCCCTAGAATGTAGTGCAAAAATAATTTTCTCATTTTGGACAACTGGCTCAAAGTTATAACTGGTCAAACAGGGCTTCCAAGAATTTTGAGAAAAATGTTTCAACATGGCAATAGTAAACAACCAACTTTGAGGGATTCAAAACTTAGTCAAAACATATCAAAATGACTTGAAAACTAAAACATAGGTTCTATGACATGCATAATAAACATTCCCAAAGAGATGAGTCATGAGACTTACCGAGTGCAAGATATTCAAATGCAAAGTAGGCCTCTTGTTGCTATTTGACACTTAAGCAAAAATGCAGATCTAAACAATGCTCAAAATGACACTCCATAAATGATTTAGAATGATAATTTATGATCATGGGACACATGCATATATTTAATTCAAGGTTTTAGAAACATAAAACACATCATAGGCCTCAAAGTGAGAGCCGAGTACACACACACACACACACACAAAGTGCTTATAGGGGCTCAATTTGACTCAGCAATTTAGAATGGTACTCAAAATTAGTGATGCATTTTTTTGTCCCATCACACTATTTATGTGAACTCACTTATAATTTATTTGATACTTTCACAAGGCATGTTTGATACAAGCTCCAACACCATTATGTTCACCTTTCCATGGCTACTTTCAAAGAAACTCCATACATGTGGTATGTTTTTATTATGATGATATCGAAAAAGTTCATAAAATAGTCGAGATGATTTTCACTCTCCAACACACCCATATGACCAAACGTAATGTTCATCAATAGTTATGCCTCTTTCTTTGATATATTCAAAGAATTTGTTAAAACAATGTTCTAAATAATGAATATCATGTTCTTTATCATCACTTATGTAGAAGTCATATTCTTTCTTGATGACTCATGCTTCATCTATGCTTTGAATATCCTCCCAATCTAAGTATGCATGATGATAGAGAACCTTTAATATAATAGTAACTTGATCTAAAAAATAGCAGTCTTCTTGAATAGCCTTTTGATGAATGAAAGAATAGTTCTCTGCAAAGTCAACAACTGATAAAATGATTTCAAGTGGAAAGTGATCTCTACATGTTTAAAATTGTTGTGCTTGCCACTTTACAACAAAAGAATGATAAATATATGGTTGAATCAAACTTTTAAATTTTTCCATAAATGGTCCAACACTTATCTCCTCTTCAACATATTCTAATCTTTTGGATTTTTTTCCAAATTTAGTTTCATTCCTTACATACTTGTTACCCTTGCAATTAATCATTTTTGTGACATCAATATCTTCATTTTTCAAAGGAAAAGGAGCCAAATTAGCACATGTATCATATGTTCCTCTAATGAAATTAATTTAACCAATAGGGTCATGTATTTTGTCACATAAAATAGATGAGATGAACTCACTTCATCTACTAGGAGGAGCATTTATAACCAAAAGTTTCTTGTATAATTTTTTCATAAACTTGACAGTGGAGACCAAGTTTAATATGATAATGAAAACATTAAGTTTCAAAAAAATTGTTTCACCTAATATAACATGGCTTCAATCTTTCAAATAATTTCTACCCAATCTTTATATTAGGATTTGAACTACAAAATGAGACATAAATTTCATGTTGTGTTATGTCCAACCAATGTTTTGTATGATGTTCATAAAGATTAGGTCTCATTCTATGTCTAAGAACATCTCTAGTATTTGATGAAGGAAGAGTATTATCATTCCAAAATGATATTATCAAAATTTTGATTCTATCATCAATCCTATCACAAGGAAGAGCTCTAAACATAATAGCCCAATTTCCTTCCAAAGTGCTACCATCCAAAACTATTCTCCTTTTAACATATTTTGATATGGTTTTTCTACTAAAACCAAGCTCTGATGACATTGAAGATATTTGTCTATTTTGGGGTATACTTCTACCAACATAGATGTCAACATAACTCTTCTTGTAGTGCTTTTATCTATACTTCAAGTTTTCTTCCCTATAGAGCTCAAATTTCTCTTACCATTTTCAATAATATCACTTCGCATGTTAGAAATTTTTCTCTTTTTTTATGTTATTTCCACACCCAACAATTTTAATGGCTCCTAAAATTTTTTTTGTATGAGAACTCAAGAAAGTACTTGGGATTTTTCAAGTGTTTCCAAATCATCAAATTTACTTTTTATTTCTTTTACTATCTTAATCAAAGCTCTTTTTGGATAAGACTTACTGATTTAATACCAACAAATAATTTTAATTATGCACATCCATTGTAAGTAAATGATCTAAATTTCTATGAGTGATATTTTTCTTTATACATGTTAGTCTTATGCGTTCATCCATACAATTTGAGCAACTAGTTCAAACCCTTCTCCAACTTGCACTGCTTGATGGCTGGAATTATCATGTCCTAAATTGGCATGTCCCAAACCCTCTCCAACATGTATTTGTTCATCTTATGATTATTTATTGTGACCTATATGTGTATATAAATGAATGAAATTAGAAAATTATTTGGAAAATTGAAAATATATGTGCATATAAATTTACATTTACATACCTTCTTTCTTTTGATGATAATTTGCTATCAATTTTTCATGATTTCTTTGTTCTGCACTAGGTGATCTATTTCTTCTAGACTTACTTTGTCTTCCTTGCTTTTGTCCCATTTTGGGTCTTCACAAAATTATCAAAATATTTCAAATTGTCTTTGGTCTTCTTTCTATTTTTTCAAAAATGGTGATTTCTTCTTATCAAATTTTCTTGAATTAATTTAGAAAAAGAAGGAAAAATAATATTTATATGATTCAAAAAAATGATTTTTTTTAAAAAAATTATCTGATGGGCTTTGAATGAAGCCCCTTGTGGTGAAACAAGACTGATAGGGGCCTTCGTTCTAATCCCTCTTGGCCAACGAGGGCTTTGCTCAAAGCCTCCTTGACCAAAATTCAACAACTTCAAAACCTATCAAAAAGTGGCCTATGGGGCTTCATTCAAAGCCTCCTAATCTTCCCATAATAATGCCCTTAGAGGCTTCACCCAAAGGGGCTTGTCTTGAATGTATCTTTGGGTCAAGCCCTCAAGAATGAAAATTTGAATAAGTTTCCTTTGGTTTCTACCAATATTCTCCCTTTAGAGGGCCCAAACAAGGGCTAAATAGATGAATATTCAAAAACTAAATTAACAAAATTATTCTACTCTGAATAAGATTTCAAATGACAATATTTTAAGTATATATTATATTTATGGTGATGTTTTAATTTTAGTTTTATTAAATATAGGTTTTTTGACTATTTCAAAAATATGTGTTTGAAGCTTCAGGAAAAATAGAAAATGAAAGAATTAAAATTTTCAAAAATATGTTCATCAAAGGTATGTGTTATGTTTCTATAAAATCAAGAAAAAAATCATTTCAATAAATACAAATTATGTTATATTGATACAAAACAACCAATGTCTATATTTTATCATTAACATTACTTTACCATTGAATAAAATCTATAAATTTTAACAAAATTGAATGAAACCAACTAAACTTGCTAGATATCAATGTTACTATTCTAGCCTTGAAAGAATTTTATCATTATCATATTTGGAAAAATTATTATATTGATCAAACAACCCATTAGTCTTTGAAAATGTCAATTTTCATATAAACCACTTCTCAAAGGGGATGATAAAATGGACCTAAACTGAAGTTAAAAAGAAAATTAAAAAATACTACTAGAAATTAGAAAGAAAATGCTAAAAACCACTAGTTTGCATCATCTTTGAATTATTTATGGTTTTTTAGTAATATGCATTTGAAAATGAAGGTTTTTGAAAAAAAATATATTTTAGTGTCAAAATGGCCAAAAAGTGGGAACCATTACTATGGCTCGACTCCATGAGAATCTAAAAATGGAATATTGTGAAGCTATTAGAAATTATTTTCAAAGAGTAGACAATGGTGTCAATGATGTTAAGAATTGAGGAATTACCACTAATAACCATGGCATGGATAAGATCTTAATGTCATTAGTGAATTTCTAGAGTGATAAAATCTTATCTATTGAGGAATTTAATGATCTACAAAAATTTACTAGAGAATAATTGTTTGGCATGTGACTCCATTTTAATCAAGGAGTTTTAGAAAATAGAAAAAAAAATCTCAGTCAACCTTTAAAAAAATAAGGAAAAAAGAAGATGAAAATAATGATGATGGTTTAGATGAAATAGAAGTGAAGTTTTCAATAAAGTTGAATAAAGTTATGAGAAGTGTGTGTGTAAAAGTTGGCTACCTATAACTACAACATGACACCCCAATAAGTCATTAGGTTCATGGTTAGAAAGATCACATAATTAGATAAACATGAGAAACCATGATAAATAAACCTATAATCTTCTATTCGATATGAGTATGATGCTCTCATATTTTTAAATCTTTTAAGCAGCTATAGACATTGTTGAAATGAGGAATTTAATACGAATGCAACTAATCTATTTGTTTGTATGTTGATGCAATATAGAATGATAAATCTAGTTGAATAATAATGATGCAAGTAATCTAAAATATCTCAATAAAAATAATAATTCTCAAAAAGTGATACACAATATTACTAAATAAAATTGAACATTTTAACTTTACTTTTCAAGTACATATAAGAAATGAGGTTTGGAGTCCTTGATCTGTGGGTCCAAAGATTAAGTTGGAGCTAAGTTCAAAATGTGCACTTCTTATTGATCAGATACCTTGGGAGGTGGAAGAAAAACCACTTTCCTAATTTGGTGTGATAAGGGAGTTAAAAAATACATTTGATATAGATAGCCTAGTCAACTATTTTCATTTATATAGCAACAATGAAATGGTTCACTTAACTTCCACTTTTTTAATTTATGCATAGTCAAGTTAACTACTCTATTTATCTTTTTTATTTATCTTTATATTTGACCTCAAATTCTCATTCAAACTCTACTTTTGTCTCTTTTTTTCTATTTTTATAAATTTTAAGAAGATAATTGAAGATTTATCTCATTTTAATTGAATTTTGTCAAGTTATGAATAATTAATTCAATAATTGACATTTTAGAGATTTTAAATTTATTTAATGGGTGTGTGCACCAAGTAATTGGTGTACAAAATAGTGGATACCCACAAAAAATATCAAATCTTTAATAACCTAAATGAGTTGTGAATAACTTGACCAAGTTATTTTAAACTTAAAAATGTGGTCAGTCTTGGAAACCAAGCATGGCCTTATCACATATAATAATAACTTGATCAAGTTTTAGAAATCTATAAGTTTTTTTTAAAAAAATAGGTTACTCATTTTAATGCCTAAAATCATGTAGATAGAGCTTGGGGAGAAGAAAAAATATAGAACCTGATTGGGCTTAGAAGTTTTTCAAACCGTCTTCAACATTTTTGACCATGCTGTCCCATGAAAAAGGTAATTTTGCATGTTTTTGTTTTGTTTTTGGTTTTTACTTCCTTCCATTTGGCTCTATTTGTTAATAAGTAAAGGTTTGTAATATATTTTTGTTTGTTTATAATTTTATTATTAGATGCATCAAAGAAACCAAGAAAATTAGTTAGACATGAAATACCTCCTCATACACAAACAATACAATCAATCCTTAAAGCACAAAACCCTCCATTGACCGTGGGGATGCCAAAAAACCCTCTTACCACTATGACTCATGAAAAAAACTCTCCACTCAATGTTCCCCTTCAATAACCATGACCACCTATAAACCCTTCATGCATATAATTAGATCATGTAAAGGTTACATAAGAGGACCTCATAAAATTCCTTACACAAAATACCTCTCATAGTAGTCAAATGGTCAAGAGATTAAGGTCATCTAATCTTTCTCACCACTCAACCCTTGTGGATACACTTGAAAAAATGGCCCAAATTGAAAATGAGGTGTCTAGGGAGGTTACAAAATGGGGTTCATGGATGGATATGTGTTGTACATTTTATGTTGATGGATTATCATATTAGCAAGTGAAAGATAAGGACATAAAGAAAGGCCTTAAATATGTTATTTTCATTGATCCTAATTCTGGCAACTCCTTATTAGAAACAAGCAAAAAAATTCTATTTATTAGTGTACCCATGCTAGGATGAGATCATGTTTCTAGATAGGTGATATATGGTATTTTATCTACCACCATCTAATAATTATGAGGTTCCTTTTATATTTTTTGAGAAATCTATACCATGAGTTCATCCTTGGCAAGAAGCCAAATTACTTTACCATCCACATGTTTCAAGTTAGAGGGAAAAGCTCTATATAGGATAGGCCTAGGGCTCGTAGGGTGGTACCACAACATGAGAGGAGACATACATCATGAAAATTATGTCTCATGTTGTGGTCCCAATAGTTGTAAAGGAGTCTATTGATTTATAGACTCTTCATGCAACTCCATCATTGAATGATGTCATTATTCAACATGGCTCATAGTTAGGTGGTATTACTTCACCTATGACACCTCCCCCATCATCTAATGTGTCAGTAGGGTCATCAAAACATGTGGAAGCTCCATCATCATCACCTACAACTCTAGTGTTGTCCTTTCTTGTGCCACCTACATCACCATCACATACATCATTATAGTCTTTGGTGTCCCATCAACATGTGTGTTTTAGTTGTTAGCATGTATGTGATGGGTTAGATACTAAAGTAAAATAGGATGGATTGACATGAAATCTATGTTTACATTGTGGAAAGACTTATTATACATCCAAAGTTGGGGATTTCACACTCACAGATGATTCTATGACCATGGTCTTTGGTGGAGAGGAGACACTAGTTTGTTTATTTGAGTTTTTGCATTTTATTATTTAATCATCTAAGTATTGTAAAAGCATTTTTTTTAAAAAAAATTTATAGAACACTCTAGATTGATATGTGAATAATATGCAGTGTAGGGTGTTGGAAATAGTATGAGGACATTGCATAGTACTTGTTCTAGTAGAGGTGCAATGCTAGGAGCAAGAACACCTGAGGTAAAAAAAAAATATATTCTTAAAAGTACAATAATACATTGGCTTCAAAAAAAATATTCTTAATTTATATGGCACTAACATTGAAAAGTTCCCTAAACGTTGTTTCTTAATTTTTTATGAAATTATCCAACCCTATTGGTCCAAGGATTCTTTCCATGACCTTTTGGACTTTGAAACCTTACACCATTCCATCCATTTTATCCTTTAAGATATAGTTTTCTTTTATATAACTTTCCACTATCTACATTTTCCAATTCTCCACCTCTTCTAATAACACCCAAGTCTCCAAGGAGTTTTACAAGGAAGAAAATAGAATATTGATCTCATTACATTTATGAGTCATGCCATCTAATTACATCATGTGAAGTTTCTAGTGTTGAAACCTTTCCATCTCCCACACCCATCATTCCTCTTCCATTTCCCATAACTATCATCTCTCTTTCATCCACCCCACTTATAGATCCCCTCCATTTCCAACCATTATTGAAATGCCTATTCCATATCCCCTTCCATGTCCTACCATCATTGAAGTACTCCCTTTAATCAAATCCATCTAATTCCCATCCACATCTCTTTCTCCTAGCATTACATAAACCCCATCTAATGAGCCTCATGAGCCCATCCTCCATATACCCATCCCCATTGAAGAACCTATCAACCTCCATATCACCTAGGGTGCCTTATAGGAGTGTAGAGGTCATGAATCTATAGTTGTATTTCTTGACAAGATTCTACAAGTTCATTCCTAGATCTCCCTTTTCCTTCTCAATATATTTATTTTCAATTTAGGCGTTGTAGCCTTTTTGCACCCCAAACAAGCCCTTTTCTTGGTCTTTCAAATTTCTTTCCAATATAATCCACACTTTTTCTAATCTCCATTAAAAATATTAAAACCATTGGTTTTCTACCTTCAATCACCCACTTCAAGAATTAACTCACTGTTATCAAATCTCTTTTGTAAGGGTATACAAAATTGTTCTTATGATGAAGAATGGTCAATGAAATATTCAATGACTTTCATGTCCTTATTGTGTCTTATTTACCTCATTTGTCATTATTTTAATTCTTATGTATTATTTCCATTTAATTATCTCTTATTTCTAACAATGCTCTTTACTATTTTATAGGATTTGTTGGGGGCTAAAATTTCTCAAGTTGATGATTTCACACTTTATGCCATTAATTTTGGCATTGAGAGATATGGGATATCATATTTTTCTCACATATTGAGTTTACAATTTGTGTTAAGCTCATGTTTTATCTTATTCATTCCTCTTATAGTATGTTTGTTTCTTCTTTAGGGTACCCCAGATAGCTCGAGCTCAAAAGGAAAGTTAAAGAAATCAGCAAGCACACCCAAATGTAAAAAGGTATTAAATAAAAGTTAAGTTAAATATATACATGTACTCAATTTCATGAATATATGCTACATTGTTTGTTGAATATATGTAGAAACAATTGAGCTTTGTAGAGTTGATGAATGCTCTTGGCACTATTGATGTTGAAGATAGTGAAGAGGTAAAATTTTCATATTTTCTTTAAATTTCATCATTGTGTCATAACATATTTTTTTTCATCCAAAGTTACCTCATCAGTGGTGTTACTTCCTATGTGTATAGGACAAGAATATGAGGTTATGGTATGGATTTATTCTACATACATATTAGATAGTTGCATTTACAAATGAACACATGTAATTTTCATCTTTATAGTAATTATCTACAATTTTGGGTTATTAAGATGCATTAATTATCTTTTACCTATTAAAATGCCCTTCAGAATTCATATAGATACTTTATCATTTGATTTTGTTAGGACTCTCAAGCATCAAATATGGGGTAAAACATGAAAAAGGTGAGAGGTATGGATGTATATTCTTAGTTGAAGCCATTTTGTGATCTCATTTTGGACTTCTTGCATGTATGATAGAAATCCATAACACCTACATCTATAATGCTAAAAAAATATCACGTATGATGCTAGTTGAGTAATTAATCAATAGTTGTCCCTCCTACTAGCATGAGAGATCTAGGTCAATCTGTAATACATATTTTTATTTTTATTCTATTTAGAAATCTCTAACACCTACTCTGCAACTCTAAAAATTTGTTATGGACCATATAGGTTGTGCTCATACCATCACTGTTTCATCACTAATTGCGCCTTCTACTAGCATAGGAGATCCAAGTTAGGCTTGAATACATTTTTAAAAAAAAAACTATTTAGAAATACGTAGCATGTATGTCTACAACTCTAACTTTTTATTACTTACCATATATGTTGTGCTTCATACCAACACTATTTTATCACTGGTTGTGTCTCCTACTAACAATAGAGATCTATCTCAAATCCAATATATATTTTTTCTTTTACTCTATTTAGAAATCCCTTAACCCCATTTCTACAACTATAACATTTTATCACTTACCATACAGGTTGTGCCTCATACCAACACTGTTTCATCACTAGTTGTGCCTCCCACCAATACTAATTCATTGGTAGTTGTATCTCCCATCGTCACTCTACCTCATCATTTTGTTAAGTGGCATGCCTATCTGTAAGGTCCCTCCTCATATGTAATTATCAAATATGTATTCTTTGTTAAAACTAATATAGGAGATTTAAATAGATATGGAGTAATGTTTTATATTAGGAATGCCCTAATGAAAATTGAGATCAGTTTATATATCCATGTTTTAATACTTAGTGTTTCGAGAACTACTACATTATCTTGACTAATTAAACATTAGAATTCCACTAACAATGATACAAGGCATTTTCACCTAATAATGAGGGTGTTGATTTTGGTACCTTGATGATTAGGTTTTATGCTTTCAGATAGTTCAGTATGCCTTATTAACGACGTTTATGATGTTTAATTATATGCATACCTAATGATGGTTATTATAGTATTTTAATCTGAGTTAATGAATAGAGTTATGTTTTATTGATTATGTAATTACTGATGACTAAATGTGTGTGCCAAAATTAGAAAGGGTAATTTAAATGAATGATTTATGTTTTGATTTATGCAACTATTCAAATGAGGTTTAAGCCCATACCATAATTCAAAAGGTGTTGCATTTGTACCTTTCTTGACTTGAACTCTGCTGAGTGTGTAGACTATAGTACTCACAACTTCTCTCTAGTACTTGAGTTCAACATTTTTTCCCATCATTAAGGTCCTAGCATAGTCAATAATTGATCTATTCCTTCTTTTTGCTATACCATTTTCAGCTAGAGTCCTAGGTGCTGATGTCTGCCTTTTGATTCCTCTTTCATTGCAAAATTCTTCAAATTCTCTTGATGTGAATTCACCTCCTCTATTAGATCTGAGACATTTTAGGCTCTTTCCAATCTCTTTCTCAACTCTATCCAAGTACCATTTGAACATTTAGAATGCATCTAATTTTTATTTCAGGAACATGACTATCATCATCCTTGAATAGTCATCTACAAATAGCATTATGTATTTGTCACCTTTGTAGCTTTGCACTTCAATAGGACCACACAAGTTAGAATGAACTAGCTCTAATACTTCATTAGAAGTGTAGGCCTTGCTTTTGAAAGTTGACTTGGTCATCTTCCCTAGTTGGCATTGTTTGCACATGGTGTTATTAGGCTTCTTCAACTTTGGTAGACCTCTGACTTTCTTCATTTTGCTAATGCTTATCAGGTTGTCAAAATTTACATGACATAGCCTCTTGTGCCATAACCATACATCATCAGTTTGAACAATGAGACAAGAAGCATCTTCCATGTCTAGATAGAACAAATTACTCCTAGTCTAGTCACCTTTTCCTATTAGACTTCCTTGAGAATCATAAATCTTGGCAACTGTATTTTCAAATTCAACCTTACATCCTATGTTGCCTAACTATGAGACACTTAACAAGTTATAATTCAAGCTTTCAACATAGTATGCATTATCATATGATATCTTTTCAGTAAGCTTGATACTACCTTTCCCTTTGATCTGACATGGTGCATTGTTACCAAGTCTAACACTATTTCCTTCATATTGAGTAAAGGAAATGAATTTAATTTTATCTCTAGTCATGTGATGAGAGCATCCACTATCTATGATGCATTTTCTATTCTTGTTCATGTAGGTTACCAGGGCAGTTGCTTCATCTTCATCTAATTCATCTTTCATAGCCACATAGACTACTTCATCATCATTCTCGTCAGAGTCTTCTTTAACAATGTAGCATATTTGTCCTTTACCTCTGTAGTCCTTGTTGTCCTCTTTCTTGTTCTTGAAGTTGCCTCCATCCTTTTAATTTTTCTTTTGTTTTCATCTAGCTACAATGTGACCAACTTCATTACAATTGAAAAAAATAATTGGAAACTTACCTTTGAATTTGCCTCTTCCTCTATGAAATCTTCTTGCTAGTAATGCCTCCAATTGGTCTACATCATCTTCATTAGTGTTGCTATCACTAGATATGTACTTTCCTTTTCCACTCTTTTTCTTTGTTTGCACCTCCTCATTGTCTTTTATTGTCATCTTGGCTTTGAATGAAGATTCAAATTTTTTTGGCTTGTAGTTGTCAAAGTTGGATAGCTCAAAGGTAGTGAGTCTTCCAATTATTCCTTCAAATGACAATGTGTTGCTTGGTACACATATTAGCTCTTGGATGACTGATACTCTTATAGCATAGATAGTAAGAAAAGTTCTCAAGTATTTGCTACATATTGTTTCCTTTGATAACTATCCTCCTAGGCTTCTTATGGCACTTACCACTTCTTTCATCCTTGCACCATATTGAGAAACATTCTCTCCTTCTTCCATTTTCATGCCATCAAACTTTCCTCTTAGGCTTTCTCTTTTGGCTCTCTTGACATTATCATCTCCTCCATAGATTCTTGATAATGTTTCCCACATCTGATGTGTAGTACCACATTCTTTGATGTCATCATACTTGGCATAGCTTAGTGCTGAAGCAATATCTAACATTGCTTCATTGTGCTCCTTCTTCTTGCTCATGTCATCTACAGTCAGGGGCCCTGCAGGGTCTACATGATCAACTATGATTGAGGTATGTGCATAGTCGCCTATTGATCTGAGGAGTAGCTTCATCAGACCTTGCCATGCAACAAAGTTGTCTTTGTTTAGCTTGGGAACGTCTCTCTTGGACATCTTGATCTTCCTACTGCTAATACCTTGAAACAAATCAGTAGTGCACTCTGATAACAATTATTAGAATTCTTTAGAATAACTAAGAGGGGGGTGAAATAGTTATTCAAGGTCCAATAATGTGCAATCCAAATTTTCTAATAAAATGAGAGTGAATCAAAAGTACTATCCTTTTTAATTTCTTATCATGCATGTAATTAAACACTAAACAATCATGAAAAGTAAACATGCATCACACCATAACACAAAGGATTTTTGTCACCTAGAAACCCTCCAGGAATAAGAAGGTAAAACTGGGGTGGGGATGACACCAACAAAATAACTGCGTAATTGATTTCAACCACTTTTGATGGTTTTCCCTGTTAAAGGCTTTACACACTGTTAAATGTGACCCTGTTAAAGGATTTCTACACCCTGTTAGGAGTGTACCCTATTAGAGGCCTTAAGAACATTCAACTTAGAATGCCACCCTATTAAGGGATTTACATAGAGTTGTTAGACTCACCCAAGTCCATGGGATTTACAGTCACCTTCTCAAAAGAATCTTTTATCCCTCTCTAAGGATCTCCTATCCTTCTCCTAAAGATCTCTTATCCTTCTCCTAAGGATCTCTTATCCTTCTCTTGAGGATCTCTTATCCTTCTCCTGGGGATCTTCTATCCTTTTTTTGAGGCTTATACACCTAGCTATTAAGCTAACCTAGCAATGTAGGATTTCAATGTCTAATACAATGGTAAGAGAGTATTAGAAAGGTTTTGACCTGATAAAGATTGCAACTTTAACCTTGTAGATTTTAGATCACTCTTTAGTTCTTTTCTTTGCTTGGCTTTTCTCCCTTGCAGTGTTGATAGCTTGTTCACCCTTCAAGATCTGTCTCCTTGAGTTCTTTCACTTGTTATGCCAATGCACTCTATGGTCACTTGATCAACTCAAATTCTTGATGTTCTGTGCTTACTCCTCACTGTGTCCTCTTCTTGACACTTCACACTAGCCTTCTCTTGGCTTCTTCACATGACCACTCTTATGACCAACTCGCTCTCATGCATGGGCTTGATCTCTGACCTGTAACTCCTTATAAAGAAGTTATGTTCTTCATTTCCCACTCAAAACTTCTCGCTCATCAATTTGATTTAATCTTTAGAAAATGATATTATTTTCCCTCCAAATTGTTTCTTCCAAAAACTTCATGATAAATCCATCAACATTCGCCTTGAATCAGTTTGCATGGTTTACATAAAATTCTATGACATCTATTCATCATCCTTATCATCCAACTAATTCACAAAATTTAATGTAACAAACTTATCGTTACTGATCTGGCGAATCTTTTGACTTAACAAATAATGCAGCAACTTAGCATCACTAGTTTACTGATGCTCGACACCAAAAGAAATTTTCTCGTCATCCATTACCTTTTTTTGATGCTTAGCACCTAAAGTCTTTTCCTAAGTTACTCGACACTTGAGCAATTACTCAACACCTAAACAATTACTGTGTTACTCAGCATCTAAAGGATTGCTCGACACTCACTAAAGTTGAACTAGCTCGGCTTCATTGATTAAATTACTTTTTCTCCCTTCTTAAGATTTTTCTTTATCTATTTATTTGATTTCTCTATTTAATAATTAATTGGTAATTATTAAACAACATTTACCTTTTAGATTACCCTTTGTATCTTATTAGGTTACCTTTTTTGGGTTTTGATCTCCTTTTATAAGGATTGATCTCTTTGTAATTCTAGATCTTTTCTTTATTTGAGAATAAAATTTGCATGGTTTTAGAGAAAACCCTTACCTCTTCTTGTCTTTTCCTTCTCTATGACAAGTTTTCTAGATGTAGTCATTCGAGGGCTTCATGGATTTGATTTGCATATTTGCTCAAATCCTTCATGGTATGAGAGCCAGAACTATTGTAACATCTTTTGTGTTTGGAGAAAAATGGAGAACAAAGGTTTAATAGACTAGATCTAGAGTTTTTTGGGTATTTCCTAAGAAAATAAAGGGGGTCACTAAGTTTTGGAGCAGTTTGAGCCAAACGGACTTCACAAATGGATCCAGAAGGGATCAAAACCATTATTTCCTTATAAAGTTTGTCCATTTTGGACAATGTTGATCTAGGAGGAAAATATAATTTCCTAGAAGGTTGTATGACCTCCTACACGCACACTCCAAGGTGATTATTTTCAAAATAAAATTAAGAAATAAAATCAACCCACAAGCTGTTTTCCAGCAGACAAGCACTATTTTTTGGCATGTAAAGATTTGTCAGGCACTATGCTTTTTTCTAATTGTAGAGGTTTTTTGGGCAATGCCACTACTATTCCAATCACCATCACCACAATTTTGGTCAGCACCACTATAGTTCTGATCATTGCCACTGATTCTCGATCATGGTCACCAATTCCCTGGTGTTGCCTTCAATGAACCACTATGCCCTCAGTTCCACCAGTGACGATCTGCCTCTACTACCCTCCTCCACTTTGTGGCTACCACTCCATCACTCCCACGGCCTGGTCACCTATGACCCTCCATAGCCCATGTGGCTCTTTTGGCACCTACTATATGGCACCAGTGCTAGGTCAGCACCTGCCATGTGTCAAATGTTATGTCACCTATTTTGGGGCCCACCGCCACATGGATACCACATGGTAGTATTTTTTGTCTACAAAAACTAGCAAGCTATCATTTTTAAGATTGTAAAATACTGATGTCAAGATGACATCAGCACTACATCAACACTCCTACATGCACTTTAGATCCTTTTGACACCTATTGTTGGTGTTTTAGCCGTAACTTGAGCATATGAAGGTCTTTTTTCGATCCAAAAGAAGCATTGAAAATCTAGTTCTAAAATTGAGATAGTTTTATAGGAGTCTTTGATTTTGATGTAGTTTGGTTTCCTTTTTAGGTAGTCAAAGCATGGTGTTTAGTTTTTCACTCCAGAGGGCATATCTTGAGCATCCCATCTCCATTTTTCAAAAAAATTATATTTTTGGAAAGCTGGTTCAATCCTCTTTTTAGAAATTCTATAATTTTCTTTAGATTTTTCTCCATGATCTTTCTATATTAGTTTTTGATTTATTGCACCATGGTGGATATCTTGGGTGTTTCAGGTCCAAGGATTATTTTTATGGCATTGGGTCTCTTCTTTTGGGTTGTACTATCTCTTGTAATAGCCCTTTTCCCTTTCTAATCATTTTTTATATCATTTGTAAGCATATTTATGTAGACACACTGAGATAAAGTGCCAGTCCTTGCTTTCCAGGATCTTTTTCCTTATTGTGACTTATTGTACTTGCACTACATTATAAAGTGCCATGGGGGGATAGTTATTTTCCTTTTAGTGCCCTCTTCCTTTTTTAGGTGAGTGTCCCTTCCATCACATTAGCCCCATGATGTTTCAATGACACGTGCCTTTATAGGTGTATGCACCTCTTCCTCAATCTTGATGTTCTTGGTTCTTTCTATTTTGCAGGAGATATTGGCTCACTTTCTCAGTTGCCTATCACCTCACCCTTGTTTGCTTCAGGAGGGTTTTCTATTGTTTCTCATGCTTCCTTGGTTTGATTAATCAACTCTTCAGACTTTGGTATTTCATGCCATCTATATTTTTGACCTTATTTGTTTTCCTTTGTTTGCCTTCTAATTTGATGCAAATTATAATCTTCTCTACGTAGTCAAATTCTATTTTAGAGGAGGTTCTACAGATGAGCAGTTTCTTTTTTATAGAGTTTGTAGCTTCTACCTACTTTAGTGGTTTTCTTCATGATCGTTCTTTGTTCCTTTTTTCTAGAACATTCCTCTAGTTGGAGGCCTGCAGTCCTTGACTAGGTTTTCAACTATCTCTTTTTCGAGTAGATTTTTTCCCATTGGGTTTTCTCTATTTCTTTATTTCATAGAGATTTTGTTGTGATTGGGTACCTCATCAGGCCTTGTTGCCAAGACCCAACTTTTCTTTTAGCATTGCATTCTAGTTTCCTTACTCTTTCTATATTGTTTGTAACTACATTGTCTTTATGCATTTTTTTCTTTCTCTATTTAATAATTAATTAGTAATTATTAAATAGCTTTTACCTTTTAGGTTACCCTTTTTGGGTTTTGATCTCCTTTTATAAGGATTGATCTCTTTGTAATTCTTGATCTTTTCTTTATCTGAGAATACAATTTGCAAGTATTTCGAGCAAACCCTTGCCTCTTCTTGTCTTTTTCTTCTCTGTGATAGGTTTTCTACATGCAGGTATTCGAGGGCTTCATGGATTTGATTTGAATATTTTCTCAAATCCTTCAATATATGCATATAGTCCATTTGAGGAAACATGAATGATAATAGTGTGCCAATCAAAATGGATTCCCTCAGTTGGTTATGCACATATATGTAGAGGATCATTAACTAAGGAATGAGTGTGGACAAATCATGTTTTTCCATGATATTGAACTTTTTCCCAAATCGACTTGAATCTGAACTAGCATTACATATTGAGTTGATAGCCTTTCCATAATAATGGATAAAAGATTACCATTTGAATTCAAACATGCCATAGAGTGCAAAGAGGAAATTGCTAGCAGAAGGAGATATTTGTAATGCCAAACTAGTGGGCCTCCTTGGAAGTGAGATATCCTCAAAAGTGGCATTTCTATTTTGGAGGAGAGCTCTATTTCAAGTCTTGAAGATTTTTAGTAAGTAGAACATTACATTAGAGGAAGTTATCCATTGCATCGCTACCACTGATGACTACAAATGAATTGAATCTAGAATCATGAGTCTTCTTCTTATTGAGGTTCTATAAAATGTTCCTTTGGATCTTTTATAAAGATTACGTGCTGCTACCAAAAATTATAAGGAATTTGTAAATGATTTTTGAGATAGAGTTTGAAGCCAGTGCAAGGGGTAATGCCATGACTAAAATTGATATCTAGTTTGATTATGAAGGATAGGAGACATGTCTCATTCAAAGGGAATGAATAGAACAAGTGCCTCTTGATGTGGACATCATGAAGAAAAATTGTAGGTCTAGGTTATTTGTAGAGGTAGAAAGATATCAAAAATTATCCCACAGTTGGGAGGAGGTGAAATTTTGAAGTCTTTTTATACACCAAATCTCTATGGCTTAGTGTCTAAAAAGAAATGAGGCTTTTGGAGCCAAGTTCACATGAGGGGCCCACCTAGATGGACAATTGGTGATGATAACCAAGAAGAAATTTTGAACCCAAGTGTGGACAATAAAGGTGACATGGTAACGTGAGGATGAATAGGGTGGTTCCATGGGGCACAAAAACCAAGCCAAGCCTAGGCATTTGTAACATCACAGTGGTCAAAGTGTGATTAGTTGCAATGGTGCGAAAGGGGGATTCACAATATTGCAACAACCAAAGCATAGTTAGGAGAAGTAGTTGTGATGGTGTGATAATAGAAAATGAAACTTTAGAGTAGTTAAAGGTTGATTAAGGTTAATCCTACCAAGGGTGCGATTAGGGTTATGTTAGCATAAATGATGATGATACTACATTGGAGGAGTATCCTAAGAATGTAAGAGTATTAATATGTTGCATTCATGACTATATTTGTCATTAATGTTAACATAGTAGTAATTTTGTTAAGACTAGAAGAATAGCAATTAGTAATCTTAGTGTGTGTAGAAGCTAAGGAAGTTTCAGATGATGCACAGTGGAGGACATGTTCCTGAGCTTTTCTTGATGACATGGTTAAAAGGAATAAGTTTGATATGATGTTGTATAGAAATTACACTTGTTCTACTAGAAGTAGTGCAGAAACAAAGCATTGGAAAATAGAGTTTTGATGATCTATTGCTATCTTTTATCTAAGATGTAATGAAGAGATGAAAAATAACACAATAATAGAGGATATTCATATGGTGATGCCAACATGTGCACAAGACATGGTTTCACACATGTGAAGTTTTGTATAGACTATGAGCCGACAGTGTTGTTGTAATTGTGAATTAATTAATTATCTTATTTTAATTAATTAGGAAAGCCTCAAGGTTGACTTAAGGAATTATTATGAAGATATGTTATAAAGGAAATTTCTTTTTATTTGTAATCGAGGCTTGATTTAGAGGGTCAATTGGAATGCTCATTATTAGGGTGTAGTGCAAGAAGGAGCAAAATGCTTGTTGAATGCATGTAAGTGATCCAAGGGATCATTGGATGCATATTATGTGATCTAGTTACAAGATCTAAAGGAGTAGAAGTTCAGTTGATAGGATAGAGATAGAGGAATAAGTACATTTCAGTTCTATTATTTTGCAAGGAACAATACAAAGATAATTTGGACTATGGTTTCTTTTATCTTAACCTTGAAGTTATTTGGGCAGTAGGTCCATTGTCTTCCATAACTCCTAATAGGTTTGGAATCTCCTAACAAGAATTCAAAGTCTCCTAATAGGGACTCATATGTATTGAATGTTGGAATAGACTCCTAATAGGGTATATACTCTAACAAGAAATATTTATATTAGTACATCACCTTGTGGGTACCATCTCCATAGGGGTTTTCCCTTGTTAACATATCTAGTGTTAATTATGTATGAGTATGATCTTGTTGTGGTTTTAGTTTATATCTCACATGGTTAAGTTTATTTAAGGTTAATGTTTGTGATGATAGTTGTATAACTAATTAACCCCCTCACCCACTCTCATTTATATCAATAGACTATATATTCTAACAATTGGTATAAGAGCATCAGGTCCTTGAAGATAAGGATTAATAGCTTTGGGAGATAATGGTGAATATGTTTAGGAAGGATAGTCCAAAGATTCAATGGGGCCAACTATGATATTTAAAAAGAAAAGATGAAGACTCGTCTATTTTGCATGGGTCAGGGTTATTGGATCTTGACAAAGAGTGAGAAGACAATTGTGGAAGAAGGAGAGCTTGAAGAATGTAGTGAAGTAGAGAGGGATCTATTCATGTGTAACATAAGAGCCAGAGAAAGTATACTATCAAATATTCTAGAGAATGAATACAATCAAGTAAATAAATTTCAAAATTTTCATGAAATTTAGAAAGAATTAGAAGTTTCTTTTGAAGGTGATGATCATGCAAAAAGAGTGAAATTGCAAAGTTGTATTTGCAGATTTCAAGATGCTAAGATGATGGAAGATGAATCCATTAGAAATTTTGCAGGAAGAATATCAAATATTATTGAAGGTATTCAATCTCTTGGTGGTCTTGAAAATTTTATCACCACCATTCAAGAAAACAACTCAGATGATTTAGCTAGTAATGCTGTGCACAGAAGATTTCACAAAGGAAACTTTTCTTGGAAGATAAGAATTTGTAGAAGCAAAAATTAGGCAATCTAGAGAATTAGCTAGAGTTGAGATAGCTTTTAGTGCTATGAGAATTTGACCTAATCTGTCAACAAGTACAAGCTCAAGAGGATACTTTTCTAGTAGTAGTGGATTTGAAGAAGATAAGAAGATTAAAGAAGGAATAGCCCTTTTGGTAAGAAGAGAAAAAGATGGTAAGAAAATATTTAAGTGTTGGACTTGTGATGAATATGGTCATTATGCATCTAAATATCCTAAAAGAGAGAAAATGTTTAGAGGAAAATTTAAGCCTAGAAGACATAAGGATAGAAATTGTTTATATGCTACTGAGGATGAAGAATCTAATGAAAAAGATCAAAGTAAAATTGATGATGAATTAGGATTTGTGGATATTAAGAAAGATTATCTTGATAGAGAAATTAGAGAAGAGAGAGCTCTAGTTAAAAATCACATGACTGGTGATATGAACAAATTTGTTAAGTTTAGAAATCATGATGGAGGTATTATTAGAGTTGGTAACAATGCAACCTATCATATTAAAGGGATTGGATCTATTACTATTGATAGCAAAACTAACACTGATGATGTTTACTTTGTTGATGGTTTGAAACATAATTTTTAAGTGTTCGATAGTTGGTAGACAAGGGATATTTGTTGCAGTTTACAAAGAAGACTTGCATTATCAAAGACAAAGATAGTAAGCTTATTGGTATTGGAACTAGATCCAGAGGTAATGTATTTTAGTTGAATCCTACTAAAATAACATGTTTGGATGCAAAGGTTGATAAAAATTGGTTATGACATAGAAGGTTTTGTCATATAAACTTTGATAATATTGTGAAAGTTAGCAGTACATTTGCAGTGAGTGATCTATGTAATATTATTAAGCCTACTAATGTTGTCTACAAGGAATACATTTTGGCTATGTAGAGGAAAGAATCTTTTCCTAGCAAGAAATTGTCTACTATAAAGAAATTAGAGATTATTCACACAGATATGAGTGGTCCTACAAGAACCAAAGAATTCTATGGTGAAAGGTACTTTATGATTTTTGTTGATGATTTCACTAGGATGATGTGGGTAGCATTTCTTAAAGAGAAGTCTGAAACATTTTAGAAATTTAAGATATTCAAGAATAGAGTTGAAAATGAATCTAGTGTTAAGATTAAGTGTTTGAGATCAGATAGAGGAGGAGAGTTTGACTCTAAAGAGTTCAAAATGTTTGGTGAAGAGAGTGGAATCAAAAGATAGTTATATTCACCTGGAACACCTAAATAGTGTGGGATTGCTAAAAGAAGGAACAATTCAGTAACAAAAGCAGAAATAGTGGTGTTATTTGAGAATGATGTCTCAAAGAAATTTTGGAGAGAAGTAATTAAAACTATAGTATATACTTTGAATAGAGTACAAATTAGAAAAGGTATGAGCAAGACACTTTATGAGTTATGGTTTGGTCATTCACCATTAGTCAAGTATTTTAGAATATTTGGAAGTAAGTGTTGCATAAAGAGAGATGATGATATTGGAAAGTTTGACCCTAGAAGTAATGAAGTTATGTTTCTTTGTTACTCATTGAAAAGCAAAGTATATAGATGTTTGAACTATAGAACTAAGACAATAGTTGAGTGCACAAATGTAAGGATTGATGAAAAGTTTGGTACTAAAGAGAAGATAGTAGATTATACTTATGATGAAGAAGAGGATAATTTTGGAGTTTTTTAGATAGAATGATGAAGTTCTTTTTGACACTAATAATTATTTGCAAAATGAAGTATCTATTGAGCATAGAGAAGATCAGAGATTTGAACCTAGGGAAGAGATTAGAGTTGTGATGTCAACTCCTCCTTCCGGTAGAAACATGACAAAGAATTTCCCTCTAGATCAGATAATTGGGAGCAAGGATAAAGGAGTGATGACAAGGAATAGAGTGAATGAAAAATTGTGTCTAATTTTTCAAGTGGAACCAAAGTGCACATATGAGACATGCAAGGATGATAATTGGATGCAAGCTATGAAAGAAGAACTAGATCATATTGTGAAGAATGAGACATGGGAATTAGTTCCTAAACCTAAAGACAAGAATGTGATAGGAACCAAATGGGTATTTAGAAATAAAATGAATGAGCAAGGAGAAGTTGTGAGAAACAAGACCAGACTTGTTTGCAGAGTAATTGCAAAGGTTACTCACAACAAGAAGGCATAGATTACAAAGAAACCTATTCAAACATGGAAAGAATGGAAGTAGTAAGGATGTTCTTGGTTTATGCAGCAAACAAGAATTTCAAGGTTTATCAGATGGATGTCAAGTTGGATTTTCTAAATGGAGAATTTAAAGACAAAATCTACATTGAGCAACTTAAAGTATTCCCTCTGACAAAAGATAAATATTTTGTATGTAGACTAAAGAAAGCATTGTATGGTCTAAAGAAAGCACCTAGAACCTGGTATGCAAGTTTGGACATGTATTTATCAGAGCTTGGATTTATCAAAGGTATAGTAGATGGTAATTTGTATTTGAGGAAAATTGATGATGGTCTATTTATCATTGTAATATTTGTGGATGACATAATATTTGGAGGAAATGATGAAGAAAGTGACAAGTTTGCTAAAGAGATAAAAAATGAATTTGAAATGAGCATGATAGGAGAAATGAAGTTTTTCTAGGATTGTAGATTGTGCAAAACAAAGATGGGATATTTATTTCATAAACTAATTATCTGAAAGATTTGTTGAAAAGATTTGGTTTGGAAATTTGCAAACCTATTGGTACACCCATGATAACTAGTCACAAGTTTCTAGTAAAGATGAGACACCTACATTACAGTAGAAGAAGTATAGATCTATGATTGGAGAATTGCAATATATGACTCACACCAAACTAGAAGTAGAAAATGTAGTTGGAACTGTAGCAATATTTCAAGCTAGTTTAAAAGAGTATCATTATGCATTAGTAAAAAGGATATTGAGATATTTGAAGGGTACATCTGATTATGGAATTTGGTATGATAGATCAAGTGATTTCAACTTGTGCACATATATTGATGTAGATTTGGTAGGTAGTATGGATGACAGAAAGAGCACAAGTGGTGGACCATTCTTTCTTAGAGGAAGATTGGTTTCTTGCTGGAGTAAGAAATAAGACTATATATCTCAAAGTACAACTGAGGAAGAGTATGTTGCTACAACAAATTATTGTAATCAAATTATGTGGATGAAACAAATGTTGAACATTATTGGGATTGAGTTTATAGAACTGGTTATCATTTACTATGATAACACAAGTATAGTGACTATGTCTAAGAATCTAGTATTGCATCCTAAGACAAAGCACATATCCATAAAGTATCATGTTCTCAAAGAAAAGGTAGAAGAGAATGAAATAAGGTTGGAATATGTAAGTATTAAAGATCAAATTACATATATCTTTACAAAGCCTTTTCCTAAAGATACTTTTGAGTGCCTAAGAGGTATGTTAGGGGTTATGCCCCTACCTACTTTAGAGTAGTTTATGCAAGTCGTGCATCAGTCTAGTGGTACAAAACATTATGGTTAGACTCGACTAAATGTTGATGCTTCCTATATGGAGGAGTATTTTATATGCACTAAGTCATGAAGAACTCTTGGAAATTGGTACTTGGCATTGAACAATGTCTTTGGACACTCGAGCTAGTTGATAATTTAAGCAATTGATTGGCAATTGGTATATAACAATTAGAATTGTGATTGACACCTTTGACATTAGTGTCAATGGGGGAGAGAATTTACATGAAAAAAATATTGAGAGAATGTTACATAAGAAATGAGAAGAGAAGCACCTATTGAGACGGCAATAGGAGAGAGTTATCTCTTTAGGGAGATTTAGAAAGATTCTCTTTAGGGAGATTTAGACAGATTCATATAAGTGTGTAGAAGGATGTGTAAGTGTGGAGATATAACCATAAAGTATTGGAAGTTGTTTACTTTGAACAACTATTTTTTATCCTCAAAGAACAAGAAGAACATTACAATGTTCTAGAAGATGTCATTGATGAAGAGGATTTGAAAGATGGTAGCAACAGAGTTCTATTTGGTATTCTTGGAACTTAGATTTTTTTCATCTATGTTGTCATCAATACCATAGGGGGAGATTGTTAACATGAATTTTGATGATACTACATTAGGGCAGTATCCTAAGCATTGAAGAGTACTGATATGTCTCATTCATGACTATATTTGTAATTGATGTCAACATAGCAGTAACTCTACTAAGACTGGAAGAATAGTAGTCAATAATCTTAGTATGTGTGGAAGCTAGGTAAGTTTTAGATGATACACAATGGAGGAAATGTTCCTAAGGTTGTCTTGATGACATGGTTAAAAGGACTAAGTCTGATTTGATGTTGTATGGAAGTTACACTTATTCTACTAAGTCTAATACCATGTTTTGAGAGAAAAGGTAGCAAAGAAAGAAATAAGTTTGGATTATGTAAGCACTAAAGACCAAATTTCAGATCTCTTTATGAAGCCTTTGCCTAAAGATACTTTTGATTGCTTAAGAGGTATGCTAGGGGTTATGCCCCTACCTACTTCAGAGTAGTTGCTGCAAGGAGTGCATCAATTTAGTGGTACATAGCATTATGGTTAGACTAGACTAAATGTTGATGCTTCTTGTATGGGGGAGTATTTATATGTACTAATTCATAAAGGACTCTTGGAAATTGGTACTTGGTATTGAACAATGTCTTTGGGCACTCGATTTGGTTGATAATTTAAGCAGTTGATTAGCAATTGGTATATAACAATTGGAATTGTGATTAACACCTTTGACATTGATGTCAATGGGGGAGAGAATGTATATGAAAAACATATTAAGAGAATGTACATAAGAAATGAGAAGAGAAGCACTGATTGAGATGGAAATGGGGGATAGTTATCTCTTTAGGGAGATTTAGAAAGATTTATTTAAGTGTGCAGAAAGATGTATAAGTGTGAAGATATAGCCAGAAAGTATTGGAAGTTGTTTACTTTGAGAAACTATTTTTGATCCTCAAAGAAGAAGAAGAATAGTACAGTGTTATAGAATATTTGATTGATGAAGAGGATTTGAGAAGATGATAGTAGTAGAGTTTAATTTGGTATTCTTGGAACATAGATGTTTTTCATCTATGTTGCCATGAATACCGAAGGTGGAGATTTTTAGCATGAATTTTGATGATACTATATTGGGGGAGTATCCTAAGAATTGAAGAGTATTGATATGTTTCATTCATGACTATATTTGTAATTGATGTCAACATAGTAGTAACTCTATTAAGATTGGAAGAATAGAGGTCAGTAATCTTAGTATGCACAGAAGTTGAGGAAGTTATAGATGATGCATAGTGGAGGAAATGTTCCTAAGGTTGTCCTAAAGACATGGTTAAAAGAAATAAGTCTAATTTGATGTTATACAAAAGTTACACTTGTTCTACTAAGTCTAATATCATGTTTTGATAGAAAAGGTAGCAAAGAAAGAAATAAGGTTGGAGTATGTAAACACTAAAGATTAGATTGTAGATATCTTTACGAAGCCTTTTCTTATAGATACTTATGAGTGCCTAAGAGGTATGCTATGGGTTATTCCCCTACCTACTTCAAAGTAGTTGATGCAATGAGTGCACAATCCAGTAGTACAAAGCATTATGGTTAGACTGGACTGAATTTTGATGCTTCCTATATGGGGGAGTATTTTATATGTATTGAGTCATGAAGCACTCTTGGAAATTGGTACTTGGTGTTGAATAATGTCTTTGGACACTAGAATTGGTTGATAATTTAAGCAATTGATTAGCAATTTGTATATAACAATTGAAATTGTGATTGACACCTTTGACATTGATGTCAATGGGAGAGAGAATTTACATGAAAAACATATTGAGAGAATGTAGATAAAAAATGAGAAGAGAAGCACTTATTGAGATGGCAATGTGGGAGAGTTATCTCTTTAGGAAGATTTAGAAAGATTCATGTAAGTGTACAAAAGGATGTGTAAGTGTGCAGATATAGCCAGAAAGTATTGGAAGTTTTTTACTTTGAACAACTATTTCTGATCCTCAAAGAAGAAGAAGAAGAATAGTATAGTGTTCTAGAAGATTTGATTGATGAAGAGGATTTGAGAAGATTACAACAGCAGACTTTAGTTTGGTAATCTTGGAACTTAGATGTTTTTCATCTATGTTGCCATCAATGCTAAAGTGGGAGATTATAGCATGAATTTTGATCATACTACATTGGGGGAATATCCTAAGCATTGAAAATTATTGATATGTTGCATTCATGGCTGTATTTGTAGTTGATGTCAACATAGCATTAACTCTATTAAGATTGGAAGAATAGTAGTTAGTAATATCAGTATGCATAGAAGTTGAGGAAGTTTTATATGATGCACAGTGGAGAAAATGTTCTTGAGGTTGTCCTAATGACATGGTTAAAAGGACTAAGTCTAATTTGACGTTGTAAGAAAGTTACACTTGTTCTACTAGAAGTAATATAGAAACAGGGCATTGGAAAATAGAGTTATGATGATTTATCACTATCTTTCATCTCAAATGTAATGAAGAGATGTGCAATCACACAATGATAGATGAAAGTTGTATGGTGATGTTAGCATGTGCGCAAGACATGGTTTCACATGTGTAAAGTTTTGTATAGACTATGAGTTGACAGTGTTGCTGTGAGTGTGAATTAATCAATTATCTTATTTTAATTAATTGAGAAAGCCTCAAGGCCGACTTATGGAATTATTATGAAGATAAAATATAAAGGAAAGTTGTTTTCCTTATTTGTAATGGAGTGTTGATTTAGAGGATCAATTGGAATGCAGAGTATTAGTGCGTAATGTAAGAAGGAGCAGAATGCTTGTTGGACGCATATAAGCAATCCAAGGGATCATTGGATGCACAATATTGAATCTAGTTACAAGATCTAAAGGAGAAGAAGTTTGATTGATAGGATAAAGACAAAGGAAGAAGTACATTTTAGTTCTATTATTCTACATGGAATAATACAAAGATCATTTAGATAATATGTTCTTTCATCTTAACCTTGAAGTTGTTTGGGCAGTGGGTCTATTTGTCTTCCACAACTCCTAATAGGGTTGGAATCTCCTAATAGGGATTTAAAGTCTCCTAATATGGACTCATATGTACTAAATGTTGTAACAGACTGCTAATAGGGTCTATCCTCTAACAAGGAATATTTATATTAGTACATCATCTTGTGGGTACCGTCGTCATCGAGATTTTCTCTCTGATTAAGGGTTTCCCTAATTAACATATCTAGTGTTAATTATGTATGATTATCTTGTTATGGTTTTATTTTATATTACTCACATGCTTAAGATTGTTTAATTTTAATGTTTGTGATGATAGTTGGATAACTAATTCACACCCCCTATCAGTTATCTTAGTGGACTATATATTCTAATAGGTTGTTGTGTGGTCACTATAGTCAAAGCATGGTTGAGGATTGAGGCTCCAAAGTTGTGAAAATGTAACATATGGCAAGGAGCTGGTGAGTTGGAAATAAAGTGGTGGATTTGACCAATAAGGTGATGATAGTTGGCACTCGTTTAACAATCAACTGAACGTTTGATCAAGATTGGAGAGATAGGGAAAAGTAAAAATTTTGAAATATCTTCAAATGGTCATGCATTCTCAGATTTGATTAAATTTAAAAATAAATTTGAATATATTTTATTGTTTAGACTATATGAAAAGTTAAATATTTTCAATTTAAAAAGCTTTGATTCATGGTCCAGGGTTGGATTTTTCAAATTCATGTCAAAGTGATGCAAGCAAGAGAGGAAAATAACTAGGGCCAAAGGTACACCTAGCTATCCAAACCACCCTACAAGAGTTAACATAGTGGAAAACACAACACAAATACAACACTAAGGAGAGGGAACAAGATATCTTTTATTGATTCATCAAATATTCAGCATACATGCCCAGCTATAAGGCCTTCTGGGTTACGACCAAATACAAAATACAACTTCTAGATCCATGATCTAGCTTTAAATTCTCATTTCCAGACACATGCCTTTTCCTTTTTTAGTCTCCCCATTTTGCCTTTAATTTAAGCCTAAGAACTCTATTTATACTTGCTAAAATAGCTTACAAAAGATTCTAGAACATTACAAAATATAAAGGCTGACACAAGATCCTATCATTAAATTCATGATTGAAATTAAATACGCAAGTTGGCTCCCACTAAGAACCAAAACACAGACAACTCGACACCCACTGGATAACTTGGCACCCACTAGGAAACTGGCACTTGGCATCAACTGAAAACTAGAACTTGGCATCACTCAACATCAACTGGAAACTGGTGCTTGACATCAATTGGAAACTCGCAACTCAACATCACTTGGCATCAATTGGAAACTGGCACTTGACATCAACTGGAAACTGGCAACTTGGCATCACTTGGCATCAACTGGAAATTAGCATTCGGCATCAACTGGAAATTGGTCACTTAGCATCAACTGGAAACTGGTCACTCAGCATCAACTGGAAACTGGTCAATCGACATCAACTGGCAAAATGAACAAAAGAATGAGTAGGATGAAAAGGCAACACAGGATGCTCCTACATTAGATAATCGAGGTTGAAAGAAATGATTCTCCTGAATCATTGATATGTCCCAACCTATGCTGAATCCAACTCAAATTGAGAAATCCATGAAGCATCTTCAATAGGTCTATTCTTCCATTTCACCAAATATTCATAGTAATCTTTTCCTCTTGTACTCTTGCCAACTTTCTAATCGAATATCTGTTCAACATCCTCAATCTATTTCTTAGGATAATCATCTGGTATAACAATATCATCCTCTAACTCATGATACTTATACAAATCAGCAATATTAAATATAGGAGATATCCATGTCATCAGGAACTCAACTTCACAAGCATTACCATTGTCAAACTTCTTTAGGATTTTACAAGATCCAAATTTCTTCATCTTCAGCTTGCTATATGTTCCAACTAGGAATCTTCCTTTATTTAGATGAACCATCACCTCATCACCAACTTGAAAATCATGGTGTCTTCTAGATTGATCAGCATTCTCCTTATACTTCTGATTACTTTGTTCCAACCTCAACTTCACTTCCTTATGTAAGGACTCCATAAAATCAACAAATTCTTCTCTTGCAATGCTTTTGTTTTTTGCACCAGCAAAATCTCTCAAATCTGATATACCTCTAGGATGCATTCCGATAACAATCTCAAAAGGTGTCTTTCCTGTACTCCTATTCACAAAATTATTATATGCAAATTCAGCTTGTGCCAATATCATCTCCCAATTACTTGGCTTATTCCCAATTAAACATCTCAGCAAATTTCCCAAGCTTCTATTCACAACCTTTGTCTGTCCATCTATTTGTGGATGGAATGTAGAACTAAACTTCAATTTAGTACCCATCTTCTTCCAAAAAGTCTTCCAAAAATAACCAACAAACTTACTATCTCTATCTGATATAATGCTTCTTGGTAATCTATGCAATCTCACAATCTCTTTAAAGAAAATTTCAACAACATGCTCAGCATTTGATGTCTTCTTACATGGTATAAAATGAGCAATCTTAGAAAATCTGTTCACTACAACAAATATGGAATCATGCCCCTTCACTATCTTAGGCAACCCAAGAACAAAATCCATACTGATATCAGTCCAAGGTTTCTCAGGAACAGTAATAGGTGTATACAAACTAGTATTTTGACTCACTCCTTTTGCAACTTGACAACCTCCACAACTCTTTACAAATTTTTGAACATCCTTATACATTTGTGGCCAATAATATTTCTCTTTCAAAAAACTCAATGTCTTATCAATTCCAAAATGTCCAGCTAATCCATCACTATGGTTTTCCTTAATCAAATTCAACCTCATAGAACTTCTAGGAATACACAACTGAATGCCTTTGAACAACATACCTTCTTGAATGAAATACTCATCATAATTACTTATGTGATCTATCATATTTGGTGCTCTGCACTCTCTCCATGCCTCAAAAAAATCAAGATCAACATCATATAATTCTTTATCTCATCAAAACCAAGAACTTCAACCTTTCTTTCAGTCAACAAAGAACGTCTTCTACTCAATGCATCATCAACTTTTTTAGTAACTCCACTCTTGTGCTTGATCACAAATGTAAAACTCTACAAATACTCAACCCACTTCATATGTCTTTGATTCAATTTATGTTGACTTCCCAAGTATTGTAAAGCTTTATGATCAGTATACAACACAAACTCCTTAGGCATCAAATAATGTCTCCATTTGTTCAATGCTTGAACAATGGCATAAAATTCTTGATCATACACAAAATATTTCCTTTTAGCATCATTCAATTTTTCACTAAAGAAAGCAATAGGGTTACCTTCTTGACTTAATATAGCTCCTATTGCATTACCACTTGCATCACATTCAACTTGAAACACTTTGTTGAAATCAGGTAAAGCCAATATAGGTAATTCAGCAACCTTTTGTTTCAAAGTCTCAAAACTCTTATCAGCTCCATGTGTCCTCTTGAATTCCATTTTATCTCCCCTCATTGTTTTAGTCATAGCATTACAAATAGTACTCAAATTCTTTATAAACTTTCTATAAAAACTAGCCAAACCATGAAATGATCTTACCTCACTCACATTCTCAAGTGTAGGCCATTCCAAAATTGCTTTAACCTTCTCAAGACCCATCTTCAAACCATTAGCTAAAATCACAAATCCCAAATACACAATCTCCTCTTGCATAAAAGAACACTTTTTAAGATTAATTAGCAACTTTTCCTTTTTCAACCTCTGCAATACTTGTCTAATATGCTCAAGATGTTCTTCCTTAGTCTTGTTGAATATCAAAATATCATCCAAATAAAAAATCACAAACTTACCCAAGAATCTTTTTAGAACTTCATTCATCAACCTCATGAAAGTACTAAGTGCATCAGTCAAACCAAAAGGCATAACCAACCATTCATACAAACCATCTTTTGTCTTGAAATCAGTCTTCCATTCATCACCTTCTCTGATTCTGATCTAATGATAGCCACTCTTCAAATCAATCCTTGTAAAATACTTTGCTCCACTCAAACAATCCATTATGTCATCCATCCTTGGCATAGGAAACCTATATTTCACTATTATCTTGTTAATGGCTCTAGAATCAGTACACATTCTCCATTCTCCATTATTTTTAGGTGCTAATATGGCAGGTATAGCACATGGACTCAAGCTTTCTCTAATCAAACCTTTTTGCAACAACTCATGCACTTGTCTGTTAAGTTCTTCATTCTCTACAAATGTCAATCTATATGGTTCTTTGTTTGGAAATCACCACTAACTGGCACTCAGTTAACATTATTTTTTGGCACTCAGTCTCCATTGACAAAACTGAATTTTCTTAAAATTATAGCAAAACAAACCTAATTCTTCTTCACTTCCTTTTCAAATTGTTTCCCATTAACCATGCAAATTTTTATAGCCGTACAATTAACCTCATCTAGACTTTCAATCAAAGGCAGCAATGTTTGTTTCTTCCCATTTACCCAAAGAGTATATTGATTCAATCTTTCATCATGTAAAACATATCTATCATATTGCCAAGGTCTACCAAACAAAATATGACAACAATCCATGGGCATAATATCACACAAAACTACATCAAAGTAATGTCCAATTTTGAACTTCACAAGGCATTTCTCACTTACCAATATCTTATGCTCATCTTTGATCCATGAAACATGGTAAGGTTTGGGATGTTTCAACCTCTGCAACTGCAACTTTGTAACTAGCTCTTCTGATGCCAAATTTGTAGAACTTCCACTGTCAATGATCACTTTACAACATTTTCCAGCCATCTTACATCTTGTCTTGAAAAGACTTCTCCTTAAAACAAGTTCCTCATCACCTCCCTTATTACATAAGGTTCTTCTCACCATCAAATTTTCTCCAACCTTAGGTTCACTTGGTGAACTCTCAATGTCTTCTTGAATCATAGCATTTCTATTATTTTTCCCACCTTCATAAGATCTACATTCAAAGGATCTATGCCCTTCTTTGCCACATCTAAAAAAATTACCATGAAATCCACCTCTAGAATAAGAATTACCTCTTCCTTGGTAAGAATTAGTGCCTCGGTAAGAATTACCACTTTTCCATTTGGTCTAGCCTTTGCATCATTCTTCCATTCAGATTTGTCTTTATCCTACATAGAACTGCCAGATCTGCCACTTTCTCCATAGTATCTACCTCTGCCTCTCTGGAATCTACCACCTCTACCTCTCTATCTTTGTTCATGCTTCTTTGTCAAGATCTCCTTAGCTTTCAAGGCATATTGATATGCTTCTTCCACACTTTCCAACTTCACAAAACTTATTTCATCTTGTATTCCAGATCTCAATCCATTAATGTACCTTGCAATTTTATCAACATCATCATCCACATGTCCAGATCTGATGTCCAGTCTATAGAATTCCTCAGTATATTCTTTTATAGTCATTTCTTTTTGCTTCAAATTTTGCATCTTTCTCAACAAGCTAACTTGATAATCAGTAAGAAGGAATTTGTTCTTTACCCTGTTCACCATCTTTGGCCAAATTCTAATCTTCTCCTTTCCTCTCCTTTGTCTATCAGTTTGCAAGTGCTCCCACCATAGTGATGCATGACCTTTTAGCCTAGTGACTACAATCTTCACCTTTCTATTATCAGGAGTGTTTTCATACTCAAAGAACTTCTCCATATCAAAGATCCAATCTAGCACAACATTGGTATCCAATTTTTCATAATAAGGAACAACTTCTAAAATAGGCTTTGAATTTGCTCTAGCCAATACTCTCAACAATCTTTCTTCATCTTGATCTTCTTTAGGTTCTGGATTATGGTTTGGTGTTACTGCTTCATCATCACTTACATCATCAAGATGTCCTCCTCTCCTCTAGGCTGTCTCTACAGCATCTAATCTAGTTGCAATTTGTCTCAACTGATCCAATATAGCATTATCAACATTATTTCCTCTACAATGAACCATCTTTACAAATTAGGTTCCTACAAGATCGTAACCCTCTGCAAGTTATAGGTCAAATCTGTAGATCTGCCACCCTACAACCAAATCCAAATTAGGGTTCTACACAATCCAATCTCCACAAGTATGAACCTCAAGCTCTGATATCACCTGACACAGGCAAGAGAGGAAAATAACTAGGGCCAAAGGCACACCCAGTGATCCAAATCACCCTGCAAGAGTTAACATAGAAAAAAACACAACACAAATATAGCACCAAGGAGAGGGAACAAGAAATCTTTTATTAATCCATCAAATATTCAGCAAACATGCCTAGCTGTAAGGGCTTTTGGGTTACGTCCGAATACAAAATACAACTTCTAGATCCACGATCTAGCTTTAAATTCACATTTCCAGACACAGATCCCTTTCCTTTTTTAGTGTCCCCATTCTGCCTTTCATCTAAGACTAAGCACTCTATTTATACTTGCTAAAATAGCTTACAAAAGATTCTAGAATATTAGATAACAGAAAGGCTGACACAAGATCCTATCATTAAATTCACAATCAAAATTAAATACGCAAGTTGGCTCCCACTAAGAACCAAAAAATAGACAGCTTGGCACCCATTAGATAACTTGACACCCATTAGGAAACTGGCACTCATCATCAATTGAAAACTGGCACTCGACATCACTCGAAATCAACTAGAAACTGGCACTTGGCATCAATTGGAAACTGGCAACTCGACATCACTCGACATTAATTGAAAACTAGTGCTCAGCATCAACTGGAAACTGGCAACTCAATATCAACTAGAAATTGGCACTCAGCATCAACTGGAAACTAGTCACTTTGCATCAATTGGAAACTGGTCACTCGACATCAACTGGCAGAATGAACAAAAGAATGATCAGGATAACAAGGCAACCCAAGATGGTCCTGCATCATAGAGGCCTCATTTTTTCCGAAATGTGAAGTGCAATATACCATTGGAAAGGGGTGAAGATTTATTTTCTTGAATTTGTAGTCACAATATGTGTAGGTCATCAGTGGTAAAAGATAGAGGCAAATTTGTGAAAATAGGGGTATTCTTAGCAGAATAGGTGTTTTTTGTGATGGAGCATCAAATTCAATTGGTAAGCAAGCATAGAAGTTTGTTGGCTCTAGATTTGGGGAAAATTTTCCTAAGAGTATTTTTTTTCATCTAAAGTCATATAGAATTCATTTTGGCATGTTTTTTAGTAGAAGATCTGACATTTTTCAGTTAGTTCTTTCTCCATCATTTGGCCAGTTTCAAGCCTTTTTCAAACAAAATGATGGGATGTAATTTTCAGTTGAAGGAAGAGAGAAGAGAGAGGATCTACATTAGTAGGTGAAATTTCTTTTTAAGTGGACAAATGACAACATCATAGCAAATCTAGAATTTATTTCATTCCATTTAGTCTCTTCTCTTCTCTCTATTTAGGGTTGATGGTTGGTTGTTTTCTCAACTATTGAGCAGAGCTCTAGCTATGATCCCACCATTCATGCCCACTATTTATCTCTTGTATGAACAATAGTATTGAAATGGTGGAGATAGTTCTAGTCTATTCAATTTTTTCATGAGTTGTTTTCATGCACCCTTTATGTATTTTTTTCAAGGAAATGAATAAAATGTAGCAAATGATCTTATCTTCAGTCTGATTCTTGTTTCATGTTCATGTTATTTGTAATCTTTTGTGGTTTGTAAACAAATAGCACAAACTCAGTTGCAACTTGGTTTAGGTTATATGTTTTGGTATATTTTGCTTGCAACTCAAGGAGTCATGTAAATTTTTGATTTAGCATAATGGGGTTGCAAATTTCATAAAGGGATTGGTCGAGTATGAGGTTCAGTCTTGATGTAGATGTCTGATTTAGAAAGTGATACAATAGATATGGGGTCTTGATATATATTATTGATATCTAAGGATGTATGTTTGTGATTTGTGGAATTTCTCAATAGATAAAGCACTGATTAGCTATAGGATCCATGTGTTTTGTTTCTCATATCTTGGTTATGCTGAAATCAATATTAATCAAAATCTTTTCTCTTTTATGTTCAAGAGTTGAAAGGATTTGCCCTCATTTAGCTTTTCAAGTTCATAGGTCATGATTTTGGCTATTTCATGGCTATGTTGTTTTCATAAGCATAGAAGATTTAGGGGTTTTCAATCTTCTTTATACTGATTCATATGTATGTTTTTGCAAATGGTACCATATGGAGGAATCTGAGGATCACCCACCTAGATCTTGCAAAGATAGAAGAAAAATGAGGAGTATAGCCTTATAGTTGACCCTGATGCCTAAATAGACATGTTAAACATGAGAATTAGTTGCCCCTAGATGTATTTTTTCCTATCAATGAGCTATTCAAAAGATATTAATTTAGGAGCCAACATAATGAACATGATATTTTTGAATGGTGCAAGACACGTTTTGCATCAAATGAGGTCAGTGCATGATCAAGAATGAATCAAGTAGTACTATGTAGAGTGTTTTGAGGGATATCAAATACATGTTGATAAATATGTTCATACATTTTTTCTTATCAAATATAATTTAAATACTATATGTATATGTATTTTTGTCTCTAATTTTTATGTATATATTAAATATGTCTTTAGGTGCGGATAGAAAAACTATGCACGGTTGCTGAATGATAGAAAAATATGATATTTACATTCTTTTCTGAGCACAAATCATCACAATTGGACATTGTACATAGGAGATTGTTCATGTTTTTGTTGGTGTTGCATTATTGAGAGTTATTCTGAATGCATCAATCAAGATCATGGATATGTAGATCCATAGACTTTGGTGCCACTTGTTGTTACTGATCACCATATCTTTGGATTAGTTCAAATTGGTAAGTATTTTTAATTTAAAAAATAATACACGTATATATATTAAAGTCACAACATGACGTTTTAACTCACATATACATGTATGCATTTCTTGTGTGTATGAGAAGTCTTTGCAGTTATTGTTAAGCCCTTAAAATGTAGAAACAATGAGTTACTATTTATTACACTGCACTGCACAAAGGATGAAATTAACTGAACCTAAAGAAATATATGGAATGTTACTCCTTGCATATATATATATATACATATATATACATACATATATATACATATATATACATACATATATATATCTATATATATGTATATATATATATATATGTATGTATATATATGTATATATATATATGTATACATATATATATATATATATATATGTATATATATATATATATGTATACATATATATATGTATACATATATATATATATATATATACATATATATACATACATATATATATATATACATATATATACATACATATATGTATGTATATATATGTATATATATGTATGTATATATATATGTATATATATGTATATATATATGTATGTATATATATATATGTGTATATATATGTATATGTATATGTATATATATGTATATGTATATGTATATATATGTGTATATATATGTATATATATACATATAGATATATATAGACATATATATATAAATATACATATATATATATATATATACATATATACATATATATATATATACATATATACATATGTGTGTGTGTGTGTGTGTGTATACAACTTATTATTAAAGATGAATTTATTTATTACATCTATACATTTTTAACATTTTAATGCATGGTGTGTAGGTTCAATTTTGTGGAGGGAACATATCATAGCTAAAACATATTAGTAAAAAGAAAATTTCACTTTGTTGATTACAAACCTCACAATAGGGTGCTTCAATATATTTACCATGTTATTTCTACCTCCATTACTCTATATCCAATTAAACATCAAATTGGATGTTGCAAGTGGAGAGTAGATACTGAGGACCATGAAAGAATATGAAATGTTCTCCATGAGCATGTGGAACCACTTGAGATATTTCATAAATTTACCAAATTACTCAAGAGATATTTAAAATATATGTTCAAATTTAAGACATCTATGACTTATACATGTATGTTCAAAATTTATGTTTTAGAATTCAGTATATGTACATGTATCTTCATTTAGTATATTTAAGACTTATATAACATATTCATATCATGTAACTTAGGACTTATATGCAAATGTTCATTTCAAATAACTTTTGACTTTATGTACATGCTCATTTCATGTTTAGTACTTATATACATGTATCACGCACAAACACATTTCATGTTTATTTCTTATAGTTCATTGTATGTGCATGTTCATTTTATGTAACTTCTAGGGCTTATATACATGTGTATGTACATGTGTTTTATATGCATGCACATATCCATATTCATTTTATGTAGTTCTTCTACTTGACTTATATACATATATGTGTACATGTTCATTGAACAGGTTTAGGACTTATAGGTGTACACACACGTTCATAAATTGTGTAACTTAGGACTTATATGTGTATGTACATGTTCATTTTTATAACTTAGGACTTATATGTATATATGTATGTACATGAACCAATTTTGAATCACTTAAATTTCACAAATTATGTGTATGTAGATGTTCATTTTATGTAACTTAGGACTTATGAGTAAGTGCACAAAGATGGTAGACCAAAAAGGGGGTATAAGTTTCCACATTTTTCTCTAAAATTAGACAAATCTAAATGTTGGCAATAAATTAAAGATAGTTGGACTCAATATTTAAAGTTATGATAAAAAAGGAAGTTGTAGTCCTCTAAATCTAGCTTTTAAACTATTAAATTTTATGATAAATGGTAGAGTTTAACCCCCTCAAAAAGGGGGAGCACAGAAAGTGATCCTACTTTTTGAGTAATTTTATAAATTTGATAGTTTGATTAGTATCAGTGACATGAAAAGAGTTAGAGGTTTTCCTAAGTTGAATAAACCATAAAACATAATGAGCAAACAATGTCAGCTAGGCAAGATGATAAAGTCAAGCTTTAAAAGTAAAGGTTACACCTCTAAGGAAATACTTGAAATTGTTAATACTAATTTGTGTGGCCCTACTGAAGTGCAAAGATACAAAGGAGACATGTATATAATGTTTCTTGTTGATGATTATTCTAGTATAATGACTCTCATGTTTCTAAAATAAAAATTAGATGCCTTTCAAATGTTTAAATGGTACTTGACAAGAGTTGAGAAAAAAATAGGTAAGAGCTTAAAGTGTTTGAGATCGAATAGAGGAGGTGAGTTCACTTCACATGAATTTGAGATGTTCTGCAAATCAAGAGACATACATTAGCACCAAGGACCACTCCACAAAATGGAATTGCTAAAAAAAGAAACAAGTCAATAATAGACTATGCCAAAATGCTCATGATGGAGAAAAATGTTGCCTTAAAATACTGGAGAGAAGCTGTAAGTACTACAGTAAACACTTTGAACCATGTGCAAGTAAAGAAAGGTACTTACATAACACATTTTGAACTATGGTATGGTCATCTACCTAATGTGAAATATTTCAAGGTATTTGGAAGAAAATGCTCTATTCTGAAAGATGTTAGGAGTGGAAAGTTTGATACAAAGAGCGAAGAAGTTATATTCCTATGTTACTCCACAAGAAGTAAATCTTACAAGTGTTTTATTACTAACACTAACAAATTTGTGGAAAGTGAAAATGTGAATTTTGATGAGTTTACAGAAGCACATGAGGCTGAAACTAAAAAAGAGCTAGAAGACTACAAGATATTTTCATACTACTATTAAGGAATGCCTACTGAAGAAGATCTTACAAATCATGCAGCAAGTCCATAGCAAGTTTCAACAACTATCGAGTCACATCCTATGAATACTAAGTTGTATTCAAATGTTGAGTTGCAAAATGAGGATAATGAAAAATCTAACTCTAATATTGGCACACATGAAAGAGATGTTGGAATACCTAATAGAGATGTACATAGTGATATTGAAGCTAAGAGACAGAATGCAACCACAAAAACTGAGCCTAGACTATACAAATATGTCAAAAGACACCATCTAGCAGATCAAATCATTGGAGACAAAGATGCAAGGCCAATGAAAAGAAATAGGTTGAGAAGTGAAGCATGTTTTTTAAGCCTAAAGGAACCTAAGATAGTGAGAGATATATTGGAAGATGATGTTTGGTACAAGGCTATGGAAGAAGAAATTCAGCAGATAGAAAAGAACAAAACTTGGAACCTAGTTCCTAGACTAGAGGACAAGAAAATGATTAGTAAAAAATGGGTATTCAAGAAAAAGTTAAATGAGAATGGTAAAGTGACAAGAAACAAAGTGAGAATGGTTTTCAAAGGGTATGCACAAGAAGAAGGAATTGACTAAGGTGAAACATTTGCCCCTATTTCAAGAATTGAAGGAGTAAGAATTTTGCTTGCTTATGCCACATACAAAGGTTTTAAAGTTTATCAGATGGATGTTAAGTCTACATTTCTAAATGGAATATTAGAAGAAGAGGTTTTCATAGACCAGCTATAAGGATTTGTGGACAAAAAAAATAAGAACATGGTATGCAAACAACACAAAGCCCTCTATGGATTGAAACAAGCACCAAGAGCATGGTATGAGAGACTTCATACTTATCTTGTTAAGATTGGATTTGAAATGATAGATGATAATAAAAATCTATACATGAATAAAAATGAAGAAAAAGGTATACTATTATCTGAGATATTTTTTGATGACATAACATTAGGAGGACAAGATGCTCTATGTAAAGATTTTGCAAATTAGATGAAGTGGGAGTTTGAAATGTCTATGTTTGGTGAGATCAAATTCTTTGTGGGACTAAAAGTATATCAAATGAAGTATGGTTTGTATATCACTTAGTCAAAGTATATTAAGAAGATATTGAAGACATTTGGACTTGAGGATTCAAAACCAGTAAGTAAACCTATGGTAACAACACTCAAACTATCAAAGAATGACGTATCAACTGAGGTCAATAAAAAATGGCATAGATCTATGATTGGCACATTGCAATATGTAGTATAGAGCAAACCTAATATTGCATTAGCTATGGGAATAGTTGATAGATTCTCTACTAATCCTAGGGAGAATCACTTGATGGCAATAAAAGGATAATTAGATACTTGAAAGGAATAGAAGAGTATGGCTTGTACTATAATAAAAATGAAAATTTTGAGTTGAAAGCCTACACTAATGTTGATTGGGATGGAAATATTGATGATAGAAACAGCACTAGTGGAGGAGAATTTTTCTTAGGGAGAAGACTTAGTACATGGACAAGCAAGAAGAAGAGTTGTACTTCCCAATCTACTGCTGAAGCAGTGTATGTTGTTGTTAGTATCAATTGCACAAACATTGTATGGATCAAACGGTTACTAAAGGGAATGAAGGAAGAAATTACTGAACTAGTGACACTTTATTGTGATAATACAAGTGCTATAAATATGTCAAAGAATCTTGTAATGCATAGAAAGGCTAAGCACATTGCAATAAAGTATCATTATGTAAGGGAGTTGGTTCAAGACAAAAAACTAAAAATGGAATCTATTAACACAAAGGAGAAAATTGTTGATATCTTCACCAAAGCGTTACCTAAGGATGCTTATGAGTATCTAAGAGGTAAACTAGGGGTGATACCCCTATCAAAGGCTATGTAAAAGATAGATGGAGTACCCTACATTAAACAAGTTGATATTCATCTCATACAACTTGATGCAATGGATCTTACTTTAGCAAGTTGTCTAAAGTAATTAAAGAGCTTGAATTTCAAAAGAGTCACAAGTAAGGGGATAGAGGTAGAAATCTAAAAAACTTACAAAAGCTTATGTCTGCATATGTAAAGATGCCAAGTGTTGTGTACATGTCTTTTGCATTTTTGTCAAAGAGGGAGAATGTTGAAGAAATTGATCAAGTTCTTATTGATCAAAGAAGGAAATGATCAAAGTAGAAAATCAAGTCAGAGGGAAAAAGTATATTGGATGAAAGTACAGTGCAAAATAAGTTTAATGAAGTGAAGGTACATCATTATAGGATCAAAAGACTAGAAGAAAGAATAAAAGAGGGAAATGTTTTGATATTTTTCTAATCCATGACAGAAGAGAATCAGATAAGAGATATTTTGTAAGCTAAAGGAGTTGCTAATAGAGGGAGATGTTTCATTCACAAGATTTCTTTTTGATATTGCCTTACTATTTTAAACTAGTTAGTTTATCGTTTGTTTGACCCGTTGATTAGTTTGGTTTGCCATCAATGCCAAAGAGGGAGATTGTTGATATATGATTAAAAAGATCATTTGAGTAGAAAGACTATTATTGATGAAGAAGTGTTTTCAATTATTGTTTTGTTACTAATGTCAAACCTACTATATTTTGGTAAGACAATTTCTTATATGCTTAGTTGATTGATGAGGAGGATTTGATCAACAAGATGTAAAAAAAGTACCTAGAGGAAAGGTTGAGTTATGATTATGTATTGAAGTGCAAGAATCAGTTAAGACAATGATAACATAATGTATTGATGATCTACTTGAGGTTACAAAATGTTTGGCTACACTTAGAAAGTTCAGAAGAGAAAGGTTGGATAAAGTTATTTTTCTAAGCTTGACCAAGTTGATAGAAGGTGCTAAGTAAAGTTAGTGAAAGCCAAGCAAAGAGTTAGTTGGAGAAGAGTGAAAGCTTTTTCTAGTGGATGCCGAGCAAACTAATAGGTGTTGAGCAAGTTAGTAGATGTCGACTAATTTTCAATATGTGCCAAGCACCAATAAAATTTAGTTGATGTCGAGTGATTTTAAAATAGATGTCGAGTAACACAGTATGTCGAGCATCAATAAATTGATAATGTTGAGCTATTGCATTGTTAGGATTAAACCATAGACGAAAATAACAATTACATGCAAATATAACCAATATCAAAAAATAATAGATTGCATAGAAAAGAACACAAGACACCAAGATTTAACATGGTTCACCAAAACCCTGGGCTATGTCCACCAAATAACAAGTCTAATATTTTTATAATCCAGTGATTACAACCTGATTACAATCTGTAATCCTTTATAGCTCAATACCACTGCAAGAACCAATTTTTGCATCACCTTATGAAATAATCCCTAACCCTAAGCCCTTTTTATACAAGTATTAAACCACTTTAGGGTTATAATTAATAATTACATGTTAGCCCAAAATCCTAATAAAAGAGGGCCCAAAAAAAATCTTGAGCCCCCAAGAATTTATGAAGTATGTATAGTAATTTCCCGACCAATCACCAAAATCTAATAATTGCCCACTTGGGGACTGATCAAGCTCTACACTAAACAACAAACTCCCACTTGGAGACTAATCTTGTAGCCATGTTGCTACTCCATGAGGCTCCCACTAGATAAAACCACCCTGGACTCTGCTATTATTTTATTCATGTTTAGTCAAGAAGACCATCCAAAGCTAAAGAGGAGTTTAGCTTCTCCCTTGTTACTACCTTTGTAAACATATTTACTAGATTGTCATCTATATGTATCTTGTCTAGCTTGAATTGTCCATGCATCCATCCTTTAGATAAGAGATATTTTGTAACCTAAACAAGGAGTTTCTGATAGAGAGAGAAGTTTCATTCACAAGATTTCTTTTGGGTATTGCCTTACTATTTTAACCTAGTTTGTTTATGATTTGTTTGACTAGTTGATCAATTTTCTTTTCCATCAATGCCAAAGAGGGAGATTATTGATATATAATTGAAAAGATCATTTGAGTAGAAAGATTGTTATTGATGAAGAAGTATTTTCAATCATTATTTTGTTACTGATGTCAAACCTACTATATGTTGGTGAGACAATTGCTTATATGTTTTGAGCACTATCACTTAGTTGATTGATGAAGAGGCTTTAATCAACAAGATGTAACAAAAGTACCTTGAGGAAAGGTTGAGTTATGATTATGTATTGAAGTGCAAGAATCAATTAAGACAGTGATAACATAATGTATTGATGATCTACTTGAGGTTCCAAAATTTTTGGCTAGACTTAGAAAGTTCAAGAGAAAAAGGTTGGACAAAGTTCATTTGCTAAGCTTGACCAAGTTCATAGAAGGTCCCGAGTAAAGTTACTGCAAGCCAAGAAAAAAGTTTGTTGGAGCGGAGTGAAAGCTTTTTCTAGTGGATGTTGAGCAAACTAATAGGTGTCAAGCAAGTTAGTAGATGCCAAGTGATTTTTAGTATGTGCCAAGCACCAATAAAATTTAGTTGATGTCGAGTGATTTTACAATAGATGTTGAGTAACATAGTATTTTTCAAGCATTAGTAAATTGATAATGCCAAGTTGTTGCATTGTTAGGATTAAACCATGGACGAAAATAACAATTACATGAAAATATAACCAATATCAAAAAATAATAGATCACATAGAAAAGAACACAAGACACCAAGATTTGACATGGTTCACCCAAACCCTGGGCTACGTCCACCAAATGGCAAGTCCAATATTTTTATGATCCAATGATTGCAACTCGTTTACAGTATGTATCCCTTATAGCTCAATATTGCTACAAGAACCAATTTTGACATCACCTTATGAAATAATCCCTAACCCTAAGCCCTTTTTATAAAAGTATTAAACCACTTTAGGGTTACAATTAATAATTACATCTCAGCCCAAAAACTCAATAAAATAAGGCCCAAAAAAATTCCTAAGCCCCAAAGAATTTATGAAGTATGTACAGTACTTTCCTGATCAGTCACCACAATCTAACAATCGCCCACTTGGGGATTGATCAGGCTCCACACTAAACAACAATCTCCCACTTGGAGACTAATCCTATAGCTATGTTGCTACTCCATGAGGCTCCCACTGGATAAAACCACCCTAGACTCTATTGTTCTTTTATTCATGTTTAGTCTAGAAGTCCAACCAAAGCTAAAGAGGAGTTTAGCTTATCCCTTGTTACTACCTTTGCAAACATATCTGTTGGATTGTCATCTATATCTATCTTGTCTAACTTTAATTTTCCATCCTCCAAAACTAACAGAATGAAATGGTACCACAACTATATGTGTTTGGTCTTTGAATGCAGAGCTGAATTCTTTGCAAGATGAATGGCACTTTGACTATCTATAAACAAATAATTATCCTTCTAAGGGTGTCCCAATTCTTCCAAGAAGAACTAAAGCCATATCATCTCCTTGGTTGCCTCTGTAGCAGCTACATACTTTGTCTCTATAGTGGATAAAGCATTAACCTTTTGTAACCTAGAAACCCAGCTCATAGTGGCGCCAACAATAGTAAAGACATAACCTATAGTACTCCACCTAGTATCAATATCCCCTGCCAAATTTGAATCAACATAGCCCTATAAATCAGTAGTACAGCCCCCAAAGTGTAAACACTTATGGGATGTTCCTCTCAAATAATTGATAATCCATTTGACTGCATTTCAATGCTCAATCCTGAGATGACTTATATACCAATTATCGACTCCCACTATATGCGCAATATTTTGCCTTGTGCATAGCATAGAATACATCAAGCTTCCTATAGCTAAAGCATAGGGTACCTTGGACATCTTATCCTCCTCTTCTTGTGTCTTGGGAAACATCTCTTTAGTCAACTTCAAATGACCAGGTAAAGATGTGCTAACAAACTTTAGCATTCTCCATAGAGAAACATTGCAACACCTTCTCAACATAATCAGCCTAAGATAGTGTCAATTTCCTATTCTTCCTGTCTTTGTAAATCTTCATACCAACAATTTTTTTTGCTACCTCCTAATCCTTCATAGAAAATGCATGTGCTAATTGGCATTTCAACCCCTTAATGTGATCCATGTTAGACCCAGCTAAAAGCATATCATCAAGATATAAACATAAAATAAGGTAGCTATCATCATTAACCCTCTTAAAGTAGACACAATGATCTAAATGACACCTATTGTAACCATGCTCATGCATAAAACTGTCAAATCTTAGATACCATTGTCGAGGTGCTTGCTTCAAGTCATATAAACTTTTCTTCAATTTGCACACTAAGTTCTCCTTACCTTTGACTGCAAATCCTTGTGGTTGAGCCATATAGATCTCTTCATCCAAATCTCCATGAAGAAAGGTTGTTTTAACATCAAGCTACTCTAAATGAAAATCTTCAGTAGCCACAATACTTAAAATAGTGTGGATGGAAGTCATCTTAACAACAAGAGAAAATATCTCATCAAAATCGATGCCCTTTTTCTATGCAAATCCTTTTACAACTAACTTGGCTTTAAATATTTTCTTACCTTCTTCCTTTTCTTTCAACTTGTAAACCTACTTATTCTGTAAAGCATTTTTACCTACAAGAAATTTGCATAAATCCCATGTCTTATTCTTCAGCAAAGAGTTCATTTTGTCTTTTATTGTAGACTCCCATTGAATCTTAGTATCCACCTACATAGCTTCATCATAACATTTAGGTTCACCAACATCTATTAATAAAATAGAATACAAAGAGGGAGAAAATATTTCTAGAGGTCTAATTTGCCTTGTTGACTGTCTAACATTCACTAGTGTGTATGGTATTTATTGTGACAGTTATTACACATCATGAGGAATGGCCGAAACATCATCTTTTAGAGTATCATCAGACACTACATAATCATCTTCTTTCTTCTCATGTTGCTACAATAGATTTTTGTACAACACTTTCTCATTGAATATGACATCCCTACTTCTTACAATTTTATGATTTTCAAAATTCCAAAGTCTATAACCAAATTCATTAATACCATATCCAAAAAATACACATTTCTTTGACTTGGCTTCTATCTTGGTTCTATTTTCAGAATTAATATGAGCAAAAGCTTCACAAGCAAAGGTCTTGAGAAAAGAATAACTCACCTTCTTACTAGTCCATACTTCCTTTAGAATACCACAACCTAAAGGAGTAGAGGGACCTCTATTAATAAAATATATAGTAGTATTGATAGCCTCCACCCACATGTGTAAGGGCAACCCAACATACAACCTCATGCTCCTTGCATGCTCCATTATAGTCCTATTCATGCATTTAGCCACTTCATTTTCCTATGGAGTCCTTGGAACAATTTTTTGTTTAAAAATACCATTAGTGGAGAAATAATATTCAAATTCATGACTACAATACTCACCACCATTATTAGATCTAAGACATTTTAATTTCTTACCAGTCTCATTTTCAGCCAAGCATTTACATTTCTTAAAAGTTTGAAATACATCAAATTTTTTTCTAAGAAAATAAACCCATACTTTTCTAGTTGCATCATCAATGAATGTAACATAATAATGAGAGCCACCAAGGGAAGATACTTGAGTCAGTCCCCATAGATCTGTATACACAAGCTCTAATTTCTCTTTTTTATTTTCCTTCCCAGTCTTCACAAAACTCACTCTCTTTTGTTTTTCATACACACAACTTTCATAAAAATCCATACTAACACATTTTAGACCTAGTAAAACTTTCTTTGAATGAAGTAATTTCATACCTTTCTTACTCATGTGCCCAAGTCTATTGTGCCATAGAATTGTATCAAAATCTACAACAACTATTTGTTCTCCCTACTCAACTGTTGCAATTGTTCTTGAACATTGATTTTTCTTTGAAACAATTAAAGTAGAAGGAACAATATGACCTATACAAAGATATAAGGTGCCTACTTTCACACCTTTTTCTACTACAAGGAAACCTTTTGAAACCTTCAAATTTTTATCATTAAAAGTAACTACACAACCCTCATCACTGAGTTTCCCTACTAAAATTAAATCTCTACTCATCCCTAGAACATGTCTTACCTCATGTAGTAGCCAATAATTCTCATTCTGCAACTTAATATAATTTTTTCCATTTCCAAAAATTTTATTGGGTTCATTATCCCCCAAATAAACAACTCCAAAAAGCCCTTGGACATAATCAATGAAATAAGCTCTATGAGGTGTAGCATAAAATGAAGCACTAGAATCTAAAACCCATGAATCATCAAAACTTTCTAAAGATAGAAGCAAAGCATCCTCTTCAAATTTTTTACTACCACAATTGCATCCTTGTCTCCATCTGGTTTATCTCCTTCATTTTTCTTTCGATTCCAACAATCTTTCATTTTATGCCCTGGTTTTCCATAGTATTAGTAGTTGTTTGGTCCTCTCGATTGAGACCTCCTCCACTTTGACTCTCCTCTTGATTTCCCATGATTTCCAAAATTACTTCCTCTTTTAGTCATTATTCCTCTACTTTGTGCATTCAAAGCACTTCCTGATGTAGATCCACCTGAGGATTTCCTACGAGTTTCCTCACTCAAAAAAACACCAATCACATTATCATATTTTAGGGTACTTGATCCAGGAATAGAATTACTCATAGCCATTACCAAGCCATTCCAACTTTCAGGCAAAGAACACAAAATCAAGTGAGCCCTAATTTCTTCATCAAAATTGATACCCATAGAAGATAACTAATTGGTAATAGTATTAAACTCATTTAAACCTATAAACCCTTACCTTATCCTCATTTTCCATCACTCCCACTCAACTGTGAGACTTTCATATAGAGGATAACTAAAAAAAATAACCTCACTCCGATACCACTTGTTAGGATTAAACCATAGATGAAAATAACAATTACATGCAAATATAACCAATATCAAAAAATAATAGATCACACAGAAAAGAATACAAGACACCAATATTTAACATGGTTCACCCAAACCCTAGGCTACATCCACCAAATAGCAAGTCCAATATTTTTATGATCTAGTGATTACAGCCTGATTATAATCCATAATCCCTTACAACTCAATACCACCACAAGAACCAATTTTTGCATCACCTTATGAAATAATCCCTAACCCTAAGCTCTTTTTATACAAGTATTAAACTACTTTAGGGTTATAATTAATAATTACATGTTGGCCCAAAATCTTGATAAAATAGGGCCCAAAAAAATTCCTAAGCCCCAAAGAATTTATGAAGTATGTATAGTATTTTCCTGACCAGTCACCACAATCTAGCAATCACCCACTTGGGGATTGATTAGGCTCCACACTAAACAACAAGTATTATGATAAATATTGAAGATTCATCAAATAAAAGTCAACAAGTTTGTTTTCTTGGAACTTGTGAATTAGGAGGAAGATAAGATTGATGAGCTAGAAGCATAGAATCTTATGTAAACCATTTTGGAGGTGAATTCAAATGGATTCAAAGAGAAGTTTCTAGAGGAGACAAGATATGAGGTAGATACATTGTATCCTACCTAATCCATCAAAAACCTTAAATTTTGAGACGAATAATGAGTGGGAAAAAGTGTTCTAATTCCCTATATGTAGGGATGTCTATTCATAAAGCAATAGAGATAGAGGTCAGAGAGAGATTTTTGGATGCAAAATTTTGACAAGGTTAAGGAAGAGGGTTTGCTTCATCAAGTGACCCAAGAAGAGAAGACTGCAATGGTGAGCTAAGAAAGAAGGTCGGAGAAGGATGAATGCTTGAAGGGTGAACAAACTGTCAGAACTGTAAAGATTGGAAGCCAAGAAGAGTGAGGACTAACTAGTGAACTATAATCTGCAAGTAAGGTTGTAAGTTGTATTAGATCAAACTCTACTATTACTCTCTAACAATTGTATCAAATTAGGGTGAAATCCTTTGGAGAAAGGTTGACTTAACAATCATTGAAAAATCCTTTAACAAGGTGTCATTCCAAGTGAATGGCCTAAAGTCCTCTAACAAGGCTCACTTTTAACATGGTAATTGAAATTCCTTAATCGGGTCACATTTAATAGTGTGTGTTATAACCTTTAGTAGGGTTGGCCTTTAACAGGCCATCATTTTAGAAGAATGAGAAAGGAGTAGCTTGTTATTGGTGGCTTTTTCCAAATTGGGTTTCCATGTTAAATCATTGTGTCAATTGTACTAATGGATGTGTTGTGTTTTATGCTTTACATTTCTGCATATTAGATTAACTATAACATATCAACTTTGGGTTAACACACAACAAATGCATGCATGGTTAAGAATGTCATATGGGTTCACTAAATTGTGAAAAAAAAATTATTTGGACATCTAGACCTTAATTAATTGATTCACCCCCCTCTCAATTAATCTAAAAGAATTCCAACAAAATGGTAGAGTTTAAGGCCCTCAAAAAGGGGGAGCACACAAAGTGATCCTATTTTTTGAGTAATTTTTTAACATAGTGTCAAGTGCGCTCCCCCTAAAATATTAAGTTCATTTTTGAATTTTTTAAATCTCTTTGGTGAGGAGTTTGCTAACACTATGTAGTTTATCCCATATTTTTTTGGGTAATTGTTTACTCTAAATTTTATTTTTTATGATTTTTTAAAGTGATGTCATCTAAAAAATAAGAAATTTTGTTGTGGCACCCCTAGAAACCTTGAAGACTAATAAAAATAAATACTTATTTTTTTAAAGTGTGTAGAATGGAGTCTAGATTCTAGAAAAATAACTTGTTGCAAGAAATGATGAAAGAGTGAAAATCTATCCATAGAATACTTCAAGTTGGTTTTTGACAAAAAATGGACATACATTAAAAATAAATTAGTGATGAAATGCTTAACATAATCCAAATTCAAAATTAAAATGGTAGATAACTAACAAGGAGATGCATAATCTTATGTAACTCAATTCTCTTATTATATAACCATGGGTAAACTTGATGGATGCCACAAAATTGAATCAATGTTATTTTGTGTACACTTGCTAGAAATCATGTCTCAAACCTTCTTCAGATGTCTAATTCTTTGGGTTGGATATCCAAGTAAAATCTAACCCTTAGAATTGGCAATCTACAATGAATATCATAGTGTGTTTGTTTGATAGCATGTATGCACTATAGTGTCTACAAACTATTTGAATATGAAAAAGTGGCACTTTTATTGTAGTTTCAAATAGTGTGTATGCACTATAGTGGGTACACAGAATGAAAAACCATAGTGCATGCATGCTATAGTGTGTAGGCACTATGAAAATATATAGTGTGTGTGCACTATAGTGCAACACACTATGTTTTTCCATGTGTGAGCCTACGACTCAGGAAATACAAAGCATACTATGTATGCACTGTGTCTTGGATGGAGGGAAAATGGGGGAAAAACAAAAAGTGGAAACTTTTTAATTCCCAATCGCACATACCCTTATATACAATCTATGTACATGCACATGAACTCATTTCATGGTAATCATTTTATTCATGCACTACAATGTTGATTCACCTAAATTGAACCAATTATATGTGCACATGTTTATTTTATGTAACTTCTAGGACTTATATACATATATGGGTACATGATCATTGAACATGTTTAGGATTTATAAGTGTACACACATGTTCATCAAATTATGTAACTTAGCAATTATATGAATGTGTATGTAAATGTTCATTTTATATAACTTAGGACTTTATATGTATATATGTATGTACATAAACCAATGTTGAATCACCTAAATTGAAAAAATTATGTGTAAGTGCATGTATTCATTTAATATAACTTTGGACTTATATACAATGTATGTACATGCATGAACCCATTTCATGTTAATGATTTTAATCATGCACTACAATTTTGAATCACTTGAATTAAACCAATTATGTACATATAATATTCAATCATGTCTACAATTGACTCAAATGAATTTCTTAGAGTCATAAATTGAACTAGTTATGTGTCTAATAATATAATATAAATGTATATCACATGTGTAATCATAAACTATCTGGCATGCCCAAAAATCAGGGCAAAAACACAACATTATTTTTCTAAAAGTTAATAAACACAATGTTTAGCACTTACTACATTGAATATGTTATGGGAAGTTGAATAATATTGAAGTGATTTTTTGTTTCATTTCATAATTATGTAGAGTTGACATCTCAAACGTATTGCACCATTATGAGACCTTAGGTTCTAGTACTACAGGAACACCTAGTTTGGGTTACACAATTTGATTTGATTAAACCATAGCTAAAGTGAGACATCATGATCAAGGAGTATCTAGGGTTCCTTATTACTTTAGTTGAATTAAATTTTTTTAGTTGAATAAGTTAGATTCATAAAAAATTTCATAAGTTACATTAGGTTATTATATCATCTTCTATTCATTTCACTATGTCGGTTCAAAATCCTAAGTGCACTAGTGTACATTATTTCAAAGGTTTACCTATGACCTTAGTATTTAGTCACAATTAAAATTATACTCTGTTAAAGATAATTTAATCATTAAATGTTCCTCATTAAGCCTTATATTTCATTCATTTCATTTTAAAACATAATCCAATTTACTAAATCAAGATGTCTAGTCAACCTAACTTACAACACCTTCAAACATTACATGAATGTTAAAACCCAATAACTCCTCATAACCCAAAAATTGATAAACATTAAAATTATAACTAATTAAATATTTAATAGAATAATATAATATTTGGATTCATCCACTATGTTAAATCTATTTAGACCTATACTCATTCATTGAAAAAACATTAGTTTACCTCATGATGACTCTATCCCAATTTAACTTTAACATTACACCTAAAGACTAATATCCACTAACCATATTACAAACTTTAATTAAATCCATAATATTCTTTAATATAAAATATAATTTCCAACTATCCCCTATATTAAAAAAACATATTTAAAACAAACATATTTAGAACAAAACCATCAACTCCTAACTATATCCTCAACCCACTTATATACTAACTATTAACCCATCAATCTAAAGATCAATGGTCAATTTACCTTTGCACGTGAACTTTATAACAATTTTTTTTTTAAATACTATCATAATTACGTAATCTCATTATCTACTAATTATCCAAGTTATACCTTAAACATTCCTAGTTAACTACTAACATTTCCTAAACTACACTAAACCCTACCCCCTGCCCACTTGGAAACTTGCCAACTTGTCAAACCCATTCCCCAAAACCTTGGGGCAGCCTCTAAGACCCTTTTCATTCTACCTAAGGAAACCACCCCAAAAAGGGTGTGTATGGGGTCATTCAAGAAAGGATAAATTTAAGGAGTAAGGAGCATGGTTTTAAGAATAAATATGAAACATTACTTGTTTTATTTTTCAACAAACATAACTTACTTCCTCCAAGTCAATGCACTAGACAAGTTGACCCATCATGCATGGCAAAGAGGAGGAATACAATGTGGAGGGTGATATCATCCAAGTTGAACGCATGTGGAGTGTGAGGGACAATGATAAAGGTGGAAGTTTTAAATGAGAAATTTTATTGAGGGAGAGAATGTTTAGGAGGGTGCAAGTTTATTTTATTATTTATTATATTATATATTTTTATTATTATTATTTGAAAAGGACTTTATAATTAAACCTATATAATAATCACTATCATAGAATGTTGAATTAAAATTTTTTTTGCTCATTTCTTTAGTAGCATCCTATAGGTGGCCATTTTGACGTTTCAAATGCATTTTGTTAAGAACTTGCAAATGTTCTAAAATAATTTTTTTTGTTTGGACTAATTCTTTTTTTGTAACCAATATTATTGGAGTTTTTTAAGGTCTTTTAATAGTGAATTTTCTAGGAATTCAGATGTGATCCAACTATGAGTTTTTCACAATGATTTTTTTTTTACATTAAATTTTCTATAATAAGCTAAGGTGAAACTAAAGAAATAATGCATTTTATTGAGTATTCAATTTAACTAACATTATCATTGCATTCTCCATTCAATTCCTTAATAAATTATTGCCATATTACAATGTTTCTACTTCTTCATTATCTATGATTGAATTCAAAAATTTACATAAGAATGAATTACTCATTGCATTATCACTGAATATTTTTCTATTTATATGCTTTTCAAAAGTAAAATTGAATGAAAATCAATCTGTATTTTACTATAGTCCATTGTTACTAATTCATATAACAAATATCTTTCTCTTATTAATGAAAGTAAGTTATGCAATATTGAACATTTCAAGGATCACAATAAGATACATTTCTTTGTCTTCAAACAATATTACAAGATAAACCAAGAAGGTGATACAAGGGAGAATTTTCCAACTACAAGGTGATGCATGAAAAATTGCACCAATGATCCATTCCAAGTTTACTCCCTAACTGAATCCAACTAAGAATCTACAAATACATACAAAGTCCCATGGAGATCTCACCTTCCATCCTAGGCCTTGAAATGCCACCCATCAAGCTAGGAGAAACTCTAACTGATCGAGTGACAACTAAATCAAACTCACATCTAAAACACAACATAAGAATGCCCTTCTTAGGCTTGTACAATTGGATTCACATCAAACCCATAAAATAGGGGTGAAGGTGGACTACCAATTAGAAGATTTTTCAATGTAAATAACATACAATATACATGCCCTTTCAAGCCAATAAATTCACATAGTCTTCCATATTTTCTCCTCCTTAATCCCCGCCCCCCCCCCCCCCCCCCCCCGAAGTAAGATCAATGTCATTGGATTGCAAGGGTCCATAGACCTTGCCTTTCTTCCCTCTCCTCACCATGATGAGAGACTCTACATAATCATGGTGTCCAACTAACCGCTTCCCCCAGACATGGCCACTTCTACCCTATCTAAGGGTGAGTAATTCCAACACTCCCTTCACAATTTTCCCAAAAAACCAAGGAAAAGAACATGGAAAGGAAACAAGTAAAAACCCATAGTACCCATCCATCACATGATAACAACATAAACACAATTCCAAAAATGCAAGAGATTTACACACGCAATAAAGAAATGAACAATATGAACATATCCATGGCAATAGAGAACCTACCTTAGCAAAGGTTATGGCAAGAATGAGTTTTAAGATGAGATAAATCATCTTCTTCTTGAAATTCCAAACCTGACTTCTCTAAATGTAGAGAATGGATGAACAACCCTCAACTCTTTAAAATGGCCACTAAATAGCTTCTAAAGTTATCTAACCCAAATAGAAGTAACTCCAATCTTGGCTTTAAGCCTCCTATGGTCTTCTCACTTTCCCCTTCTATCAAGACAACCTCTTATCCATAGTGTAACCTTGGGTAACCTCATGGAAATGATACATTTTCACAATAAAGGGAAACTAGGATATTTTAGGGGTCATAAATGTTGTTAGGAAGTTCTAGAAGGGTGGAAAAAGTTCCCAGCCCATACACATACCACTTGGGTAGTTGAATTATATCAAATTTGGCTTCTATGATCATTTTTTGGCCTATACAAGTGGCGTGAAATATTTGATCTCAAAATCCTAAGGATGTAACCTTTCCACTAAACCTTGATCAAGGGAAATTAATTTAGGTTACTGACTAAATCATTCTTAGGTTAACAGGTTACATTGACAACCCTAATTGATGTGTCAATAAACATATGCATATAATGAATGTCAACTGACACCATAAGATTTACTTTTGCATAAAATTTGACATGTCACAAAATGCAGAATGATACACATGCATTCAAATTACAATACAAATTAAACACTTGACAATGAGGCTTGAATCATGTTATTAGATTCAACCTTGGTCTTATAGTTTACACATAGGGTCAGGTATTGTTTCTCTAATGAATTCCATGGTTAAATTTCTTGCATACTTAATGCAAATATTAGTAGTTCAATAAAATCACATTTAGATATATAACCCAAATTCACATAATCAAATTTATAAAAATATTATAACTTTCATTTAAATAAACTTTTCTCATTTCTAGACACAGATTTAACGTCACTAATTGCATAATTAAGGTATTGACATGTTCATAAGCCTGAATCATTTACTAAAATACAACATCAAAATCCATGCCTATAAATAAAACCTAAAATAGCATAATCAAGCATTTTAAAGCAAAGCATCATGCAACATTAATAATATAGGTAATGTCCAATCCATCAAATAATGTCTCAAACATATGGAGTCATAATGTATCAAAATAAAATGCATCAGATGTGCTATGATGGATTGGGGTGAGGCCTCACACTATCTAAACATATATCACATGGACCATTTAACCTAGAAATATATGACATCAAGCATACAAACTAGAAACATATATAACATGTGTCAAATTATATATCAAATCATATAAATATGCCAACTATCATAAATGAACCATAAACATAAAGATCAATACACACACACACACACACACACACACACACATATATATATATATATAATCATATAAATGTATGTCTCAAGAAGATTAATGATAAAGTAAGAATGTGCATGTCCTAAACTAAAGAGTCATCTAGATGCATACAAGTAGATTAACCCTCTAATCAAGACTCATGAGCAAAATGATTTTGTGAAGTATCAACTAACCCCTACAAATTAAAATACAACAATTCATTAGACATACATATATGTATATATAGAATTTTCTAATCTATTTAAAAGTCACCCAAGCACTAGTGGGTGTGGCATCCATCAGATCTATACCCCCATAAGTAGTGGTTGTCATATCGACAACATCTCTCCTCCCACCATGATTGGAGCCAACACTAGAAGAAGCATGCTATACTATCTATGCCTACAAAAGTATAATTCATTTGAAAGTATCAACACATGAATATATACTTGTATATAGAAATTTATTATTTTAAAAAAAAATTAAAAGAGGTATCTGGGTCTGAGGAGCAAGAGAACCATCAGTGACATGTACTAAGGTTTCATCAATAGAAATTCCATCTCCAATAATATCAATCCTTTATAATAATGAGGAGTGAAAAAGAGTAATAAACTAGGATGGAAGTGGTGTAGAGTCAGTAGAGCAAAATAGCATATCCATGTATGATCCTATCTCAATTGGAACATGTATCTGACTCAAATCTCATAATTTCTGATGCAACACATCAAGTCCATTAGTGGAAATAGAGAAACCTAGACCAGCTACTAAGATCCCTCATACGGAGCTGTAATAGAGTGTTGTGCATCTGAATCTTGAGTTGAGTGTTGGGCACCATAAATTTGTGTAGAGTGTTCTACACCAAAGTCCTTTGCAGAGTGTTGTGTTCTCTAATGTGCATGACCTAATGGCATGTCATGGGCTACTCAAAATATAGGCCTATGCAAAATTTTATATCTAACATCATGTAAAGGTATCTTCTATGCATCTACAATGTACAAATATGCCTGTGGAAAATCATTTAGAAGATACAAGGCCATCTCCATATGTCTATGCTCTCCATTGAGGCCCTGTACATCTCTTGGGGTAGGAAGATGTGAAACTCCATATACCTCATTAGTGGGTGATGTAGTAATCTATGATGCCTCTAAAGATGATTTGCATTGGTTTGGTCTACTCAAAATATATATACTCAAAGTGTTAGATGTAATGCTACTAGTTACAACTGCTATGTGTCCTATCTAATCAATTGCTTCCCTTTGAGAAGCAATAACAACTCTATCCATAGTACTAGCCATCACTCATGTTACTATTGAGGTCTTATCATCCACCAATGAATGATTAGAAATAACATGACAATTTTGATCATGATATGGATCACGATCACAAACTCTATTATGTCCCTAGCCATAAAATCCTAGAAGATTTAAATAGTTGATGTAGTGCCCCAAATAGAACTTTGTATCTAATTGCTAAGAAAAATATAATGGAATTTCGTTGTTACTAGGATAATGACTATGTTATATGAGGAATCAAGGTATATGATACAAGAAATCTTTGGCACTATACATTTAGTAACCTGATATACCTTGACATGGTTCTTCCCCTTATAAAATAATAATATCTCTTGTTCGATAGTCTCCTTAGAAACTAGACTATGAACCTGCACTAAGGATATATCATCTAAGACTTTTGCTCTAAATTCAGAAAAAATCATATCTATGGACTATCATGCAAATGTAGACTATGATTTAAGTTTGGAAATAAGATCCTCGAGACTACTAAAAATCAATTGGTAGATGTCTATCTATAATTGATCCTAAGATCTCTCAATTGATGATCTCAATCTATTAATCACAAAGGTGGTGAATTGGAATATAGTCTCCAACTAAGAAGTATGATAATGTCCTTGCCCCTACCCCTGATCATGTCTATGTCCATGTCCCTAACACTCTCCCTATCTCTAATCTTGTGGCTGAGGTTGTTCATGACCCTCTACTTGTCCCTAATCATGATCATGGGATGTCATCTACATGTAACATGTGTGAAGTAAATGCTAACTTAATACTAAGTACTTAAATACATATATAGTTACAAGATTTTAGTAATCTAAGATCTTAAGGGGTCATAATAGGGCCTATAACACTAAGGTCTTATTAAAGTCATAAGGTCATGAGGAGAGAGATATATAGAGGGGTGGGGGGGACACTAAGATGTGTGTGAGAGAGAGATTAAGATAGGTCTTAAGGGGTAATAATAGGTCCTATTAAGGTCATAAGGAGTATTATTACACACTATTAGGTCCTATTACTAATATAAGGTCTTAAGGGGGCCTATTATATCTTATTAGGTCTTATTAGTAATCTAAGGTCTTAAGGGGTCATAATAGGTTCTATTCATAATCTAAGGTCTTAATGGATCCTAATAGGTCCTATTAGGTGATGAAAGGAAAAGTCTTTCTCCTTAGCCGTAGCTTCTCCTAAGATCTCCTCTATGCCACTGCTCTATCTTATTAGGGTTCTTTCACAACCCTAACTTAGAAGGATTACACTCCTAATCTACCCTTCATTCAACTTTTCCACATCAATATAGAACTCATCTCCATCTAATCGGTACTCCTTAGATGCCTTACTAGCTCATCCACACCAAATGTCCACACATGAACACAATCTACTGAAAATGGAGAGGGAGAGTTGTTCCTAGGTCATTGGGGCCATTCCTACCCTCATCCACCAAGGATCCACAAAAATCTCTATCAATTTCAAGAAATTGTTTCAAGAATTAGGCCTCCAAACTCACTTTTTGGCTCCCAACTTAGAAAAAGTCTTAATAAGGCTAAAAAAAATTCATATTCTGATACCCTTTTGGGAGACCTTTGAGATTCACCTAGTCTCACTTCCCCAATCTCTTTGTATAGTGGATTGCTATTTTTAAGCCTAAAATCAAGGGTTTCCCAATATGTTGACAGTGTTCAAAAGGGTTTGTACAAATTCCTATCAAATCATGTCACCAGGACTTCACCTTGGAAATAGGAACTCTCCAGTGTCATATCCTTCTCTCCATCTAGTTGGACTAAAGAATTCATTGCACTCAGTCCCATTAAATGTTGTTTCAATCCTTGTGATCCCTAACCATGCTCACTTGGCTTGCCAAGGGCATCATTGTAAAAATGCTAAAATTACTTTCTAGGGCCCAAGAACTCGCATGCTATAGTACAAGGATTATTCTCACAAATTCCAAGAGCCCATAAAAATTCCATGGTGGAAAGGTGAGTTGAGACTCCATCTTCCAAAATTGCCTGATTCAAACTAGCGACTATGCAAAAACCAAAATATTTACAAAGTGCAAAGGAATGGAAAAAAAAGACCTATTTAACCACACATAGAACTTATTAGTCACATCTATTTTACACATTCATTGATCACAATATAGAGTTCAATCCATTAACTAAATTAATGAAGAAAAAAGGCTCTGATTGTGGCAAAATTGCTCAACAGAATACTTGTTCATTAACTAAAATTGCATCAAAATGCCATCCAAATCCTATCATAGGTAAAGGGAGGCCTTATATAGGTCTAATAGAGATTATCCAACTACTTTGAGGTATTTATTTAGCCCAATGCTTGAAATCGCACGTTTTGCAATACAAGTTGTCATTACAAATTTTGTGATTTTGCAAAGTTGTCATGCAACTTGACAACTTTTTGTATAATTGGACTAGGCTTGCTCAAAGCTTTTTGAAACTCTACTATATACTTTAACATGTCACTTAGGACATAAAACTACCATTCTACCTTTTTCTTGTCCAATCTAACCCTCCAAATGCATAAATGCCACTTTTAACAAGAATGACAATAATTGAATCACACTTAGCAGCATTGGACAACTAAGTAATATTTCATATTCATAAGGAGCTAAATAGACCTCCTAATGGAAAAAACATACTCTAGGACTCACTAGTCCCTTTATTACACTAGTGACTTGGCTAAGGCCACTATAAGCCAAAACTTAACTATGAACCCTAGGTTACCAATTAGCCTTACCTAGGTGCTCCTATACCATTAGGTCTTATTAGTAATCTAGGGTCTTAGTGGGTCTTAAAGGTCTTATGCAATAAATTTTCACAAGCATAGATAACAAAAAAAATTAATACACGTACATCTAAAAATGAGAGAAAGTGAGAGCCAAGCTTGAAAAAGTGAGAGGAGAGAAAATTCTTAGACAAAGAAAGAGTGAGAGAATGAAGAGAGTGAGGAGAGAGAAGGTGAGAGGGGGGATAAAGTGAGGAGAGAGAAAGGGATGAGAGGAAGTGGGCAGAGAAAGTGATATGTGAGTGAGGAGAGAGAAAGTAAGAGGAAAGATAAAATGGTTAGAGAGAGTGAGGAGAGGATAGAGAGAGGAGAGAGAGTAAGGAGAGAGAAAGTAAGATATGAGTGAGGAGAGAGAAAGTGAGAGGATCTTGAGAAAGTGAGGAGAGAGAATGAGGAGGTAAAGTGGGAGGAGAGAGAAAATTCTTGGAGAGAGAGTGAGGAGAGAAAGTAAGGAGAGCAAGAGTGAGGAGAGAGAAAGTGAGATGTGAGTGAGAGAGAGAAGTGAGAGAGAGGAGAGAGAAAAATTAAGGGGTGACAATTGTTCTAAATTTTTTTAGACATCATAGGTTATTTTTCAATTTTTTATTCATCTATAGTTTTAAATTTTTTTTTTTTTCTTGATCTACCTAGTATTATTTTTCATTTTGGTTTTCTGAGTTCCAATTATTTTTTCCATCTAGACTATGATCTAAGTCTAGTAATAATATCCTCAAGATTAGTCAAAATCTACTAACAGATGTCTATGTATAAATGATGATGAGATCTCTCAATCAATGATCTCAATTTAGTAATCTCAAAGGTGAAAAATTGAAATACAGTCTCCAACTAAGGAGTATGATCATGTGCTTGCCCCTCCCCCTCCCCCCCTACCCTTTCCCATGCCCCTAATCATCTCCAAGTCCATGTCCCTAACCCTCTTCCTATCCTTGATCTTAAGGCTAAGGTTGTCCATGACCCTCTCCTTGTCCTTGATCCTGATCATGGGATGCCATCTACGTGTAACATGCGTGAACTAAATTCCAACTTAATACTAACTACTTGAGTACATATATATAGTTGCAAGACTTTAGTAATCTAATGTCTTAAGGGGTAATAATAAGTCCTATTACACTAATTTCCTATTGAGCTCATGACATCATGAGTGGGGAGAGAGAGAGAGAGAGAGAGAGAGAGAGAGAGAGAGAGAGAGAGAGAGAGAGAGAGAGAGAGAGAGAGAGAGAGAGAGAGAGAGAGAGAGGGAGAGAGAGGAGAGGAGAGAGTGAGGAGAGTGAAACAAGATATGAGTGAGGAGAGATAAAATGAGAGGAGCTTGAGAAAGTGAGGAGAGAGAGTGGTGAGAAAGTGAGAGGAGAGAGAAAATTCTTTGAGAGAGAGCAAGTAGAGCGAATGGAGAGAGAGAAAAGGAGAGGAGAGAGAAAGTAAGGAGAGAAAGAGTGAGAAGAGAGAGTGGAAAGAGAGGAGAGATAAGGTAGGGAGAGAGAAAGTGAGGAGAGAGGGTGTGAGAGAGAGTGAGATCTGAGTGAGGAGAGAGAAAGGAGAGAGTGAGTGAGTGAGGAGAGAGAAAAATTGAGGGGTGATGATTGTTCTAAATTGTTTTTTAGACATCATAAGTTTTTTTTAAAATTCATCTATATATTTAAATTGCTTTTTGTTTTGTAGATCTATCTACTATTATTTTTCTTTTTGGTTTTCTATCTACCTAGAGAGCATTTTTTATTTTCTATCTTCCAGTTATATTTTTCCAACTACAATTTTAACAATGTTTTTAAAACATTTTCTAACATGTATGCTAAAACATAAAACTAATTAACATATACTAAAAATAACTAAATACCCATAAAATATAACTAAATATTCATAAAAAAAACAACTAAAGTTTCATTTAAAATAACCAAATATTCATTAAAAACAACTAAAATTTAATTAAAAATAACTAAATATTCATTAGAGGTAATTAAGTATATAAAAAAAGATAAAAAGTGAAAAAATATTGGGACTCAAAATTGAAGCCCTGATTTTGAGTATCATCATAAAAATTGAGCCTTGTAAGTTCTTTAATGCATGTGTACCCGACTATCCTTTTTATGCTTAAAAGGTGTTTAATGTTTCTAACACCTTGCATTCATCATATCCATGAATCCTGTGAGGATAAATTATCATTCTGTTAAGTCTCACTTTGAGCAATGTTTAGTTCTGCATTTTTGCTTGAGTGTCAAACAATGACAGGAAGCCTAGTTTGCAGTTGACTCTCTTGCACCCAGTAATATTTCATGATTCTCCACTTTGGAAAAGTTTAGTATGTATATCAAAGAACCTATGTTTTAGAATTCAAGTAATTTTGACATGTTTTGACTAGGTTTTGAATCCCTCAAAGTTGGTTGTTTACTATTGTCATGTTGATGCTAATTGTTCAGAATTCTAGTAAGCCCTGTTTGACCTATTATGTCATTGACCCAATTGACCAAAATGAGAAAATTCCTTTTGTAATGTATTCTAGAGGTTAGATACTTGTTATGTTTTAGATTTGAGCCTATGATAAATCCATTTGATCAAGTTTTGAATGTGATTCTAAAAGTGATCTGTGAAGTTTTACCAGGGTCATAAAGTGCAGATTGATTAGTACCCCAGTTCAGGATTTCATAAATTTGATTCTATGATTTATTGAACCAAATGGATTATACCACTATATTCTACTATGAAAATTATTTAAGTGTGCTAGTTTCCAAGTCTTGATTAATTCGGTTACACACTTTCCTAGGTCCATTTCATTTGCAAAAATAATAGTCATGGCCAATGTTCCCATTCCTACAAATTCAAGTAGCCCACTTTGACCACTTGCAAAAATTTCCTAGTTATTCATCATGAGCCTAAATCAAAAATTTATACTCTTCTCATGATAGTGAACTAGTGCCCCAATTTTTGTGCCCTCAAGTGTTAGTTTGACTTGTTTTTAGAGCCAAAATTGACTGTGATTTATTGTTTTCTAATGTGTTTGTTTGCAGGCAGTTTCAACTGAGCAACTTTGATGGTCAATATCTTTTGACCTAGGTGTCTTCATGAGATGAAATTTGATAGGGTACAAGAATGTAAAACAAAGAATCAATATGCTTCTTTTCAAAGATTAGTTAGGTGTTTCTATTAGTTTTTAAAGCTAGATAGAGGACCCCTTGGCATGAATTTGGCAGTTTGCATGAAAGGTTGAAAAAGAGTTATAAAGGTTGAATTACTGATGCAAATTGTTTTTGGTTAGTGTCAGATTTTCATTGGATCATTTTGAGATTTTAGGTGTTTCAGTTCAAAAAAAAATTAGTTAAACTTGCTTTAGGGCCTGATTAGATTCATCAGTTATTAAGAAGGATTAGAATAAACTTGATTTATTAAAATGTTGCAATCCAAAGGCAATATAGATGATGGTGGTATGGTGGGTACATGAGGATAAACTTTTTCTAACCAAGTAATGAAGACATTTATTTCAAAATGCACATCATCTTTTCATTTTAAAAATGGGAAGAACAATGAATGGATAAGGAAAGATTTTAGCCTATAGGAATGAAGAGTTGGACATCTTTGTAGCAAAGGCATGGGATCATAGGAAAAGTGATTTGCAAAATTAATCAAAAATAGGTGATTGGAGATTACTAATAGGTGTGAAACTAAGTGAGAAGGAAGCATGTTCAAGAAGAAGGACACACATGCCTAGCTCAAGAAATGTAGGTCTATTCTAAGACAAATGGTAGAGAAGCTCAACATTGAGGAAAAAGTGGGAGTGGTAATCAACATCAACCATGTAATGGTCATCACCACCATGGTATACTCTTCCCTTTTCATTACTCTTTCCTTTAAGATACACGACATGAAGATGTCACCTTTTCCTTTTCCCTTCACCTTGGCTCTCAACAAATTAGAGGCTATTTTTCCCCTCCTCAAACAAAAATTCAATAAGCTATTCAAGTCTCTCATTTCTACCCTAAGAGATTATGAATATGATATATCTAAAACCATTTATTTAACAATTTCTAGGTTACACAATGAAATGAGATAGGTGGTAGCCAAAGTAAAATTGCCCAAGATGCAAGTCTAGCTCCTTGGAATTGGTTTAAGGTCACTAACATGAACCCAAATGTATTCAATTTCTTCAATCATTTCAACATGGATTTTAGGGAGACATATCAGATCTTTTACAAGATGAGGTGTGCTTGTGGTTGTGTGAGGGTTTTAAGGAATCTTAATTGACACCTTCTATTTGTCTACTCAAAAGAACATAGGAAAACATTGAATTATTGCAAGCTAATTTTAGCCAATGTCATCTCCAAATAGAAATGATGTTACCCTGACTTGTCTTGGTCATATGTGGAGACATTGAAGCATGGAAATGACACATAACAACAAGTCTTCTAGCATAACACTTGACTGATAACACTAATCCTCGAGCAATGTTAAAAGAAATATCCATGTATTTTATCCCATACTAGGGACACAAGAGACTTCTTAGCTCTTGTTGAAATAAAATAGGGAAGTAAACTCTAAGATGGAGGAAGGCGGGGGGGGGGGGGGGGGTTTGGTGCGGGGTTAGATGAATCAGCACTCAAAACTTTCAACCTCTAACAATATTCACCACACATCCATCTCACAATCTATGTATATAAACTGAAATACGAAAATTAAGCATATACATCCATAGCATGAAAGTAAAATATTCAACACATATATGGCACAAGTTATTTGGTTACCCATAAACCTTCCAAGGAGAAGGTAAAATTGAGGTGGGGATGACACCCAAAAATCTTCACTATTGCAGTAATAAAGTGTATCCAATGAAGGTTACAATGTTTGATCATGAAACATGGTCTATCTTGTGAAATGCCTACCCTGATAAAGGCATACAAGATTATTAGATCTTACCATGTTAAATGATTTTAAACACCTTGCTAAAAGTTTTTCTAGTAAAAGGGCTTTAACTTACAATAAAGTAAGAACCCTGTTAAAGGATTTACAATAGCCTATAAAGACTACTCTATTAAGGGATTTAATTGATTTTCTTATTAGAATGTTTCAGAAATGATCCTTCCATTAAGACTTTGTTGTTTGATGTTAGATCACCTCTATCCTAATGTATACTTAATCCTTTATGATCAGGTGTTTTTTTTGTACTCTAATTCCTTTCCTCTATTCTCCTTTAACTGATTCTACAATGTAACTCAATCATAACACCTTAGTCCCCCTGACTACTTTTTTTGTGCATGCAAACTCTCTCCAATTCTCCTTAAGCATTCTTAAAAAGTTTAGGGTTTTTTCTCCTTATGAAGACCAAGGTGACTTAGGATTAGGTATGAGTCAATGATAGTGGTTCATCCATATTACCACTTAAACTTTCCCTTTTTTCTAATTGGATGCATGTAATACATAGGGATTCACAATTAATATTTTTCCTTATCATCAAATATCATAAATAAATCCTTAAGTCATCCCAAAAATGGTTTACATAGAAGTTTGTGCCATTACAAACATCTATATCAAAATTGTGTAACTTGGCACTTGAAGTCCCTAATGCTCGGCATCAACTACAACTTCAATGTTGTAACTCAACTTCTAAATGACTTGGCATCCACTAATCACTTGGCATTTGAATAGCTTGGCACAGACCATCTTCTTGGCACTTGAGTGACTTGACACTTACTAGTTACTCAGCTCATGCTAAATATCTATCGCTCAACATATACTATCTAACAACTTATGCTCGACATGTATTACTTGTTTGGCATGAACTAAGTAAATGACTTAAGTATATTGTCACTCATATGTCAAAACCAATTTAAGATTAAAAATCTCCCCCTTTGACATGAGTGGAAAAATACTTGATCATGTATAAATAACCTTTATCCTTTCAAGCATAACTTAGATAATATCCTTATACATTCAAAACTTCAAAACTTCAAAATTTTGCAAAAGCTTATGACTCGTCAGTCATACCTCAAAATTCAAGGACTCCCCTTAAGTTGATTGTGTTGTTTTGTATCTAAACTTTCAAAATTATTCTTCTTTCTATGTAAATTTATGTGTACTCCATTTTTGGCATCTCCCTCAAAAATATTATCTCCCCCTTACCTCTTATTTCTCTCATACTTCTTGTTTCTCCCCCATTTTGACACTAATGTCAAAGGGTTGTACATTGATAGTGTGTTTGTCCAAAATGATATGTGGACCTCAAGCATGATTTTCAATGTTTCATCCCAATTATCACAAGCTACCTCCAATGACTTGATCTAGATGACCAGCTCAGTAGCAAGGTGAACTAAGCCTTCATGAGTAGAAAGATGAGGATCATTATTCATGAGTTTTTCAGAAAAAGCTAGTTCCTTGTTCAGTATCTCTATATGTGGAGTTAGAATGGACTAGATGTTCAACAATTTAGCCTTGATGTTTTCATCATCTATGTATAATACTACTAACTAACTTTGGGAGTTGAGGAGATTCCTAAAATGCTTCTCATTTTGAGCTGGAGACTTTGGTAGAGTTATACCAGATGATTGTATATGACTTTCCAAACTTAGAATATGACTCCTTATTTCTTGTGTGAAGAGTGTGGGATTACACAATTTGGTTTACAAAGAGAAAATGTTCTCTAGTACCTTCTTCATAGTGTCAATTTTGGTTGTTAAGTCAATATATGATAGTGCAATAGAACTTGATATCTTTTCATCAAACTTATGTTGGAACTTTCTTTCAGACCATTCAAGTAGTTTGACATTTGAATCTAGGTCTATGTCATTTAGCTTCTCCACTAAGCTAGTTAGCTGCTTTAAGATTGACTTTGTTGCTTCTAGTGCTGGCAGGCTAAATGCATCAAGAAAAATAACCTTGATATCTATCAATTCTTATTTCTACCTATGCTCATGTCTAAGTAGTTCTTGGTTCTTCTTTGCAAGAGTTTCCTAGAGTATGCCCATTTTCTCAAGAGTGATAGTTGCATAATCAAACTTGGGAAACATAATCATTTCATCTAAGTTCACATTAACAAATGATGTGACTTCATCTACCTTATATGTGCTTGGAATTTACTATGATAATTATAGGGGTATAGCTTCTATACTCAGCCTATGAAGAGCTTGACTAGGATGAGTAGCAGTTTCAAGTAAAGTTACCAATGTTTGTATTGCTAATTGCTCCTTAGGTTTGGTAGTCATACGTAGCTCTCTAGTCCTATCCTTTTCCTTCTCTGTATCCATAGATGTGACTTTGTCTTATGTTGTAGGTGTAGGAGTATCTACCTGACCTATTTGAACTTGTGTCCCTTCATTCTTTTCTATCTCATCTTTCTACTCAACAATTGTCTCACCCTTGTCATTTTTAGTTTCCTTTATAATGGCTGAGATTGGAGTACTTTGTGACAATTTACTAATGGTAGAAGTAGTTTTCTCCTTCCTTTGATATACCATAAGGGGTAATGTAGGTTATATCATGGTGAATTGAGGAGGGGTTGTAGATGTAGCTTATCAACACTCACTAGTATAGGATTTTCATAGAGTTTTGCCTAGGTAGTGAATTCCACCAGTATCTTCTTCAAGTCATCCTCTATGAGCGAATTGATGTTCTGAGTGACAGTATCAAAAACATCCTTAATCTTTACAATATCATTTATGTGTTCACCTCATGTGGAGGACTAGTACTCGACACTAGTGTATTTGGTACACTCTATTTTGTCTATTGATCATCTTCAACTAGTGACTTTGTATCTTCATTTGTTAATGTGCCTTCCACTTGTGTAATTGTCTCAGTGTCAACTTTGATTACCTCAATTACCTATTGTTTCTCTTCTTTGTCTACACCTACCTCAATAGGTGGTAGAATTATTGCCTTGAGTGTTTTCAAAACATATAATGATTTCCAAATCAAAGTGATCTTTTGCATAACATCCTCAACCTTGTTCTGCAAGATGTTAAATACCCTATATTCTGGTGCAAATTTTCTAGTATGTTTCTTCAATGCCTTGACCATTGTCTCTCTATCTAGTTCTAGCATCACTTTAGCAAGTGTAGTCTCTCTAATTTTCCTTTCAATGTTTAGACTATATTGCCACTTTTGCTCAACTCTATCAAATAATGCCTTTGGTAAAGAGTTGACAATCTCAATTGGAGTTTGTTTAAATGTTTCCATCATGGCATAAATTGACTCCTCTACTTGGTTCATTTCAAATTTCCCAAGTGCATCAAATTTAATATGTGAGAGACCATATAAATCAGCATTGTTTCTTATATTCTCACATATATTGTCAAAATCAAAAGAGGGATAGTGACTTACCACTTAAAATTGGCTATTGTCATTAGATTCAGTCTTCTTTTCATCAAATTCAACTAGAGCTATGTATTTTTTCCATGTTTTCTTCTCAAGCTCCTCTACGTTGCTAGCTACTCTAGCTCTCTTCACTTTTGTCTTGACTATTCTTGAGCCTTCTTTGTAGTAGCCCTTGTGCTTTCTCTTGTAGAGGGAACTATAGGCTTAGATTTTGCAACCTTCCTTGGTTTTTGTCTTAGATTTTCTCATCTTTTTCTCAGCTACTTCACTAGATTCTTCTCCCTTGACACCTTCTTCAATTTCCACTTATTTTTCTTGGTCTTCTCCTTGACCTTGAGTCAAGGCCAGTGGTGCTTTAGCAAGCATATATGTTTCTTCCTTATCATCATATTCTTCTTCTTCTTATTCTTCATATACTCCTTCACCAAATTTATGCTTTAGCTTCTTAACAATTTTGTTCTTCTTCCTAATGACTAAGGTAGTCTTCAAATCCATAGTTATCTTTGATTTGGCCATGTCATATTTTCCAAAGGCAGTAGCCTTATCATCTACATCTTCTGCAAATAATGTTCTTATTGTTGCAAAGACTTCATCAACATTGATTTCATAGCCTAGTGGCCTTAGCCACCTTACCCTTGGAACAATAGCTTGAACATAAGTATAATCAATAACAACTAGAACAAAAACATCATTGAAATATTTCTCAATTAGTGAAACTAGTATCCTCGGTCTCTTCTTCATTGATTATTTGAATTCCTCAAAATAGCATGTCATAATTGACTCAAAATTGTTCCCAAGTTGCTCGATAAACTCACCTATCTATACCGCAATAGATCTGTTTGCTTTCTAGGAAACTTTACCAAATGTGGGAAATGTATTTTTTACATAAAAGAACATACATACAATAATTGAACCAAATTTACATTATGCACTTTTGGTCTTCCTTATAGCTCCCAAATTTTCTAACAATTGTTGCATCTACAACTTAGCAAGGTCATAAGTATGATCCTTCTTGACTATCTTATAACCCATGTCAATAGTAGTACATGGTATACCATTGAACCTGCTAGATTGCTAGAATTTATGTACTATTATCCTTACTAAAAATGCAATTAGGCTATCTGAAATAGTATCAATTGTCATGCCTTGTTTGTTTCACATTTCCCTTGTATTCTTCTCAATGACCTCTTTAGATTCACTTCTCATTCTTTTAGGTCAGTCAAGTGTTGGATAGCTTGTTACTCTATGTACAATTTTCTTGGTGATCTTCACTAATCCATTATCCAACCATATAGAATTATTATGAATTATACCCAAGACTATCTTAATCTATTTAGTTTTGAAAACATTTTGGAAAATCTAGGGCACGGGTCAACCCTTTTCTCTCTATTATTTTGAATTCATCCTTCAATGTTCCATTTTCATGTTAATTTCCTATAGGTTTCCCTAATCTCCATGTCTCCTATGCTACCCACCTTGCATGTGTAACAATGACTTACATCTTGAATCATCAAAACTCGAGGTGGTATCATCAACAATGCACTAGATGGATCTAGCTTCTAAGAGATGTTAGGTATGGCTCTAAAGTTTCATTGTCTGATATCATTTCTTATTAATTGCACATTCAAAATGTCTTTACCCTTTTTAGCCTGAAGAACTAATGAAGTAGATTCCATAATGTAAACTAGGTTATGTAAAAATTCAAACTACATATCTTGACACATGATAAATAGCTTTATGAATTTTTTGTGATGGTGTCAAGAGACTATTGAATTCGTCTTGGAAATGCTTGGATGATCTCTTTCAATTTTTTCCTTGAATCTTTGTGCTCTCCTTAAAATTTGAATGATGTTAAATGAGTAGAAATCAATCATATAGACCTCAAAACCTTGCACTTAATGCTTAGTGCTTACATAGCTATAAGCTTGACTTTAATAAAGATTTTGACTCACTCAACTTCCATGAAGTTTCCTTTTCAACTCAACAACCACTATGAACTTGATCAACACTATCAACTTTGATAGCTCGATGTCAACTATCATTTCACTCAAAAATTATAACAAAACTTTCATGCTTGGCAGTAACATGAAAACTAACAAAACTTAAAGATTTCTTGAAAGTTATAATCAACACCTTGTATCTTTATTCATGCATATGCAATCTTTTCAAAACCAAATCCTTGGAACTAATGTATAGTATATCTTTTATATATTAGTCCCACATACCTCTTGATTGCTTAATTGGAGGTGTGATCACCTTACCCATTGGGTGAAGTGATCCCATCTATAGTTGATGTGTTACAATCTTCCTTTTTCTTCCATGTCTTGTTCATCTCATCTCTGACATTCTCAACATCTATCTTTCCTTTGCTTTTGTTGAACTCATTTCTCAATGCATTTGACCTTGTTGGACAATTCCTATTAATGTGGCCAATATTCAAATAGCTAAAACATGTGGTTTGACTCAACCATCTATAGTAGTCACTTCTAAAATGTGTTCTTATGCAATTTTCAGCAATATATCCATACTCTTGACAATAGTGAAAACTATACATTGTATTATAATCCCAGTTATAAGAGTTTTGATTGTACTTATCCTTTTTCTAATTGTTTGATGACCATTTAGGCTTGGATCTACACTCATATGCTCTATTTCCATACTTCTAATAGTTATAGCCATATCCTTCAAATATTTGTATGTTTATTGTTCTGGTTCTGCATTCATGTGCCTAATGTCCTTATTTGTTGGATTTGTGGTAATGACCCATGAACTTTTGCTTAGGATTCTGATTTGTAGTCTTTCTCTTATAAACATTAGTAGTATGACCCATCTTACCACAATTATGACAAGTGAGTTTGGAGTTCTTACCTTTGTTACTTCTTTCTTCACCACTTTTGGATGATTCTCCTTCTTCAATAGTAGTGTAACCCAATCCAAAAGTATCACTTTTGGATCTAGAGGATCTCATCAATTGTTCAAATTATTTGATGGCTTCACTAGGTTTGTCCTTTTCTCTTTTTAGATCATTTCTTAGTTGTTCATTGTTTAACTTTAGTGTTTTGATCTCAATATCATTTTCATTCAATTCATGATTTGAAATCATCATTTGACCCAAAGTTTTCAATTGCATGTTAGAAATCCTATTTACCTCAAATGTTTTCTCTTCTAGTCTATTGGTCAAAATCCTTTTTTCATCTTCAATCATGACTTTTTCCCCTTCAAATTTCTGTTTTTGCTTGCTCACCTTGCATAGTAATACTGATTGGACTTCTTGTTCTCTTTCAAGATTTTTGACTTCTTTGGTTAGGGTTCCATTCTTTTCCATCAAACCTACAATTTCTACATCAAAATCATTAGTGTTTCCATCTGTCAACAATTCAGTAGTGTCAATCTCTTAGTATTATGTGTCATTCTCTTTAATAGTAATTCCCTTCCTTCTCTTCGGTGATATCTTCAAATGATTTCTTGCTTCATTTAGTTGATGTAGGGCAAGTTGTATTTCAATCTTCTAGTTCTCAATAGTCTTTCCCAACTTGTAGACTTCCATCTCCAAAATCTTTCCTGAAATCTGTAATGCTTTCCTTTCTGGAGAACTACCCTCTAATACCAAATACCAATTGTTGAAAATACAATAGGGAAGTAAACTCTTGGCAGGGGGGTGTGGGGGGTGAGTCAACACTTAAAACTTTCAACCTCTAACACTATTCACCACACATCCATCTCATAATCTATGCATATAAATTGAAGTACCAAATTAAGCATATACATCCATAGAATGAAAGTAAAATATTCAACACATGTATGACACAAGATATTTGGTTACCCAAAAACCCTCCAAGGAGAATGTAAAATTGGGGTAGGGATGACACCCACAAATCTTCACCACTGCAGTAATAAAGTGTATCCAATGAAGATTACAATGTTTGATCATGAATATGATCTACCCTATGAAAGATCTACCCTATTAAAGTTTTTAAACACCCTGCTCAAAGTGTACCTAGTAAAAGGACTTTAACTTATAATAAAGTAAGAACCCTATTAAAGGATTTACAACAACCTATCAAGACTACTCTATTAAGAGTGTTGGTGTAAATAGGTATTTACTATTTACACTTTACTTAAATTTACTTAGGTTAGTGCATTATTTTATTATTTCTCTTTATGAGACACTTAGGAGTGTGCACACCTTCTAGAGTTGTTATGTAGACAACACAGAAGTACTCAACTCTAATTATGCACATGGCATCTACACCACAGGAGTTTGCATCATTCACTGAGTTATCATGTAGACAACATAGTTTTTCACACTCCTAATATAACACATGTTGTCTACAACACTGATGTGCATGTTTCACCTTTATAGGCTTATCCTCTCATCATCACACTTACTTTCATGCTTAATGGAGGATAACCCATATCTGGTGGATATGTGCCTAGTTGTTGGACTTATCATGATGCTAATTTTGAGGCATTCTAGATGCATCTTAGAGGCCTTTATATTGAGGCACTCTTAGTGTACTTGTACATAGATTTGAATACTATACAGTTATTCTAATCATACTCTGGTCTAATTTTTGCTTGTTTTTTGAGTTCCTTGGTCTTGGGTAAATTCTACCCTGAGGTAGACTCTTACAAAGAGATTTAATTGATTCACCTATTAGAATGTCTCAATAATTATCCTTTAGTTAGCACTCTATTACTTGATGTCAGATCACCTCTATCCTAATGTATATTTGATCCTTTCTAATTAGATGTATCTCTATTGTCCTTTGATTCCTTTCCTCTATTCTCATTTAACTGATTCTGCAATGTAACTCAATCATAACACCTTAGTCACCATGAATGCTCTATTTGTATACAAACTCTCTCTAATTCTCCTTAAGAATTCTTAAAATTTTTAGGGTATGTTCTCCTTAAGAAGACCTAGGTGACTTAGGGATAGATATGAATCAACGGTATTGATTTACCCATATTGCCAATTAAACCTTCCCTTTTTCTGATTAGATGGATGTAATGCATAGGGATTCACAATTAAGATTTTTCCTTATCATAAATTATAATGAAGTAGATGGCATGGATTATGAAGTAGATGACATGGATAGAGGTACCATGTGTCACAATGTCGCTATGTCATGATGATGTGGCAAAGCGATGAGGTGTCATGTGACATAGTGACACAATCTAGGAGTGACATGTGGCAGTCAATGTTGAGGTGGTAGTTGCAAGAAAAATACACTAGATTGTGGCACATGGCACAAGATCAATGGTTGTCACTATTTTTCTAAGGAAATATGTAAGGAGGTTAGGCATGGTGACATGGTGATATAATCAGAGGTCATTATGTGGCAGAAGGCCCCATGTAGATGTAGCAAAGTGAGGACCAATCAAGTGGTACCATGTGGCACCTAGGTGGCAGAGGTACTAACAAAATATATGATAGAGTAATAGGCCAATTAGAGTGGTACATGTGTCACAACTCTATCAAATAGGTTTTACCCAAATGGAAATGGAGGGAAATTTTGAAGTTCATGAAAAATATTTTTTTATTATTATCTCTACTTTTAAGCATACAATCTTTTTAAAATCAAATAGGGATTATATAATAAAGGTTGAACTTTAAATAATGGTTAAATATTTTCCATGAAGTGCAAACCTCAAAGCCATGATATAAGCCTAGTTTTCAAATAAAGATTATGCACATTCCTGAAAAGTAGATATGGGACTATCATATACCATTGGAATTGGGAGAGAACAAAGATTTTATATTTGAGGTTTTCTTTTGCACAAGAGACCATGTATTCATGTTATTTAGGGTTTTGTACCATGTGCATTTTTTTCAATGACATTATATTAGGGTAGTTTAGATCTTATTTTTGGCAAAATGATGAACTAGGTAAACACTAGAAGTAGTAGGGATGTAGTTAGGGATGGATTTTCTTACCTCCAAATTAGTTTAATGAATGATTTTATCAGCGTTTCAGATGCATACCTAATATTTTATCAGAAAAAGGGTTTTTCATCACTAAGAAGAGATATGTCAAGTTTGTTAGACTCAATGATGAGATTCCTTTCAGATTTCAGTTATAGAGAGAAGAGAGAAGCTTTGCAGTAGTAGGAAATGAAGATTCAAGTGGACATATGTCAGTTCTAGATCAGATATAGTTTCTTCTTCCTGTCCTATATCTTTCTCTTTCTCTCTTATTGTAAGGGTTCCAGTTTGTCTATAATACTACAAGGTTGGATCTAGAGCTATGATTCCATTATTCTTTAGCATTCTCTCTTGTATGAACATTAGTACTAAAACCAATATAGATAGTTATGATCTATTTAGTGGTTTTAGGAGTTATTTACATGCATCTTGAATGTACAATTTCAAAGAAATGAATACAATGAGTAGCAAACGTCTTAGTTTCATTTTGATTCTTGTCTCATATCTCTATAATTTTCAATGTGTTTTGGTTTAGGGACAAAGAAATTAAGCCCTTTTTTAGCCCCTTAAGGTCATATGTCTTGTATGTTTTGTTATTGGAACTAAGAGCCAAGTAACTACTTGGTGTATTTGATAGGGTTGTTGGTTATTTGAGAAGGATATTTCATGAGAATGAGGTCTTGATGAATGCTAATGTATTATTCACAAAGTGATAGGATAGATTTGATATCTTGATGTATGGAATATGTCACCAGTATCATAGATGTATGTGTGTGATTTATGGAACTAGCCAATGCATAAGGCACTAATCAGCTATAGGATCAACATGTTTCTTACTATTGTATATTTGGGAACTACTGAAATCAAATTTATAATTATCCATTTCCCTTTCTATTTAAGAGCTAAAAGGATTCCCTTGCTCATCTTGTGGATTTCATAAGATTTGAAATTTTCTACTACACATCTTTGTTATTGCATAAGTATAGGAGACATAAGGGTTTTATTTGGTTTTTTTAGATTTAGTTGTATGCTTTTAAGACTGGTACCATATGAAGAATCTATAGGTACACCTGACTAGGTTTTGCAAAGCCTAAAGTAGAAGAAGGGTCTAGCCTTATAGTTGGCCTAGTGTCTAAAAGGGTATGTTGTAGATGGGAAGTATCTGCCCTTAGATGTATTATGTTCTCAATTGGATATTTGAAACATGACATTTTAAAACACTAGTACCTGGTATGTTGAATGCTCAAAAGAGGACGAAAATAGTAGACCAAAATGATGATGCAACTTCAGACATCACATAGTTCTCTCTAAGGCCCTCCACCAAATTGATTTAGTGAAAATGATATATTATGTGGGAAGTCGATGCTTATAAAGTTGTTTCTAGTGGGCCCTATGAGCTTTGAATGAAGCCCTAGCGGGCCCTTACCTTAAAATTGTAAATTTCCCACTTTTCATGTGATTTCTTCATGATGAAAAGTGTGAACCATTACTATGGCCCAGCCCTAGTTAATGTATATCCTATTAAATCAAGAGAGGTAATGCAAAGGCTTTCACATATCCCTATTATTCATAATGGACAATGGAATCTCCAAAGGAAGACGTGATATACTATTATGAGATCAAATGAAGATATTACTAGTAGAGGTAAAGACATAGAGTAGGCCTTCATTACCTCTTTCAACAAATGTCCCCTTTACCTCAACACATAAAAGATCTTTTTCAAAAATTCCTACTTTGGAATTTTATTCAAAGAAACAAATACTGGAAGGGGCTACTTCATCAGGAAAAGAGGTATATTCAACCTCCCAATCCCCAATGCATCTTGAAAATGAATAAGGAATAGTTGATCAATTGATGCAATTGGTTAGCCAAGGTCACATTTTTTTCACAATGGCTAAATTGGAGGAAAGGATGCCAGAAGAGCCCTCAATCCTAGTCATGGACCTCACTATAGAGGATTTAAAAGGAAAAGAATTAGACCTTGTTTTTGAATAGGCTTGTAAGAAATTCTTATCAAATGATAGTTTTGTTAGATCTAGGGATTTCATCTAGTTTTCTTGGAGATTTAGCATATCCGATTTTGAGGCCATATGTAGGAAGAGGAAATCAGAGTAACCTAACAAAGATGAATCTATCATAAAGGATGAAATAAAATAAGAAATGATGGAGGAATTTGGCAAGATTACCCTAGAAGAAGGAAGCATAATGATAAAATATGTAGGAGTACTAATTATTTTTGGATGGGACACTACAGATGCTATGTTTTTCTTATGTTGTTACAAAAGAAACAAACACTAAGTATAGAACAAGAGAAAAGGCCAAGATAGTATCTAGAGGGGTAAAGTATACTGATGATCATGCTATAGTAGTTATATGGTCTCTACAAAAGAAAAATAAGTCTAGACAACATAAATTATCTGACATACATCATGTGGGAAGCTTAATGGTGAGAAGAGTACATGAGACTACAAGTTTTACATTGACTATAGCTAAAGAAGATATACAAAAATGGGATGAATTAAATCTCAAGTATGAAAATTTCTTGGAATCTTATGATGGAGAGAGAAGAAAAAACAATGAGTTATTAAAAATAGTGGCTATGTATGAAAATCAACATGTGAGACAAATGGAGGTGGGAGAATCTTCTCATAGAATGATTGCATCACCACTAACTCCACCCCCTCCTACTAGTCCTATAATTGAACTCCCTCTAACTCCCTTGCCTCCTAGAGAAAATTTCTATGAAGTAATTGAGGATGAAAAAGCTAAGCTCAAAGTTAGGCCAATAGAGGTGGTATAAAGATATGAAGAGAAGATTTAAGATACAATATTGTTCTTGGTAAGTAATGTTGATACCATGATTTTTCATTATTGGATGTCAAAAGTAGTTGATATTGAGAATTATTTCAAGAATGAACATGTATTAAGACATATTTTGAATAAGTGGATCAATAGAGAGAAAGAGCTAGATGAAATTTATTTGGCTTCCATGAAGCAACCATAGGTTGAAGAGTTAATGGAAAAGACATAAAATCTAGTGGCCAATTTGATGGAATTTGATGTAAAAAGATAAATTTTACAAAGAAGAAGTAAATTTTGTTTCTCCAAGTATGTCAATAAGAATTGTGACATGTTCCTTTATGTTAGAAAAGATACAAATAGTATGAAAGTTCATCAGGAATGGGAAGTGGAATTAAGTAATGCCCTCAACCAAAGGATGAATGATATTATAGAAAATGAAGATAATTATTTGTTTACAAGAACTGTTGAGGAAATTATAAAGATGGAAATATTTTTAAATTCATTTGGTCTGAAATAAAATAGTTGAAGGCAACATAGGAGGATATTATCGAGAAGTAAAAGAAGATTATTGAATTTAACTTATGTAATGGTACCATTTTTAATGAATGGGTAACAAGATATGGTTCATAGGAATATAATCCATAGGTGACAGTTAGTGAATAAGATCAAAATCAAAAAACAAAAGGTTATGCTACTATCTAAGAATGTTTCACAATTAAAAGTTGAAGATAGTTAGACAATATGTTGGAGACATACATAAAATGCCAAAAGAGGAAAGGTAGTTATTTAAATAGGGTACCTTACTTTCATGGTTCGCCTACTACGAATACACCTACATGAGAAACAAGGAATTGATCTTGAAATTAAGAATATTGATTGTAAATTTTCTAACTCTGTTTTCTCTTTTCCCTCCTATTTACAAATTATAGATGTTGACAAATTTATTTTTATGTAACAAGGTTTTGTATCCAATATTTTTGAGACACGTGTATTATCCTTTCAATTCTAAATCTTGTTGTAACTCATATCTATAAATGAGTTCCCAAGACTTAAAAGGGAAGTCCAAATTTTGACCTAAACAATAAATTTCATTGAGTTGATCAAGTTTCCTATGTATCCATTGTTTATGTTCTTGATGATTAAAAGGAACTATGTGGCAGTTGTCTAATTTTTGGGTCTTTTTAAGTTATAGATCTGAATACTTATGTATAATTTTCAAGAAAATTTAATACAAATTGAAGAAATCAATTGGGTTATACCATATGGATCTTGTCTCTTTTTGTCTTTTCTTTGAATTTATGAGTTTAACATCAAGTATATGTGAATTTTCAGTTACAATTCATTTTGAATCATATGTCATGTTGCATTTTTCTATTAATTTTATGGGTTAAATTTTGACCTAAACAATAAATTTCATTGAGTTGATCCAGTTTCCTATATATCCATTGTTTATGTTGTTGATGATTAAAAGGAACTATATGGGAGTTTGTTGGATACAATTGCTTAATTGAGTGTTGTCTTTGATGTTACACAAATGTCATATCAGTCATCAGACAGATTCTACCGAGCTCAGAAGGTAAGCATAGTCGTTTACAGAGTCTACCGAGCATTGCTATATATTACACTGTAAAGATAGCTTCTACCGAGCTAACTTGGTTAAACGAAGGAAGTTTAGTACTTACCGAGCTCACTCGATGATCGAAGGAAACTATGACAGAGTGTTTACCGAGCTGGGAAGGTAAGCTAAGAAAAGTTAGTGTTTACCGAGTTGGGAAGGTAACCGAAGAAAAGTTAGTGTTTACCGAGCTGGGAAGGTAACCAAAGAAAAGTTAGTGTTTACCAATCTGGGAAGGTAAACAAAGGAAAGTTAGTGTTTACCGAGTTCACTTGGTGTCCAAAGGGAATTTGGCAAAGACAATTTCTACCGAGCTCACTCAGTCATCTATACTTACCGAGTTCTCCCGACGATTGAAGGGATGTCACGGAATTCGTTGTATTAATCGAGCTCAGTCGGTTAACACAAGGATTATTTTCTGAACAGTATTAACCAAGAAGTGTCGGCCAGTAAAGGGATTTTTTGGTTTGTAATTTTAATTATTTCAAGGTGACTATTGTATTTTTTTGATTATTGGTCAGTGATTAGAGCCGACTAAGATAATCTGTAAGGTATATATGAAAGATCAAGTTGTGAATTCGAGAGATGTAAGAATTTGGATGGATAAGAGTGTGAATGTATGGATAAGGAATGAGCAAATATTGAACACAAGAACGAATGTTGAAGAAGTGTGATAAAGGATCAGATGCATTGAAGGAGCTGCAAAGTTATATGAGATCAGTAAGGATCTAGTCAAAGCATAATAGAGATATGCAATCAACAAAGATAAGTTGCACATTATATCAGGTCACTTCATTGTTGCTTTCTAACCATTGTAACAGTGAACTCAAAATCTCTTAACAAAGTGGGTTTAACAACCCTATTGTAAATCCTCTAACAAGGTGACAGTTCAGTTGAATTGTTCTAAAGACCTCTAGCAAAGCCACTCCTAACAGGGTGATTAAATCCTCTAACAGGGTCACACCTAACAGTGTGTTTTTGTAACCTTTAACAGGGTTGGCTCCTAATAGGGCTCACTTCAGAAGAGTGAAAAATAGTAACTAGTTACATTGGTGGTTTTTCCCATTTTGGGTTTCCACGTTAAATCTGGTGTCTCTAGTGTTTGAGTTTGCTGAATTGTTTTGATATCAGTTCTTAATGATTGTTATTATTTGCTGCAATATCAAGTTTCAGTAATCTGTAAAATAGATCAAACTTTTAGACATCTAAGGAACTATGAAATGTTTTTGTAGTAACTGATTCACCCCCTCCCCCTCTTAGTTACTTCATTCTCATTTCCAAAAATTGGTATCAAAGCTTTTGGTACTTGCAGGAGAAGATTTCAAGGATCTAAGAAAAAGATCAAGATGTCTTACAAAAGAGAAATTCCAAAACTTAATAGAGATAACTTCTCAACATGGCAAGGACTGATGAAACTTCATTTGGCTAGTATTGGTGATACTGGACTGAAATACCTTGAAGAAGAATATGAAGAACCGTCTGGCACACTGTCAGTCAATGATATTGCTGAAAAGAAAACTCACAACAACATGATGATAGACATAGCATCTGCTCTCAGCTATGAAGAATTTGATGACATTAAGGACTGCATAACCGCCTTTGACATGTGGAACAAGCTAAAAGAAATTTATGGAGGGGATGACAATGTGAGAAGAGCAAAAGCAGAAAATCTAAGAGGACAATTTGATCAAATGAGGATGAGAGAGGATGAAAACATTGCAAAATATGTTGAAAGAGTTAAAGCATGTGTAAGTGCAATCAGGGTAGCTGGTGGTGACATCAAAGGAGAAATAGTTGTAAGCAAAGTTCTCAGAACCTTGCTTCCTGTTTATGCAATCAAAGTGTTTGCAATTCAAGAAAGAAGATGTGAAGCAAATCATCAGATAAATCTTGAGGCCATAGTTGGGAGATTAACTGCATTTGAACTAGATAACTTTAACAACTATGTTCCAGCTTCCAAGAACATGGAATCAGCATTTGAGGCCAAACTTTCACACAAGGAGAAAAGAAAAAAGAAACTTCAGTCAAAAATTGAAGATGAATCAGATCTAAGCTCAGACAGTGATCTTGAAGTAATTGAAGCTCTTCTAGCAAGAAAATACTCCAGAGGCAGAGGAAAATATAAAGGTAAAGTTCCTCTAATATGTTTTTCATGTGAAGAAATTGGTCATATTGCAGCTAGGTGCCCGAACAAGCAGAACAATGATGAAAAGAAGGATCATAAATGGAATGGCAAGAAAGATTTCAAATCATTCAAGAACAAAGGTAAGAAATCATGTTTCATGGCTGAACATTCTGAAGATTCTGATAATAGTGAGGATGAAATTGTTTATATTGCTGTTAAAGATGATTCTGACAATGATGAGGAAGATAAAATTGCTCTTATCTCTCATATAAGTAAGAATGATACATGGATTATAGACAGTGGTTGCTCACATCATATGACTGGTGATAAAACTAAGTTTGATCAGTTTGAAGACTATGATGGTGGCAGTGTAAGGTTTGGTAATAATGAACCTCGTTTCATAAAAAGAAGAGGAAGAATCTGTCTAACCAAAGAACTTGTTTGTAATAATGCCTATTGGGTTGAAGGTCTCAAACATAATTTGCTAAGTGTGGCACAGTTACTCAATACTGGATTCAAGGTGGAATTCATGCATGGAAAGGCAAGACTGTTGAATGAGCAGGGAAAGCTGATAGGATCTGGCACCCAAACAAAAGGTAACTTATTCTATCTAGAACTTGGTGAATGCTCATGTTTTATTGCTCAAATTGAAGAGAGTTGGTTATGGCATAAAAGGTTGTGTCATTTCAATTTTGATAATTTGATAAAAATAAGCAAATTCAAGAAAGTAAGAGGCATTCCTAACATTAAGAAACCTGAGGTTGGTCTATGCAAGAGCTGTCAGATTGGTAAAATGGGAAGGACTAGTTTTAAAAGTAAAAACTATCAATCTAAAGATATATTAGAAATTGTGCATATTGATTTATGTGGACCTATTGGAATAGAAAGCTATACTGGAGAGAAATTTTTCATTCTCTTTGTCGATGATTACTCAAGAATGATGACTGTCATGTATCTAAGAAATAAATCAAAAGCATTTGAGAAATTCAAATGGTATTTGGCAAGAGTAGAAAAAGAAATAGGGAAAAGACTGAAATGTTTAAGGTCAGACAGAGGTGGTGAATTCATTTCACAAGAATTCAATAACTTCTGCATTGAAAGAGGTATTAAAAGACAGGTTTCAGCACCAGGAACTCCAGAACAAAATGGAATAGCTGAAAGAAGAAAGAGATCCATTATGGATTGTGCAAGAACCCTGATGATAGAAAAGAACATTGCTATCAAATACTGGAAGGAAGCCATCAGCACTGCAGTCCATACATTAAACTGAGTACAACTGAAAAAGGACTCATTCAAGACTCCCTATGAATTATGGTATGGCCACAAACCCAACGTAAGTTATCTGAAAGTATTTGGAAGCAAATGTTATATTTTGAAAGAATCTAGAAAAGGAAAATTTGATGTAAAAGGTGATGAAGGAATATTTTTGGGATATTCTTGCAAAAGCAAAGCATATAGATGTTTAAATCTATCCACTCAAAAGGTCATAGAAAGTGCACATGTGAAAATTGATGAGTTTGTAGACAAATCAGAAGAAGAAAGAAAAAAAGTACCCAAAGACTACAAGAGATTTGTTTATATTGAACTAGATACTATACCAAGTATACCGTTCACTCAAGAATCCTCAACTCCTGAGTCTTCAGTAACAGAGTTGCAAATAGTTCAAACCGAGCCTCAACAACTTTTAGACACTACCGAGCAAGTGTCTACCGAGTCTGAATCAACCGAGTCTGAATCTATCCAGCCAGAACAGCAAGAATCTGAAGTACAGAAGGATAAAAATGAAATTCATTCAAGAGGCAAGGAACCTATATTAGAAAAATATATCAGAAGACATCATGCACCAGATCAGATCATTGGAGACAACTCTGAAGGAACCCTGACAAGAAGTAAGTTGAAAAATACTTGTTTACTTGCTGATTTTGAACCTAGAAGTATTAAGGATGCACTGGCAAATGATAGTTGGATTGAGGCAATGAATGAGGAAATAGAACAGATAGAGAAAAACAAGACATGGATTCTTGTACCCAGGCCTAAAGACAAGAATATAATTGGAACCAAGTGGGTATTCAGAAACAAGTTGACTGAAGATGGTAAGGTATCTAGAAACAAAGCTAGATTGGTATGCAAAGGATACTCACAAGAAGAAGGTATAGATTGTGGAGAAACTTTTGCTCCTGTTGCAAGATTGGAAGGAGTCAGAACCTTACTTGCATATGCTGCTCACAAAGGATTCAAAGTTTATCAGATGGATATCAAGTCAGCATTCCTCAATGGAATACTGGATGAAGAAGTTTACATTGAACAACCTGAAGGTTTTGTTGATCCAGATAAAAGGAACATGGTCTGCAAATTACACAAGGCACTGTATGGTCTGAAACAAGCTCCTAGAGCATGGTATGAAAGATTGCATAATTATCTTATTCAGATTGGTTTTCAAAGAGCTAATGATAATAGTAGCTTGTATATAAAGGAAGGTCTAGATAATAAGATTGTCTTGGCAGAAATATTTGTAGATGATACTGTTTTCACAGGGCATGATGATCTTTGCAAAGAATTTTAAGAACAAATGAACAAGGAGTTTGAAATGTCTATGTTTGGTGAGATAAAATTCTTTGTTGGTCTTCAAATCCAACAAAATAAGAATGGCATCTTCATCACTCAGTCAAAATACATCAAGGAGATATTGAAAAAGTTTGGTATGGAGGACTGTAAACTTGTTGGAACTCCTATGTGTACTGGATTGAAACTTACAAAAGATGATGAATCCAAAGAGGTAGATCAAACATTGTATAGATCTATGATTGGAAAATTGCAGTATGTAGTTCATGCTAGGCCAGATATTGCTCTCGCTGTTGGTATTGTTGCAAGATTTTCAGCAAAACCAAGAGAAACTCACCTGATGGCAATCAATAGAATAATGAGATATTTGAAAAGAACTGAAGATTATGGGCTATGGTACACATTTGGAGATAATTTGGATTTGAAAGTTTTTACTGATGCTGATTGGGCAAGGAACCTTGATGATAGAAAAAGCACAAGTGGAGGAGCATTCTTTCTTGGAAAGAGATTGGTTTCTTGGACAAGCAAAAAGCAAAATTGTACATCCCAATCTACAGCAGAGGTAGAGTATGTTGCTGCAGTAGTAAATTGTTCTAATATTGTTTGGTTTAAGCAACTATTGCAAGGAATGAAGATGGAAATCAAAGAACTAGTTGCTATGTTCTGTGATAATACAAGTGCAATCAATATATCCAAGAATCCAGTGATGCATTCCAAGACCAAGCATATTGCAATCAAATATCATTTTGTCAGAGAATTGGTGCAAGACAAGGAGATCAGAATGGAATATGTCCACACAAAGGAACAAATTGCTGATATATTCACAAAGCCCTTGTCTAAGGATACATTCTTGTATCTCAGACGTAAGTTAGGGATCAGTCCCCTATCTGAAGTTCACTAAAATAAAGTTTTAAGTGATGCATCAACCTATGACAAGTTGAAAATCAATCAAGTTGATGCAGCAGAGTATTGAAGTCATTGCATATGAATCTGTACATGAGGTACACTGTAATCCAGTTGAGAAGTACTTTTGGCATATGAAAAGAGCTTTTACTGTGTTATATTGTCTTTGGCATGTGTTGTCAAAGAGGGAGAGTAAAATTGTAATACCTATTCTGAAATTTGTAAGCATTTGTAAAGGGAGAATAAAACTGTCATATCTTTCTGTTATACAATTCCTTTATAGAGGGAGATTACTAAAAGAGGGAGAAGCTTCTATCTAAGAGGGAGAAGTATTATGTTGACATATAGTGCTGCACTAAGAGAAGGACTTGTTTTCAAATTTCATTCTGCTATGACATGTTGTGTTGCCATCAATGCCAAAGAGGGAGATTGTTGGATACAATTGGTTAATTGAGTGTTGTCTTTGATGTTACAAAAATGTCATATTAGTCATCAGACAGAGTCTACCGAGCTCAGAAGGTAAGCATAGTCGTTTACAGAGTCTACCGAGCATTGCTATATATTACACTATAAAGATAGTTTCTACCGAGCTAACTTGGTTAAACGAAGGAAGTTCAGTACTTACTGAGCTCACTTGATGATCGAAGGAAACTATGACAGAGTGTTTACCGAGCTGGGAAGGTAAGCTAAGAAAAGTTAGTGTTTATCGAGCTGGGAAGGTAACCGAAGAAAAGTTAGTGTTTACCGAGCTGGGAAGGTAACCGAAGAAAAGTTAGTGTTTACCGATCTAGGAAGGTAAACAAAGGAAATTCAGTGTTTACCGAGTTCACTCGGTGTCCAAAGGGAATTTGGAAAAGACAGTTTCTACCGAGCTCACTCAGTCATCTATACTTACCGAGTTCTCCCGGCGATTGAAGGGATGTCACAAAATTCGCTGTATTAACCGAGCTCAGTCGGTTAACACAGGAATTATTTTCTGAACAGTATTAACCAAGAAGTGTCGGCCAGTAAAGGGATTTGTTGGTTTGTAATTTTAATTATTTCTTGCCGACTATTGTATTTGTTTGATTATTGGTCAGTGATTAGAGCCGACTAAGATAATCTGTAAGGTATATATGAAAGATCAAGTTGTGAATTCAAGAGATGTAAGAATTTGGATGGATAAGAGTTCGAATGTATGGATAAGGAATGAGCGAATATTGAACATAAGAGCGAATGTTGAAGAAGTGTGATAAAGGATCAGATGCATTGAAGGAGCTGCAAAGTTGTATGAGATCAGTAAGGATCTAGTCAAAGCATAACAGAGATCTGCAATCAGCAAAGATAAGTTGCACATTATATCAGGTCACTTCATTGTTTCTTTCTAACCATTGTAACAGTGAACTCAAAATCTCTTAACAAAGTGGGTTTAACAACCCTATTGTAAATCCTCTAACAAGGTGACAGTTCAGTTGAATTGTTCTAAAGACCTCTAGCAAGGCCACTCCTAACAGGGTGATTAAATCCTCTAACAGGGTCACACCTAATAGTGTGTTTTTGTAACCTTTAACAGGGTTGGCTCCTAACAGGGCTCACTTCAGAAGAGTGAAAAATAGTAACTAGTTACATTGGTGGTTTTTCCCATATTGGGTTTCCACGTTAAATCTGGTGTCTCTAGTGTTTGAGTTTGCTGAATTGTTTTGATATCAGTTCTTAATGATTGTTATTATTTGCTGCAATATCAAGTTTCAATAATCTGTAAAATAGATCAAACTTTTAGACATCTAAGGGACTGTGAAATGTTTTTGTAGTAACTGATTCACCCCCTCCCCCTCTCAGTTACTTCATTCTCATTTCCAACACATTTGTCTAATTTTTGGGTCTTTTTAAGTTATAGATCTGAATACTTATGTATAATTTTCAAGAAAATTTAATACAAATTGAAGAAATCAATGGGGTTATACCATATGGATCTTGTCTCTTTTTGTCTTTTCTTTGAATTTATAAGTTTAACATCAAGTGTATGTGAATTTTTAGTTACGATTCATTTTGAATCATATTTCATGTTGCATTTTTCTATTAATTTGATGGGTTAAGTAATTGGTAGAAATGGTGTGAGAGGATCATGGGGTTCTATAGAAAGATTATCATAAGTATGGGATATTAATGGTATATTTATTTTTACTTGCAATTAAATGTAATAGATCATAGGTTATGATGTCAAATTTTTGAATTAGATCCCATTGGATAAAACACTTGTCACGTTTTACTCTAAATAGACATGAAGGTTACACAATAATAAAACCTTTAATCAATAATTTCATATTTCATGTTATTTTGTAGATCTAATCTATACTTGACTTAGGAAATATGGGAGAAGAAAGAATAGCTATCGTACACATCTATTATTGTCTCTAAGTTAGAAGATTCAAAGGTCACCATCTACTTTAATGAGGATAATATTTTAGATGTTGTAGAAAAGGAAATATTGATTAATCCTAGGCATACCTACCTGGATCGTGTAGAATTCAGAGGGAAGAAGACTATATTATTTTATTAGCTGGTTCTTTTGGCTTGATTGGGAATGTCTAGCTTGGTCTATAGATAACTCTTAGGTACTTTTCACATCCTAAGAGGTAACTAAAATTTTGACAAATTAGGGGCCAACAATGGGTATACTATTTATAGTCATGAATTTGGGTCTTGCAAGTTCCCTTTCATGGTGAGTCTAGGATATTCTACCCTAGTAGCAAGAAAATAGACTACATATGAGGTTGTACAAAACCTTAAATCTATCTTGGCCAAAGTTAATTGTTTGTATAAGGATTCACTGAGGATAGTGCCCTAATCAATCTTGTTGGCCCTAATTCTTATTTTCTCAATAAAGTGTACCACCCAAGTCTCCAGATGGCTAGTTGTAGGGACAAAATTTACTCTACTTAGAAGCAAGATGTAGCATACAATATTTTTATTATATATTGTTGTGTCATGTTGACACTATCAAGATTATTGTAAGGATCCTAGGAAATCAGGTACTTCTTCACTACAACATCATCTTAATTTGTATTCTACTAGTACCATCTATTGGGACTCTCCTATGAGATCCCATAGAAATCATCTAAGATAGGAAAGTGGAATTCCTTTTCTATGTTGTCTAGCCTAATACATAGGACAATATTTTATGTGATACTTTTCACCACTCTTTCATCTACATCATAGTGGTTGGTGAGAATCATGATTATTTCTAATGATTGCACTAAAGTAGTGTTGGAAATGTGAATAGAGTAACTGAGAGGGGGAGGGGGTGAATCAGTTACTATAAAAAACTTTTCACAGTCCCTAAGATGTCTGAATATAACTTTGATCTGATTAATAAAATGTTGAAACTTGATAATGCAGCAAATGATAAATATTAAGAACTGATATGATATCATGCACAAAGTAATTTAGCAATTAAGAACACAAGAGACACCATATTTTAACATGAAAACCCAATATGGGAAAAGCCACCAATGTAACTTTTTCACTCTTCTAAAGTGAGCCCTATTAGGAGCCAACCCTATTAAAGGTTACAAAAACACACTATTAGGTGTGACCCTGTTAAAGGATTTAATCACCCTGTTAGGAGTGGCCTCGCTAGAGGTCTTTAGAACAATTCAATTGAACTGTCACCTTGTTAGAGGATTTATTGAATGGCTGTTAAACCAAATCTGTTAAAAGATTTTGAATACACTGTTACAATGGTTAGAAAGCAATAATGAAATGACCTGATATAATGTGCAACTTATCTTTGCTGATTGCAGATCTCTATTATGCTTGACTGGATCCTTACTGATCAAATACAACTTTGCAGCTCCTTTAACACATCTAATCCTCCATCAGACTTTTCTCAACATTCGCCTCTTCATACTATAATTTGCATTCATAGCTTTTTCATAATCACACACTTTAATTCATACCTTGAATGACCATATATACCTTTCAAATTATCTTAGTCGGCTCAAATCACTAAATAAAACAAACAATTACAATAGTTGGCTAAAAGTAATTAATTAGCAAATCCCTATACTAGCCGACCCTGCACGGTGAACTTTGTTCATAAAATAATTCCTGTGTTAACCGACTGAGCTCAATTGATACAGAAAACTTCGTGACAAACCATCAATCGCTAGGAGAACTTGGTAATTATTGAGTTTGCTAAGATAACTGAGTAAGCTCGGTGGAAACTAACCTTTGGAGATCGAGTGAAGCTCGGTTAACACTGACTTTTCCATAATTCATTTAATGACTGAGTGAGCTCGGTGGAAACTAACCTTTGGAGACCGAGTGAAGCTTGGTTAACACTATCTTTTTCATAATTCATTTGATGATCGAGTGAGCTTAGTGGAAACTACTCTTTGGAGACTGAGTGAAGCTCGGTTAACACTAGCTTTTCACATTTCCTTTGTTGACTAAGTTAGCTTGGTTAACACTATCTTCCACATTTCCTTTGATGACCGAGTGAGCTCGGTTGGTACTGTAAATTGCATTGTAGACTATTTGAGCTCGGTGAACTTGAGACCAATGACTGATATGACATTTGTGTGACATCAAGGACAACATTATCCAACAATCTCCTTCTTTGGTATTGATGGCAACACAACATGTCATAACAGAAATGAAATTTTGAAAACAAGTTCAACAAGATAACAGACTTCTCCCTCTTTCAATAGTCTCCCTCTATTAAGGGACTTCATGGTAAACTTTTCAAAACTTCACAAATTTCAGAAGGATATGACAGTAAAATCTCTCCCTCTTTGACAACATATGCCAAAGACAATAGAAGTTAAGTGATTTGTAATGTACCTTTAGTACTGATTCATATGTAATGATTTTTGATGAAGCTGCATCAATAGATAGATCTTCAATCTTGTATGCATTGATGCATTACTAGAACTTATTTCTAGTGGATTTCAGATAGGGGAATGACCCCTAACTTACCTCTGAGATACAAAAAGGCATCCTTAGGTAAAGGCTTTGTGAATATGTTAGCAATTTGTTCTTTTATATGGACATATTCCAATCTGATCTCTTGTCTTGTACCAACTCTCTAACAAAATGATATTTTATTGCAATATGCTTGGTCTTGTAATGCATCACTAGATTCTTAGATATGTTGATTGCACTAGCATTATCACAGAACATGACAATTGGTTCTTTGATTTCCATCTTCATTCCTTGCAATAACTGCTTAAACCAAACAATATTTGAACAGTTTACTGCTGCAGCAACATACTCTGCCTTTGCTGTAGATTGGGATGTACAATTCTACTTTTTGCTTGTCCAGGAAACCAATCTTTTTCCAAGAAAGAATGCTCCTCCACTTGTGCTTTTTCTGTCATCAAGGTTTCCTGCCCAATCAGTATCAGTAAACACTTTCAAATCCAAATTACCTCCAAATTTGTACCATAAGCCATAATCTTCAGTTCCTTTCAAATATTTCATTATTCTTTTGATTTCCATCAAGTGAGTTTCTCTAGGCTTTGCTGAGAATCTTGCAATAATACCAACTGCAAAGGCAATATCTGGCCTAGTATGAACTACGTATTGCAATTTTCCAATCATAGATCTATACAATGTTTGATCTACCTCTTTGGATTCATCATCTTTGGTAAGTTTTAATCTAGTACACATTGGAGTTCTAACAGGTTTACAGTCCTCCATACCAAACCTTTTCAATATCTCCTTGATGTATTTTGATTGAGTGATGTAGATGCCATTCTTATTTTGTTGAATTTGAAGACCAACAAAGAATTTTATTTCACCAAACATAGACATTTCAAATTCCTTGTTCATTTTTTCTAAAAATTCTTTGCAAAGATCATCATGCCCTGTGAAAACAGTATCATCTACAAATATTTTTGCTAAGACAATCTTATTATGTGGTCCTTCCTTTATATACAAGCTACTATTATCATTAGTTCTTTTAAAACCAATTTGAATAAGATAGTTATGCAATCTTTCATACCATGCTCTAGGGGCTTGTTTATGCAATCTTTCATACCATGCTCTAGGGGCTTGTTTTAGACCATACAGTGCCTTGTGTAATTTGTAGACCATGTCCCTTTTATTTGGATCAACAAAGCCTTCAGGTTGTTCAATGTAAACCTCTTCATCCAATATTCCATTGAGGAATGCTGACTTTACATCCATCTAATAAACTCTGAATCCTTTGTGAGCAGCATATGCAAGTAAGGTTCTGACTCCTTCCAATCTTGCAATAGGAGCAAAGGTTTCTCCATAATCTTTGCCTTCTTCTTGAGAGTATCCTTTGCATACCAATCTAGTTTTGTTTCTGGATACTTTACCATCTTCAGTCAACTTGTTTCTGAATACCCACTTGGTTCCAATTACATTCTTATTTTTAGGCCTGGGTACTAGAGTCCATGTCTTGTTCTTTTCTATCTATTCTATTTCCTTGTTCATTGCCTCAATCCAACTATCATTTGTTAATGCATCTTTAATGCTTCTAGGTTCAAAATCAGCAAGTAAACAAGTATTTTTCAGTTTGCTTCTTGTCAAAGTTCCTTCAGACTTGTCTCCAATGATCTGATCTAGTGCATGATGCCTTTTGACATATTTAGCTAATATAGGTTCTTTGCCTTTTAAATCTGTTTCATTGCTATCTCCTTGTGCTTCAATTTCATGTTCAGGTTATTCTGGTTTGATAAGAATTGGCTCAAGTGCTTCAGACTTGGTAGATACTTGCTCGGTAGTATCTGAATGTTGATCTGGCTTGGTTTGAACTTTTTGCAGCTTGGTTACTGATGACTCAGGAGTTGAGGATTCTTGAGTGAACGATATGCTTGGTATAGTATCTGGTTTAATGTAAACAAATATTCTGTAATCTTCAGGTACCCTATTGTTTTCTTTTTCAAATTTGTCTTCAAACTCATCAACTTTCACATGTGCACTTTCTATAACTTTGTGAGTGGATAGATTTAAACATCTATATGCTTTTCTTTTGCAAGAATATCCTAAAAATATTCCTTCATCACCTTTTACATCAAATTTTCCTTTTCTTGATTCTTTCAAAATATAATATTTGCTTCCAAATACTTTTAGATAACTTATATTGGGTTTGTAGCCATAACATAATTCATAGGGAGTTTTGAATGAGTCCTTCTTCAATTGTACTCGATTTAAGGTATGAACTGCAGTGCTGATGGCTTCCTTCCAGTATTTGATAGAAACCTTCTTTTCTATCATTAAGGTTCTTGCACAATCCATGATAGATCTGTTTCTTCTTTCAGCTATTCCATTTTTTCAGGAGTTCTTGGTGTTGAGACTTGTCTTTTAATACCTTTTTCAATGTAGAAGTTGTTGAATTCATGTGAGATGAATTCACCACCTCTATCCGACTTTAAGCATTTTAGTCTTTTTCCTGTTTCTTTTTCTACTCTTGCTAAATACCATTTGAATTTCTCAAATGCTTCTGATTTGTTCCTTAGATACACGACAGTCATCATTCTTAAGTAGTCATCAACAAAAATAATGAAAAACTTTTCTCCAGTATAGCTTTCTATTCCAATGGGTCCACATAAATCAGTATGCACAATTTCCAATATATCTTCAGACTGATAGTTCTTACTTTTAAAACTTGTCTTTCCCATTTTACCAATCTGACAATTCTTGCATAGTCCAACCTCAGGTTTCTTAATGTTAGGAATGCCTCTTACCTTTTTGAATTTGCTTATTTTTACCAGGTTATCAAAATTGACATGACACAACCTTTTATGCCATAACCAACTTTCTTCAATTTGAGCAATAAAACATGAGCATTCACCAAGTTCTAGATAGAACAAGTTACCTTTAGTTTGGGTGCCAGATCCTATCAGCTTTCCTTGCTCATTGAATAGTCTTGCTTTTCCATGCATGAATTCCACCTTGAATCTAGTATTGAGTAACTGTGCCACACTTAGCAAATTATGTTTAAGACCTTCAACCCAATAGACATTATTACATACAAGTTCTTTGGTTAGACAGATTCTTCCTCTTCCTTTTATGAAACAAGGTTCATTATTACCAAACCTTACACTGCCACCATCATAGTCTTCAAACTGATCAAACTTAGTTTTATCACCAGTCATATGATGTGAGCAACCACTATCTATAATCCATGTATCATTCTTACTTACATGAGAGACAAGTGCCATTTTATCTTCCTCATCACTGTCAGAATCATCTTTAACAGCAATATAAACAATTTCATCCTCACTATTATCAGAATCTTTAGAATTTTCAGCCATGAAACATGATTTCTTACCTTTGTTCTTGGATGTTTTGAAGTCTTTCTTGCCATTCCATTTGTAATCTTTCTTTTCATCATTGTTTTTCTTGTTTGGACACCTTGCTGCAATATGACCAATTTCTTCACAAGAAAAACAGATTAGAGGTACTTTACCTTTGTATTTTCCTCTACTTCTAGAGTATTTTCTTGCTAATAGAGCTTCAATCACTTTGAGATCACTGTCTGAACTTTGGCTTGATTCATCTTCACTTTCTGTCTGAGATTCCTTCTCCTTTTTGTTTTTCCCTTTGAGTGAGAACTTGGCTTGAAATGCTAATTCAATATTTTTGGAGGCTAGAACATACTTGTCAAAGTTATCTAGTTCAAATGCAGTTAGTCTTCCAACTATGGCCTCAAGATTTATCTGATGATTTGCTTCACACCTTCTTTCCTGAATTGCAGAAACTCTGATTGCATAAACAGGAAGCAAGGTTCTGAGAACTTTTCTTATAACTGTTTCTCCTTTGATATCACCTCCAGATGCTCTGATTGCACTCACACATGCTTTAACTCTTTCAACATATTTTGCAATGTTTTCATCCTCTTTCATCCTCATTTGATCAAATTGCCCTCTTAGACTTTTTGCTTTTGCTCTTCTTACATTATCATCTCCTCCATAGATTTCTTTTAGCTTTTTCCACATCTCAAAGGTACTTTTGCATTCCTTAATGTCATCAAATTCTTCATAACTGAGAACCGATGCTATGTCTATCATCATATTGTTGCGAGTCTTCTTTTCAGCAATGTTATTGACAGACAATGTGCTAGGAGGTTCTTCATATTTTTCTTCAAGGTATTTTAGTCCAGTATCACCAACAGTAGCCAGATGAAGTCTCATCAATTTCTCTTTTGTAAGATATCTTGATCTTAGGCTTAGATCCTTGAAATATTTTCTTGCAAGCACCAAAAGATCCGATACCAATTGTTGGAAATGTGAATAGAGTAACTGAGAGGGGGAGGGGGTGAATCGGTTACTACAAAAAACTTTCCATAGTCCCTAAGATGTCTGAATATACCTTTGATCTAATTAATAAAATGTTGAAACTTGATAATGCAACAAATGATAAATATTAAGAACTGATATGATATCATGCACAAAGTAATTTAGCAATTAAGAACACAAGAGACACCAGATTTTAACGTGGAAACCCAATATGGGAAAAACCACCAATGTAACTTTTTCACTCTTCTAAAGTGAGCCCTATTAGGAGCCAACCCTATTAAAGGTTACAAAAACACACTATTAGGTGTGACCCTGTTAAAGGATTTAATCACCCTATTAGGAGAGGCCTTGCTAGAGGTCTTTAGAACAATTCAACTGAACTGCCACCTTGTTAGAGGATTTATTGAATGGTTTTTAAACCAACTCTGTTAAGAGATTTTGAATACACTGTTAAAATGGTTAGAAAGCAACAATGAAATGACCTGATATAATGTGCAACTTATCTTTGCTGATTGCAGATCTCTGTTATGCTTGACTAGATCCTTACTGATCAAATACAACTTTGTAGCTCCTTTAACACATCTGATCCTCCATCAGACTTTTCTCAACATTCGCCGCTTCATACTATAATTTGCATTCATAGCTTTTTCATAATCACACACTTTAATTCATACCTTGAATGACCATATATACCTTTCAGATTATCTTAGTCGGCTCAAATCACTGACTAAAACAAACAATTACAATAGTCGGCTAAAAGTAATTAATTAGCAAATCCCTATACTGGCCGACCCTGCACGGTGAACTTTGTTCAGAAAATAATTCCTGTATTAACCAACTGAGCTTGGTTGATACAGCGAACTTCATGACAACCCATCAATCGTTAGGAGAACTTAGTAATTACTGAGTTTCCTGAGATAACCGAGTGAGCTCGGTGGAAAGTAATCTTTGGATACCGAGTGAAGCTCGGTTAACGCTGACTTTTCCATAATTCATTTAATGACCGAGTGAGCTCGATGGAAACTAACCTTTGGAGACCGAGTGAAGCTTGGTTAACACTGACTTTTCCATAATTCATTTGATGACCGAGTGAGATCGGTGGAAACTACTGTTTGGAGACAAAGTGAAGCTCGGTTAACACTAGCTTTTCACATTTCCTTCGTTGACCGAGTTAGCTCGGTTAACACTGTCTTCCACGTTTCCTTTGATGACCGAGTGAGCTTGGTTGGTACTGTAAATTGCATTGCAGACTGTCTAAGCTCGGTGAACTTGAGACTAATGACTGATATGACATTTGTGTGACATCAAGGACAGCATTATCCAACAAGTAGGATGTGATGTAGCATTAATGAACCCATTCTAAATTAAATAAGAGATCATCTAGGTGTTGACATTACAGTCATGTTTTTTATTAGTGACTCACACTTATTTAGACAAATAGTACCTATCAAGCTTATTGTATAGTTAAGAGTATTAACCATGAATTTTAGGCTTTACTGAGTTCTACAATTCCCATTGAGTTCAAGGAAATGTATTGTGTCACATCCAATATATAGTATGGAAGTAATGTAAGAAGTAGAGAAGAAAAAAAGTGTGAAGTACAAAGGCTATAGTAGTATAAGGAGTAGCAAAGATTTATCTATCACAACAAGGTGATCATTACACTCAAAGGAATCTTACTTAGTAAGCCAAGTTGTAGATCAGAGGTTAGCCACTATTTCATCCTGATAGGTGGATTAGTTAAATCCTTTCACAAGGTAGACTTAATAGTCTTTTGTAAATCTCTTTACTAAGTGCATACTTCATTGTATGTTTGTAAATCATTTTACAAGGTGGACCTTGTAGTCCTTATTGCTCCTAATAGGGTAGATCATTAGAAGTGATCATTGTAAGCCTTAACAGGCCAACTTTATACTGCAGTACTAAAGCTTGTGGGTATCATCCCCACACTATTTTTACTTTATATTCGAAAGGTTTTTGAGTCACCATATTGTGTATCAAAATTTTTATGAATATTTTGATTCTTTTATTTTTTCATGCATGCAATTAGATCAGAATATATAAGAAGGATTAATTTTTATAGGTTACTGATTCACCCCTCCCCTCTCAGTAAGTTAGCCTATAACATATATTTCCAACAATTGGTATCAGAGCATTATGGTTCTCAGGAAATAAGTTTAATAGCTTGAGCAAAGATTAGTGGCTATGGAGGTATTCAAACTTGATAAGGTTGTTGAAAATGAGAAGATAGATTTGGAATTGGCTATTGGACAACTCAAGAAAGAAAAGGAACAACTCTCTCAATCCCTAAAAAGGAGAAAAGATCTTGAAATTTGGATGACTAAAAAACTCTACATTAAAGAAAGAATTGAAGACATCCATTCAAGAAATTCAGATGAACCCAATGAAGCAATCAAAGAATTAATAGAAAAAAATGGTAACCTTCAAGAAGAACTAAGAAAAATAAGAAGAGAGCAAGAAATTCAATTAGTAAGATTGTGTGAAGTTGTGGAAGATAAAAACAAGACAAAAGAAGAGATAGAAGGAAATAAGAATGAAATTTAGCACTTATCCCTTCAGTAGGTAGAGTGCATTAATCAGCTCACCAATGTAAATGAAGAAATCATGAATCTAAGATCAGAAAATGAAAGATTGTTGAATTAACCAAATACTAAAAAGAAAACCAATGTGAGGATGATGAAATCTCAAGAAGAAATGGATCTATTAAATGAGCAAAGCCATTATAGAAAAAAATGAAAAGTAGGAATTGGATATATAGAAGAAGGTGAATCATCCAAGCAACAAGCACGAAAGAATCAAAGACCAACTTGTAGCCACTATGGTAAGATAGGCCATACATCAAACAAATGTTAGAGAAATGGGAAAGCTAAATTCAATGGAAAATTTTACAATTGCAATCAGCATGGTCATAGAGCTAATGAATGCAAAGAGAAACCTAAATTTGAAGGCAAATGTCACAAATGTAAGAAGCATGGGCAAAAACCTTCAGAATGCAAAACTAAGATATTGAACCCAATATAATAGATTGTAAAAGCTATATTCGGTTGGGACTATAATACTTGGTGTAGATGTCATTACTATGGAGAATTTGGATAAATTGGAATGAATTGTGTAAAACATCACATGAGGACAAGAGACACTACCAGAAGATATTTCATTTGTACAGAACTTGGTCATCTTTCCACGAATTGTATGTATATTGGAAGAATTGAAAATAAAAAGAAAGCCAAGGCTAATAACATCACAAAGTAGATGAGACAGCAATGGATTCCAAAATATTTTGAGAATTCAAGTCTAAGAAATGATGAACATGTCACTCAAGAATTGGGTGACTTGAGCATTTACACTTGATCTCTTGCAAGGAGAACTAGAACTAGAATTCTAAAGAAGACATCTCACATTAGTTCTAGTCAATAGAATGAAAGATCCATATCAGCATTCAAGATGAAAAGAGATCACTAAGAATTCAAGGAGGTGCCAGTCATTACTGAGTGAAGTTGGGTTGCAGACCCTACCGAGTAAGGTCGAGAACTACTAAAATTGTTATGTGGTCACCAAGTCATGGATGACTTTGCTGAGCACATAATGCAAGTGAAGTGGAAGTCAATCTATCATTCGAGAAAACAATCATACCAAGAATTTAAAGAAATTGAAAGGAAAAAAATGATAAAAAGGGTGAAATCAAAGTCATTTGTCCCCATGAATTTTTTAGAGCCATCTGTGGAAAGCAATTTCTGAGCATCCGAGCAATCTAAGAATATTATTGTTGAAGATTTTTGTAACTTTGAAGACTCTACTGAGAAAAATGGAATCCACTAGTAGAAAATCTAAGAAAGGGTTTAAAATGTTAGTTCAAGGTGTGGAATGGAAGGCACTAGACTTCAAGTTGATTTTGACTGTCACAGAAACCCTAGATCCAAGTAGAGCACAATCTCAAACTCCATCAAAGCTATTGTTAATATCTGTTCACATTTTCAGTGTGCTATTCAAGTTATTGGAACTTTGGAAATGGATGAATCCTTGAGAGAATTGTGTGTGAATGGTGTGTTAAAACTAGAGCATCAACACCTTGAAGTGAAGGGTTTGACTCACATTCCACACATGTCACAAGATTTTTCAGATCAAATGGATAAAATTTATCCTTAGCCATGTGCATAATATTTAGTTATGATTAGAGAAACCTATTGTGATAACTAAGAAGATGATCCATAAGATCATTGGTCTTCCAATGTTGGCAAAAGCTAAAATGACCAAAACCCTAAGTTAGGTTGAGCTAGAAAAGAAAACCCTTGCCAAGTGGGATGGAAGGGGAATGAAGATCAATTGTGTTACAACTATGGAATTGGAGTTTGGGATACATGTCATCATGTACAAAATATATAGCTTGAGTAGACTCAATAGTGTATTATGTAAAGCAGTGGATCTCACATACAAAGTGGTCAAAAATAACTTGTCTCTTGACATTGTTGAGTTAATATTGAATCAACTCAACAAAAATATAAAGAGTATAAGAACTTCAAAGAACAATCCCTGTAAGTTTGGTTCACTCTTAAATTGTCTATTTTTCTATGTGAAAATTTTTTTCCCATCTAAAGGTATTGTTGTATGAAGGAAGGATAGACCTATTCTTTATCAAATCAATGATATATAGTTGAAATGGGAGAAAACTATACTAGTATTATGGATAACTACTTTGATGCATTTAAGGAAAAGATGAATAATAGATTCAAGATACCAAAGAAACTTGTTGATTATTAAGAAGGTGATATTTGTTTTATGGTTGATTGTGATAAAGTATGTATTCAAGTAGTTAGACCAAGAAATGTATAGATCAAGCCTCTTGGTTATGAGGTTAACATTGATGAAATCAAGGACATTATTGAAGCACTACTAAATGAGCCTCTTGACCCAAAAGTTTCATATTTTGGCACTTATGATGAAGTGAGGGCAAGAATAGAACTTGAAATAAAACTCCCTTAGGTAGTCAACAAAGGAAAGAACATAATTGTAAATTTGAAAACCAGCTCCACTCTTCTATTGACTAAAGACAAATGAGATTACATTGAGGGTGATGAAGCAAAAGATGAAGAAAAGTAAAAAGAAGAACCTATAAAGAATAAAGTTAAGGTTATTATAACCAAACCTACCAAACCATCTATTGTTGTGATCACAAGGAGGACATCCAGGAAGAAACAAATTGGAGATGTAATCTTCAAAAAGCCACGACCCTCTTCCCAAGAAAAATTGAAAGAAATTGACACTAGAGTTGGTATGGAAAAATTCAAAGCATTATGGTATGAAACCAAGATTGCAAAAGAGAAGAAGCAAGTTGAAGACATGGTCATATCTAAACTGAGAAAATGGAAATATTCTCTAGATCAACTTACTCAATAAATTCCAAATGATCTAATGGAAAAGATAAAGGCAAGATGGGAGCATGCAAGGAAAATTGCTAAAGACGTATATGAGTAGACACTGAGGCAACTCATGCCAAGTTTAAGTGACAAGGAAGTAAAAGAATCCTTAAAGAAGAATGAAGAAAAACTTACCTTGAGGTTTAGCACTTGTCTAATTTTAATCAATGACATTGAACATGTAGTGAAAAATGACAAATGGAAAAATATCTATAATCTTCATAAGAAGAGTAATTTTTTTGTTAATGTTAGTGAAAAGGATGATGATGAAGGTGATGATGTTGACAAGGAAGAAGAAGGTAATAATGATGAAGAGGAAAAAAATAATGATAACATAGATGATGAGGAATAGGAATGGGAATAGGAAGCTACCAAGGAATATCTACTTGAATTTTAAAGTACTGAGAAAAATGAACGAAAGAAAATTACAGCAGTATTCATAGCCTCACTTCCTCATTCTCTGAGTGAAGCATTGAAAACATCAAGCCTAGAGAAAGCTACTATAGGATTGATAGTGTCAAACATTGCAAGTACCAACATTCAATCAATTTTTGCACCTATTCAACTCCATACTTCATTGACAAAAGTGACAAGCACTTTATCTACCAAATAATTAGCACCTCCTCCTTGATCAATTTTGGTTGCACATGGTATTTCATCCATAACTATAGTATCTACTTTTTCAGCTAGTCCTACTATTTCTACCATAATTTCCATTCCTAGCATGCAAATAATAAGTACAAAGATAGTTGACAAAGCCTCAACTGAGTACAAATTTTTTGAGTAAAGGCAAAGAGAAAGAAGAGGAAATTTATCATGATGAGGAGATTGATATTCCAAATTGGGACATCTCCAATCTTAATCTTGATCAAATGCATATATTTGGAGAGCTACTTTAGAAGAAATCTAAGCAACAAAGGCTTAGAGAAGAAAGAAATAAAGAATTTCATGTGCTTGAAGATGTAAAGAATATTCTAGCAGAGGCACTTAGCACGGAGGTTGACACTTCTCAACCAATTTTAGATTAGTTAGCAGAGGTAGTCTAGAAATTCAATAAATATTTAAATAGCTAGGAGAAATTGTTGCAAAGAGTGGAGAAGAAATTTGAGAATAAATTTTTTGAGTTAATTGCACAAAACATTGCAATTCATCAAGTAGATCTATCTACTATTCTAAGCTCATTGGAGACCTCTTGCAACAATGTGACTTCATTATTCAAAAAACTCTATGATACTTCAATTTTCACTAAGGAAGTCAAAGATAAGCTTTGAAATATTGATGAAGATCTAAAGGAAAGTGCACAATAGTTGCAACATGACCCAAGTTACTCAATGTTAACCAAGTGATTTAGTTTATACCGAGCTCATTGTGATAGCATTGACTGAGCTATGTAGTGTGAATCAAGTGATTTAGTTTATATACTAAGTTTCATATTATTCACCAAGTCACCAGTATAGATTGAGTTTAGAATAATTGAAAGTGATCATTATGGACTAAGCTTGTATGTCTACTAAATGCATGATGATGTTGAGTATCAAAACCTCACCAAGCTAGTCTTCAGAACTCAAGTTCTTGTAGTTGGGCTGACTTTGTGTATTTTGTGTAAACTTGTATTGTAGCTGACTTTGTTGAGTTGTAATTTGGATTGGTATATATGTAATATATTGTATCACATCCACTATATAGTATGGAAGTAATGTAACAAGTAGAGATGAACAAAAGTGCAATGTACAAAGGCTACACCAATATAAGGAGAAGCAAAGATTTATCTATCACAGCAAGCTAATCATTACACTCAAAGGAATCTCACTTAGAAAACCAAGTTGAAAATTAGAGATCAACCACTATTTCATCCTAAAAGGTGGATTAGTTAAATCCTTTCACAAGGTTCTAGACTTAACAAACTTTTGTAAATCTCTTTACTAAGTGCATACTTCATTGTATGTTTATAAATCCTTTTGCAAGATAGACCTAGTAGTCCTTATTGCTCCTAACATGGAAGATCATAAAAAGTGAATATTGTAACCCTTAACAAGCCAACTTTATATTGCAGTAGTAAAGCTTGTGGGTATCATCCCCACCACAATTTTACTTTCTATTTGGAAGGTTTTTGGGTCACCATATTGTGTGTCAAAGGTGTTATGAGTGTTTTGATGTTTTTAGTTTTTCATGCATGCTATTAGATCAGCATATACAAAAAGGATTAATTTTTATAGGTTACTGATATACCCCTCCCTTTTCAGTAACTTAGCCTATAACATATATTTCCAATACTAGGATCTTTCATTTGGTTTTTTTGATGACCAAGAATTCATTCCAATCTATATGGCCCAATTTAGCATCTCTAATTTCATAATGGGGGTCTATGAACCTTGAATTCTTTAGAATGCCTTTGAATTTGAAGGTAATTGGCTTGGGAGAGATCTTGGATTTTGTAACTATTATTTATGAGAAAGACATTATAACATACACCAAAAGATGTTTTCAATGTCTTGATTAAGATTTTAGGTGGAAAGAAGACTCTAAAAGACATTAAAAAATTGGTGAGACTTGAATGATGATTGAAATAAAAAACACATAAAAGAGGGTATGTAGGTAGGTTGATTAGTTGTGCAACGTGTGCAAAAGAAACACTAAAAAAGATGTGGAAAGACATGGTGGACAAATTGTGTAGGTTGCACACCTATGCAAATGTACAACATGTGTAAGTGATTGAAATGGATGCAAACCATGGGTGTTGAAGGTGGACATGAAAATTGTGTGCACTTGCTAACGTACGCAAGTGCACACATGCTCAAATGAGATAGATGGAAGAGGAAGAAATACTACACACCTAGGCACCTATGAACATAAAAATGTGCACAATCGGAGGCTTACTAAAGACAAAAGAGCATAAAAGGACTCCCTATATTTTTAGCTACCCAAGGTTTACTAACCTTATCAGACCTAAATAGGGTGCACAAAAAACAAAGAAGGCAAGGAGTTTTCATATTTGTGCATGAACGCACATAAACAAGTGCACAACTGTGCAAAAAAACCAATTAACATAAAATTAAAAAATGACCAAAAACATGACTTTAAGACTTCCCAATCCATAAACTAAGTGTCTTGATTATGAAGCCCCCCCAAAAGAGGCCTTAATCTAAAAGCCATAATTCCTAAGTTTGAAATGGAAAAAGAATGTGGGTCCCAATTTTTGAATTCAAAAATGGGGCACATGTTGTGGAACCACAATAAATAGCCTTGATGAAAAGAAGAAATGGCAAAGGCATTTCTTTGTCAACAAGAAATCTAAAACCCAATTAGGTAGTAACCCAAAGTTAAATGTCACAAGAGGTTGTAGAATATCCTAGTCAATAATTCAAACTTTAGTTTTAACATTCATTGTGTGCTCAATACCGTAGTTCCTTCCAATTTTTAGCTATAGACCACCACAAGTGAGCAATAGCATTGTACTAATCTTTCACTAACCAACAAGTGATTCAATAATCCCCATGAACCAATTTATATCACCTTTAACTGTATGTGAGAATCCATTTGAAGTTCTCTTTTATGAGTCATTATACTTTTCCTTTGAAATTTGGTGATCGAATTAATAGCCTTCCAAAGCTTGCATATTTCCATTTGATTCCTCTTTGAATTTCCCTATTTTGATGAGGTAGAAATTAAGTTGTGCTACCATCACATGATATTTCCTTTCTTTTCCTTCCTTCATAGTGCTAAAGTTAATTAAGTTTTGCTACCATCACATAATATTTCCTTTCTTTTACTTCCTTCATAGTGCTAAAGTTATATTCTTTTTAATGTTTTCGAAATTAAAAGTGACCAAAAGCAAGGGGATTAGCCCAAATACAATCAAAAAGCTGGTAACTAGCACATTACCAGCTAGAAACACTAGTAGTCAAAAAATTAATTAAGGAAAGATCCGAAAGTTTGCAACCATGAACAAAGACCAACAACTAAGCTAAAACCAAAAAGGTGAAAAACTAACTACTAGATTTTGACACTGTCCAAAAAGGTACCCAAGCCAACCCAAGTCTTAATTACAACTGATAACCAACAAAACCAATACTTCCATTAAAGTATTAAAAGTCTTTGGATCCAAAGATCCTAGTAACTGATAAGAACATTAAAAAACTTAGTTTTCCTTTTTCCCTTTCCCCTTTGCATGTAGTAGGATATGGGCCTTGTCATCATCAAGAAACTTGAAGAGCAACTTATGGTCCTCCATCTCCAAGCCCACATCCTCCTTTTCATGTGCCAGCAATTGAAGGGTTGTTGTTGCAACATGTGTAACTTTAAGGCCAAATTTGGAGAAGATGAAGAACCCCTCCTCCAAACCTTTGACCCTTCTTTCGAGATGCATGTATCACTTGTCCATCACCTTGGTCCTATCTTTAGGGCCCTTGTCTCCCTTTGCAACAACCTCCTTACTTTTTTGCACTTGTGATTTATCCTGTAAAACCTATGGGTTAGAGGATACCTTTGAATTCTCCTTAACAAAGGATGAAATCGTTATAGGGAAATTATCCTTCTTGCTATTCTTTTCACAAAAGGTAATAGGTTTGAGGGAGAAGTTGACAGACACATGGGTGGTCTCACTTTTCCTCACTTTTCCATCAGACGCCTGGGTTTGAGTATCATCCACCGAATTGTTCCCAGAGTTAAAAAATTTCTCCCCTCCTCATTACCATCATCCTTCTTGGAGCTTGCAATATCTTCCTCCTCCCTTCTATCACTATTGTTGCTAGAGCTATCTTCTTCAACCTCCTCTACTAGGTATCTAAGGGACTTCTATTTGCACCTAGCCTTGGATTTGGCAAGCCTACTAGACCTCCTTCTAGATTTACCCCCATTATGCTCCCCCGAATCCTCTCCAACAACCTCCACTAATTTTTCAATTTTAATCTTCTTGTTTCCCTTTTGTTCTAAGGCTATGTCAGAATTTTTCTTTTTCTTAGTTTCCTTACTAGGGGATGGCCTGGGGGTGTGCATTTTCATCCTTGTACTTGAGCTCGGGGGAGGGTTCTGACCATGGTGTGGGTTTTCCACAACCACCTCTCTGGGGGACACAAGGCGAGGTGAAACCGATAAAGGCAAAAAATTAAGCCTTGATGAATTATGGTAAAATTTAAACCTTTACTCTTTTTTTCCCTAACATTAGCAACCATGTTTTCAAGAGAGTGCATAAGAAAAATAGGAATAGAAATGAATTCCCTATTTTTGAAATGATTCAATAGAGGAAAATGGTATTAATAGCATACACCAAACCTACCCTCCAGCATTAGATACCTCATAAGGACCAAGCAAACATCATCCCAAGGAATAGGTAACTTATCTCTTTTAAACCCACCTCTGTAACAAATCAGCTCCTCACCCTTCGCGAAAAAGCTATTCATGTTGGCCTCATCAGTAATTTTGGTAACTTTCCTCCATTTTTTTCCCTTCATGGAGAGACCGGTTGCCATGGAAATTACTTCATCTGTGACTAGGAAGGTGATACCATTGATGGTAACCTTCCTATCATTCTAGCTATTCACAAACTAGTGTGTGCAATTCTCATCATATCTAGCCATTGACATCATGTAGGGAAAAAAACCCCCTTCCTTCCGTAAAAACTAGGTAGCCATTCTGTTCTTAAAGTTCTCAATTTTTGTTGGCTCCAACCTATTTAGGTCCCCCCCTTTCAATTTCTCCAATTTCTAACTCCCCTTCTTTAGAAATAAGCATTTGAATTTTTTCAACTTTGATCTTTCTGTGACTACTCTCCTTAACTCTTTTGAAAAGATGAAAATAAAAAGTGTAGACCTATGTTTGATGAGCTCCAAAATCCCATACCAAGTTATGATGGGATTCGTGGATGTGAAAAATCATAATTTTCTCACCTCGACGATATCTAACACCCTGATTAATAATATCCTTCGTACTTCCCTTTGGAGAGAAATTTGAAACTCACAACAGGTTTCCATAATTATGAAAAAACATTTTTCTTAATTCATAATCACTCCACTTGCCATTTGTATGGCCACATCTACCCTTTATTTCCAAAATGCAATAGTTTAATTTAGTGACTAAAATTGTCGTCTTGCCAAATTTGGCCTTACTTTTAAAGTTTATAGACTTCATCTTAAATTTATCATGCCTTTTTCCTTGGATATTAACACCCTTAAATCTTCATTGAGATCAGCTAAATTCTCCCAACATGTGATTGTCATTGCATTAAACCCCATGGTAGCTGCCATGTCTGCCACCTAATTTCCCTTCTTGTAGATGTGCTATAGGTGGGCCATTTAAATTTCATTCAAGATTTTCTTAATATCCAAGATGATATTTCTAATCTTCCATCCTGATTTAGCCTCCCCCTTAACCAAATCAATCTCTAATTTGGAGTCCCCTTCTATTGTTAACTCCATAATTTGTCTTTTCCTAGAGAGTTGAAGACCCCATAATAACACCATAGCCTCAGCCACATTATTGCTACCGTTCCCCACCTTACCTGCAAAACCAACAACACATCACCATTCCTGTCCCTTACCACACCTCCATCCACTCCAGATCCTCCTTTTGCAGCACCATCAAAGTTTAGTTTATATTGTGTTATGGCGGGAGGTATCCATTTTTCTTGTTGTCTCCTCCTCCTAGCTAAGTTATCAAAAAGGAAGAAATCCTCTTGACAACCCCAATTTTCAACCACCAGGCCTTCAAGTCTACCTAGCCCCTCCTTTGGCATTTTGTATTTAGCCACTCTTAAATTTTCCTTTAACAATTTATTCATTATTCCAAAAACCACTTCTACTATCTTACTTTCCTCCCTAAATATCCTATTATTTCTTTCTTTCCATATGTACCAAAAAACATATGGTGGAATAATATTCCATAAAAAAAACTAATCTTGGGTGGTAAAAGGGGCAATCCTAGCACTCCACAAATTGGCCCAAGTTATCCTTCATAACCTAAGCCACACCAAATCTTTCCCAAACCCTAGTATAGATCCCTAAAGCAAACTGACATTCTATGAAAAGGTGGAAAATACTTTCTTCCTTTTCCTTACACAAACAACAACAGTTTGTTATATAGAACCCCCTTTTTTTCAAATTGTCAAGTGTTAAAATTTTGTCATGTTGTGTCGTCCACCAAAAGAAATTGATTTTAGGAATAAGGTTAGTAATCCATACCTTATGCCATAGAATTGGGCTAGGATACTTACTGAACATGAAAGTATATGCAAATTTTACAATGAAGTTCCCATTTGGGGTTAAGTCCCAAGCCATAATATCCTCCTGAGGTAGTAAGGGGGGTCTCTATTCTTTTATCTATTCTTCTAGTTCCTTTAAGAGAACACCACCTCATGTGAGTAACCCTCCTTATGAAGCTTCTTCCACCTCCTCCCCTGATCAATATAGTCCCCAACTTTTCCCCCTATATCCTCTTTGAGAAGTTCCATTAAACCACTATATTTACTCAAGGCCAATGGTTTCCCATCCATCCATTTGTCTTCCCAAAATCTAATATTGAAGCCATTCCCCACAATCCACCTCAATCCTTCTCTCAGAAAACCTCTATTCCAAACAATATTCTGCCAAATCTTTGAACCTCCAGGGAGGTCATTATTATATAGGTTCCACCTAAAGGAGGTATTAGACAAATATTTAGCCTTCATGATATTTCCCCATCCCGTGTTTCCTTCTGCTAGTCTCCAACCAATTTTTGTGAGGAGATCTTTATTAAGATCATTTAGCCTTCTAACCCCTAACCCCCCCTTAAATTTTGGTTTACACACCTCCTCCCAATTGACTAGACTCAATTTATTTTTCTCCTATGTCCCTGACCACAAGAAATTCCTTTGAATTCTCTCAATTTTCTCTGCCATGTTTTGGTTGATTTTGAAAATGGATAAGAAGTAGATAGGGATTCCCTAAAGAGCAGTAATGAGTAGTTGTAATTTTCTAGCATTACTTAATATCTTTCCTTTCCAACCTACAAGCTTCCTCTAAATTCTCTCCACAATCATGTTCCAAAATTCATTAGTTACTTCCTTAGTAGTAAAGGGAAGACCTAGATAAGTGTCCGATAGGCAAGCAGATTGGAAATCCAAGATTTTCCTAATTCTTCTTTGAAGCAAGGCTTCAACATTAAAGAAATAAATCTTACTCTTATGGTAATTCACCTGATGCCCTGAGCTTTCTTTGTAATTGTGTAAAATCATCTTCCAAGCTTCTGCCTCCATAAGTGAAGATTCCCCAAATAGGAAGGTATCATCCACAAACTACTGTATAACCTCCGTAATAGAATTAGTAGCTAGTTTAACACCTTTAATACAGCCCATATTAACTAATTTCAAGAAAGACCTTCCCAAAACTTCAGCTATCATAATAAAAAGATAAGGAGAGAGTGGGCCTCCCTGTCTTAAGCCTTTCTTTGCAATCAAGTTACCCCAGGGGGAACCATTTAGCAGGACATAATATTGTACCGAGCCCACCATCATCATGATCAAGTTAATGATCCTATTACTAAATCCTATTCTTTCTAGCACATCATGAAGGAAGTCCCAATTGACCTTATCATACACTTTGGAAATGTCCAACTTGAATGCCATCCCAAGTTGCTATTCTTGTCCATTGAATGGATAACCTCATGGGTGGTTATAGCCGCATCCAGTATCTATCTTCCTGGCACAAATCCCTTACGAGGACTTCTAGTGATTCTTTCCAAGAAAGGCTTTAATCTATTCACTAAAACCTTGGCAAAGATCTTATAAATAGTATTACATAAAATTATAGGTCTAAAGTCAAGAGAACTCAGATGATTTGCATTTTCTGGAACCAAGGCAATAAAGGTCTTATTTATTCTCCTTAATAGTTTACCTATTCTTAAAAAATCCCTAGTGGCCCAAATCACATATGATTTAACCACCTCCTTGAAATGCTAGAAAAATGTCAAAGGGAATCCATTTGGTCCTGAGGCCTTAAAGGCTTTCATAGAAAACATAGCCCTTTTCACTTCTTGTTCTGTGATATTACCAAGGATCAGACTATTTTCCTCTTCTCCAAGAATCCTTGAGATAGAATTAATAAAACTTCTCCTAATAATCGGGTTCCTATTAAAGTTGTCCTTCTCAAGCACTTTACTGAAGTGCTCTACCACATGTTTACCCATCTCCTCCTACTCTTTCAAAGCCCTTCCCCCTACATCATTCAGTCTTGATATAGTGTTTCTTCTTCTGTGGTTGGATGCTGACCTGTGAAAAAAAGTAGTATTTTATCCCCTTCCTTTAGCCATTGGATTCTAGATCTTTGTTTCTAGAAGATTTCCTCCCTTTGAAGGATCTCTTTCCACTTCTTTCTATACCTCCCTTCTTCCTGAATATTCTCCTCTGAATTATTTCCTTCTGTAATGACACCTTTGAGTTTTTTGAGCTTTTCCTCCACTTCACCTTTAGTTTTAAATAAGTCACCAAATGAACTTTTAACCCAAGCTCTAACATTCCTTTGAATATTATCAAGTTTCTGAGTAAGCCTATACATCACAATACCATCCATCCTTATGTTCCACCAATCCTGAATTCTTTCTCTAAATTTTGGGTGAGAATCCCACATTATTTCATATCTAAAAGGTTTTTGTCCCCCTTTAAAACCATCCTCCCAATGGAATAAAATGGGGGAGTGGTCTAAAATCATTCTAGTGAGGTTCTCAAGATAGGAATTATCCATTCTGCTCCAATTCCTTGAAACTAATAGTCTATCTAGCTTAACTTGGATAAGATCCTCTCCTTTCCTATTATTAGTCCAAGTATATGGGTTTCCTTGCAACTCCACATCCATCAAATCCAACTTCCTCATGAATTCATTAAGGTCTTGCAAGCTCTCCAAACATTCTCTATTACCACCCATCTTTTCTGAATGGTAAAGGGGAGTATTGAAATCACCCATACACATCCATTTCTCTTCCTTCATATTTTTAGTAATCCTAGTTAGCTTACCATATGTTTCCTTCCTCCCAATTTTTCTATTAGAGGCATAGATATTAATTAGCCTCCAACAATGACTATTAGATTGGAAATAGTTGATAATGAAATTTTTTTCCTTCCAGACCTCATACCCCTTCATGGAGTTTAGGTTCCACATGGTGTTAATACCCCCCGAGGCTCCATCCACATCCATATGTAAGTACCCAGCCCCCAACCAGATATAATTTGCTATTTTAACAAAACTTGCACTAGACGTTTTTGTTTCTTGTATTTGCACACAGTCAATTTTTTCCTGAGAAATAATTTGTTTGAGAGCATATTGCTTCTGGGGAATATTTAATCCCCTCATATTCTAGGAAAGGAATTTCATTTTTTACCTTTTGTTACTATCTCCATTGTAAGTTTCTTACCACTGGCCACATCCCTAGTAGTTTTCTTTGTCTTGGTTACTCTACTTGATGGTCTTCTAGATGTCCCTGAGGCATCGATATCTAGTTTTCTCCCCTCCCCCCCTCCTCCTCTTCTTCTTCTGCACTTCCCATTCTCCATTATCCTCCTCCTGAGGTGAAGAAGGGCTCATATCCTTATCCATCTTATCAATACTTGCTAGTACTTTCACAACTATCTCGGCCTGAGAAGCTTTAACCATCCTGAAAGGGGTACAAACCGTCTCCCTATTTTCACATCCCTTGTAAGGCGTTATCAGCTGGCAATCCCCAATATTTGTTTTTGAGGAGCCCAAGAGAAAGTGGGATACCCCCATCTCCTTGGAATGAGTATGTTGCTGGCCATCCCCTTTTTGAGTTGTTGAGAAACCTGGAAGAGAGTGGGATACCTCAATTTCCCCTTCCAATAATGCCTCCTCCGAAGACCTCACCTTAGATGAGCACAAAAGATCCTCCAAATCTCTTTGAAAGGGTATTCATTCGAGTCCTTTTTAATGTTAGGATAGTAATAAGATGATTTTGGAACTTTGGAAAACTTTCCTTGGATTTACCATCTTTCTGACTCTCATATTCCACTTTTTATGAATTGTGGGGAAGCTCACATGACAAAAGGTAAATTTAAGAGATTTTGGAGGAAACCATTGCTCATGTTGGTTGGTTTTGACTACCCTTAGCTACTACATACCTAAATTGACAACAACCTATATAATTATTTTCTTTTAAATGTGTGAAGTGTTGAGAATGATCAACTCAAAATTTGAGCTTGGTGACTAAAAAAACATCATCGTCTATATATGACATATGCATGTAGGTTTTTGCAAGAAATAAGGTCATTCAATTTCTTTGACAAAGAAACATCTCTTCCCAAAATCAAGATCAATTGGGATGGACCACTTATTGAGTAAAATCCCAAGAATATGTTGACTCCCTAACTTAAGGACTCAAAACACACTTTAAAAAAACCAACTTAATATTTTTAAAAAATTTCTCTAATATAACTTGAAAATATTTTCTCTAATATCTCTCCAATCTAATGGGGGCCAATCCATAAGAATTAAAACTTGGTATGACTACCTAGTTTTTCTTTTTCCTTTTCCCACATGAGGAAAAGGTCAAATATCCTAAGAGCTTTTAAAGTTTCTCTATTGTCAAACAAACACTTGACAATAGCTTGATGTCTAGCCATGTGCTCTAGTGAAATAATTCATTTTCATCCTATTCCAAAAGGTTCATCGGCCTGAATCAGACCTTATCTTAATTTTTGGTATACTCTCTCATGAACTTGAAAATGAGAATTTTCATGTTTACAAGGAAGAAAATTTCTGACCGCAGATCAACAAATAGGATATGTGCATCTCACAATACATATTTTAAATGTGTGTTCCAATCTTTTGGGTTTTCATCAAGCAAACATTTGACTACAAAAATTAGGTTTTTGTTAATAGACTTAGAAACTTTATTTCTATAGGGAATCTAATGATAAAATAAGATGCTAAGAGGAGTAGGGGTGAATCATAATCTCCAAAAAAATTACCACTTCAAACATAAACCTTATTAGAATTTATTCACCACATTAACTTTAGTCATGCATCATCATATAATAACATGTTATACCAAATCTAACATCCACTAGCATGAATGAAAGACATAAACAAGTAATCAACACATGATACAATATTTGATAACACAAAAACCCTTCAATGTGAAGGTAAAACTATGGTGGGGGTGGCATCCAAAAAATCTTCACTACTGCAATAACAAAGTGCCTATTAGGGATATAATTTGGATCACTTCTAATGGTCTACCCTATGTGGGGTCTACTCTTTTAAAACCTTAAAAGATTGTTGAGTATAACTTTACAAAATGGTTTCACTACATAACTAAGTGAGCACTTTGTTAAGAGATTTATAATAGGTATGTTAGGACCACTCTATTGAGAGATTCACCTAGTACACTTGTTAGAATGTAATAGTACCTTGATCTTTTGGTTTGCACTAAAATGTTGATAACAAATCTTCTTCAGCCAAACTATAATCACCTCATTGTGACTGATTTGTAATATCTCCGCATTATACTACTTGGTCTCCTTACATCTTCATAGCTTGTTGATTCCCTTCATCTTTGCACACATGCAATCCATAAACTTACAACAATAGTTTCTATCATGAAACCCTTCATAAATAGCCATCTTAAGAAGTTTCTAGATCATAATGAATGATCCACACTCATTATTTTTGCCACTTGACCTTTCCAATTTTTTGACTGGTCCATCATACTAGATAGGGATTAATGATGTGTAATCACAAGCATAATTACATCCTTGATTAGATCCTTGGACTTAGAAACATGATTCATGCTTGGAAAAATGGTTTACCTATGATTTTGTGTCATTCCAAACTCATATACTCAAACTATGTAACTTAACACTTATACCTTCTTACCACTTAGTCATGCATTTTTCTTCATGTTATCCCTTTGCATAAACTACATTCAACTTAAACTAACTTATCCTCTAAATTGATTGGCTCAAATGCTATCTTGGCAATAGTTGAAATGTTTAGTGACTCATAAGATATCGACAACTATGTTTTCCTTAGCAAATACTAAACTTGTGTACTTCTACTCTTTATAGCTTGACGATCATTTTGGCTTGGTCACAGTGTTGACCAACCAACTCTTCCTTGTGTATGACTAAGTCTTTTGCACTAATAGACAATATTAAGATTTCTTTTAGGGTAAACAATCATCCCATTTAGCATTAGTTGTAAAAAATACTATCATGGTCAAAATATGACACAACAAAAAATTCAAAATTTTCAAGTCCTCATTAGGCTATACTTAGTACCTATAGCTCAGTCATCATGTAGTACATTGTAACTTACATTTACAAAATATTTTCCAATAAAATTTTGTAAAACTTTATCTCCTTATTAATCCAATTACCCCTTGTGGTTCTTCATCATAATATACATAGCATTTACACTTTCTCCTTTCAAATTTGTCACCCTTCATACTCATAGTTGACATTTCATACATTATTTCCCCCTTATTTGTGTCACTTATGCCAAGTAGTGGCATTCAATAGTGGCTCATGGATTATACAAAACTCATTATAAAATGGGTGGTACAATCTCATGACAATAGCCATTGTTTTACAATAATTGCTCTTAAGTGTCTCAAAATTTGTCTTTCAATCTCAAATTTGGCTATAAGCTCCACTATGTTGTCTGCTATTGATATTTTTTGACTGTTTATAAGGTCCTTATCAACTTTTAGATACCTTTGCATCACTTCATGTGAGATAACAATAAGGCCTATATAGAAGAGACCTCAATTTTGATGTTACACTCATCATGCAATAATTTTGACTACTTGCCTTACAAAAACCTAATCTTTGAGAATAAATTGAACTACAATTGGGATCCAAGTTTAAATCTAATCCACTCTTCAAAAAATATGCATCAATTTTATCCATTTTCTCCTTTACTTCTTTGCTAAATGCAAGGACATTACATATCTTAGCAAAAAAAAAAATCATTATTTACTAATTGCTCCAAGTCCATAATTAGAATGGAGAGCTCAATGTTCTTAATTGTAATCTTTGTTACCACCTTCTCCAATATTTTATTCTCAAACTTCCTTTTTTAACACTGCATGAATTTTTATTGAGTTTCTATATCAAGGTTGTTAAGCTTCTTCACAATCTTGATAAATTGTTCAATTAAGTGGGTCTTCTCATTTGAATCATCTATAACAATAGTATCAAGAAATATATCTCTGATGTCATATATTACTTGTCCTTTCTTATGTTCTTTCCTCATCTCCTCTTGCTTTTCCTTCCTATCTAGCAAGTCATTGAGTATTTTTAGTTACACAACATTAAATTTAGAAGTTTCTTAGTTTGAAATCACAATCTCTTAATGAAGAGTAACAACTTTTCCCGTCATGGCTTGTGGGGACTGCTTCATCTTCTTTCCTTTAGAATATGGTGTACTAGAGCTCAAGATTATTTGATGTTCTTATGTAGGAACTTCTAGACTTAACCTTTTTGTCTCCTCTCTAGTCTCCCCACCCTACTTAGGCTCTTCATCTTTCTTTTTTTCCTTAGCTTTGCTCTCTTGTTATGTTGGCTCATTTTCCTTCTCATCTTCATCACCAATTTTCAACTCACTAGTTGAACTTTGTTTTCTAGCCTCCTTTTCTCCCTCAATAAAAGGCCCTGAGGTACTTGATCTTTCACAAGTAGAAGATTGATCTACTTTGTCTTCTTTAATTTTATCTCCATTTATATTAACATTGGTATTTCCCTCTGGCATTATCTTTTTATTCAGACACTTGTTTTTTTTCACCTTCATTAGTTGGATAACTCTACTTATTGGCTTCACTAACATAACATCACCTTGAATGACATCTAGACTTAATGAAACATTAGGAATAATGGGAATAATACGTATTGAGTCTACATGTTTTGTACTCACATGTGCATCAATATTTGGATAATCCTTCACTTGTTCTAACACACCTTAGGATTCAAAAAAAATCTAATGTGTTGACTTTGATGATGGAGCCTCCTCCTTTTTAGGTTCAGTCAACATAGACTTCTTTTCAAGTTTAATCAGCATAAACTTCTTTTCTAGTTCATCCTTTATATTTTCCTCATTTCTCACATCTTTAACTAAGCTAACCTCTAGCTTTTCCTTGATTGTACCTATATCAATTTGTTCTCCACCTTGTTGAACCATATATGTTGGATCATTATTGATATCCTCTTTGTTATCTAACTCAACAATTTCAGACTCAAGTTTCTCATTCTCATCCTTGTCCTCATCATCAATCACTAGTCCTTAGATCTTCCATATAATCTTTCTCTCTTCCACTACATTTTCTATTATACTTTTCAAAATTAGAAATTCTCTCATCCTAGGAATAAATTTTTTGTTATACTCACTCATGGCTTTGGAATTTTTTTTTCCCAGTTATCTTAGGCATAACATTTGCAAATGTGCTTTCTCTTATCTATGTCTTAGTCTTTAATCCATATTTCCATCTTTCGTCAATCCTACTATACAATTCATTAGGTACCAAGTTACCTAATTCCATTGGCGTATACTTGAATGTTACCATCATATCTAGAACTATCTCCTCAACCTTGGCTTTATCTACAATAGCCAACATATCATAATTTATGTACTTGAAACATGTCATACCTACACTCACCTTTTTATTTTCACACAAGTCATATATAGTCTAGGGTGGCTTATGCACTACAATTTTGAATTTACTTGTTGTCTTCTTACTCAGTTTTTTCTTCATCATCTTCATCATAATTTTGCATGATAAATTTTCTCTTTTGTTTCTTTTTTATTTTACTTAGTTTAGTTTCTTCTTTGGTATTCATCCTCTTTTTGCATATTTTTCTTTGAGCATGCTTTGTAGCATTAGCTACTTCCCTTTTGGGTTGAGTCCCTACTATAGTAGTTTCCCTAGTCCTTTTTCATGATACTATTTGTGTTGTAGGGACTAGCTTGGTGACCTTATTTGTGCTCTTGATGTAGCACAAGGTAGGATAGTCCCTAAAGTAGATGTCCTAGCCCTCGGTAATATAACCACATAGTAGAAACATAATAGCAAGAAGCATCAAATGCAAGATCTGATGCCAAATTACAATTCTTGATTCATAGATATATAACTGATTACATGCAATATGCCTCATTGTAAGGCCTTACAAGTTAGGGCCAATTACAAATAACATTTACAAAATTAGTTCTACAAGACCCCTCAAGATCCAACTTAGAAAACCAATCCTAGCTAGCTTAGATCTATAACATAACAACAATCTGGAAGAAACCACCATGGAAATCTCAACTTGTGCTCACAAGCCCACCAATAAATCTCCTTATTTCTATACACACACTTAACTCTTATCCAAGATCCAAGATTCAAGTGTAAACTACCTCATTCGATGCTCTATCTACATATTCACAACTCCATCACAATCTTGCTACTGGCTCACATTCAGTGCTTTGCTCACAGACTCAAGAAAAACTTGCTCTTCAACTACCTCCTTTTCTCCTAAATGAATTATAATGACAAAAAACTTCCCCAAAACCCCTACTTATACCAATCTAAGCCAAAATTCAGCCTAAAACATAAATTAAATACAAATACATTAATTAAATGCCACAAGTCAACCTACAATAGCAATTAAATGCCCAAAATTGATATCTAAGTAAAATTGTGATATCTCCTAGCTCTAATTGAATTAGAAATTATGCTTTTAATCATAGGTAGAAACCTAGGTCCTCTAAAACTTGTTAAATTCAAAAAGGTTGATTCCCCAAGGAAAAGTATGCATCCATCCTAAAAGTCACATACAACAAACAATCATGTAAAACTACCAGAAATTGATACTTTGGGAGAATTCCCATATCTCCCAACCTATAATGAATCAAGAATTTTTCTCTTTATAGAAGGAATTAATCTAGGAGATCTTAAATTTTTTAAGTGCAAAGCCTCTCATTCATTGATTATAATTAGTTATACATTCAGCAGCAGGTACCTAGAAACCAAACAAACATAGTTTCAATAGCAAGGTTCAAACAACTCAAACTTCAACTCAATCCATCCAATCTCTATGAAATCATGAGTAAAGGTTCCCCAATGTGTCTTCAACACATCCCTAACCATGAAAATCATAGCTCCACCAAAATCCAAGCTTGATGCTCCTGCAGCAGCTCTTTCTTTCCTGAGGCTTAGAAACCACTATCTCTTTACCTTTTCCTTCCACTTCTTCATTCCCTTATTCCTCATCACTAGAAACATATTCAAGTTTAAACTTAGTAATCTGCAATGGTAATTCTTGTTTAGCTCCACCAAATATTATTTCCATGTTTTATATCATTATTTTTCTTTTTTTCTCTATTTTGGGAGCATTTATCTACACAATGATCTTCACTTTGGCAATTTTATATCTGTCAAATGAATCATCATCCTTATTAATAGGTTCATCCAAAAAAGTTGTAATAGCTACAGTAGATTCATCTATATTTATCTCATATGTCAATGGTCTTATCCATGTAATTATAGGAATTACTACCTGGATATATGTCCAGTATGTGTAAACTAGGAAATAGACATCATCTTAGTAAATCAAACATACACAATCAAATTCAGAAGCAAAATCATCATCATCATAGTATTCATTTACTAAGGATTGGGTAATCCTTGAAAATTTCTTCATATTCTATTTAAATTCCTTAAAGTATCCATCCATACCTTTATCGAATTTATCTCCCAATTGATTAATGAACTCATAAATTTGTTGAGTTATTGGTTTGTTTTTGCTCCATGTGACATCACTAATGGTGGGGAAATAATTTTGAACATAAAAGAAAATAAAAACAAGTAATGAGCCAAATTTGCACATACTATTCTTTGCTTTCCTGATTCTCTCCATTTTTTTGGCCAAATGCCTCAATTATAAGTTGGCAAGAGTGTAGTTGTGATATTTCTTCCCAACTTTTCATGCTACATCTACAACAACATAGGATACACTATCTAGTTGGCTAGACTAGTATAATTTATTTCCTATAACCCTTATTGCAAACTCAAATTTTGGATCTATAATGGTATAAATGATCATTACATGTTTGTACCAAACTATCAATGTGTTTTCCTCAATAATATCCTTTCTTTGGCAATGAATTGTCTTAACCTTGTTTGTGATAGAGTATCAAGTGACTTGGTAAAGTATCTACCTAGTAGTCTCAAGTGGACCTCCTTCCAGCCATTGCTTCATGTTATGATCTTAGCTAAGCACAAGCTTTATCCATTCTATTTTTAAAACCTTGAGAAAATTTAGAGCATGTGTTAACCCTTTCTTGGTAATGTGTTTGTGTTCTTCCTTCGGTTTCTTCTCTATGCACAACTTCTCATGATATTAAATCATGAATCAAGATTATTCTAATTGGTATCGAGGGTAGGGAACCTAATGTTTCTCCCTTCTCCACAATCTCTAGATAAGCTTCAAACTTAGGTGGATTAAAAATTTCATTTCTTACTAGTTCAACTCTCCTAACCTTTGATGTCATCTTCTCCTCTGCATCTGATGAACTGGATGCCATTATCTTTCTTAGGGTTTGATCAACTAAACTCTACTTTACTTAGTTTCAACACAAATATCACAATTCTTCTCTAAATTTTGATGACACACAACATATCTTCTCAAAATATCTCATACATATCTATATGCTCTTGAAAACTCAAATGTAGTGTGACCAAAATGATTGAAAAAACTTTCTATATAGGTCATAAATTTTATTTTAGGTCCTCACTAATGCTCCATACCTATAGTGGGTGCAATACAACTATCTTAGCCACTACTACAAAAATCGACAGTAATGCTTCACAAACTCTAACTTGAACTCAACCAAAATTATGACTTAGGCACTCAATAGTTCACTTGACCACTTAACACCTTTGAAACTTCAACACCAACACTCTATCATTACTAAATTTTCAACTTGGCATCCAAACAAATTCACTCTACAAATCTATCCTTATGCATTTAATATGTTTCTAATTTGGAATTGTATGCATTTGATATTAGGAACTCATGAATGATTTAAAAATTTTAAATACAATTCCATACATAAGTCTTTCCTTAGTTTGTGGTGTTGGAACCACCAAATTCATTGTATTGGGTGATCACAACTTTATCATTTGCATTGTTGCCTCCTTCATAATTCTTCTTCCAAGTTTGATTCATCTGGATGTTCACTTCTTTATCATTAACATTTATTTTTTCCTTTGTTCTCTTCATCATTAGGTACTATTGCTTAGTTCCTAAAATCTCTACTTAGGTGATTAATTTTCTAATAGTAGACCAAAGTTCTTCCAATTTCTTGATCTTCCTCTAAGATTTATCCTTGTACAATTTGTTGCAATATGTCTATACTTTCCATGTAAATGACAAGTGGCCCAAGTATTATAATCTAAATTTATTGCATTTCCTTACCTAGTTGTGTTGTCTTGCCCTTTGGGTGTCCAAATATGCTTTGCATTAGATTTGCAATCTTGTGCCTTGTGACCATACTTCTCACATGTGTAGCAATAACCTTCAAATAAAGATGCAACTATTACCTTATTGATACTTTATCTACACTCATATGCTTGATGTTCATGCTTGTTTCAATTAAAGAAATAATCATTAGATTTTGGCTTAGGATTGAACTTGCCAATTTTTCTCCTGTAGATATTTTTTATATGACTTGGTTTTCCACATTAATAGCATGTAGGTTTCTTTTTATTTGGTTTTGAATTTCTTTGGTCTACATGCTTTGATGACTCACCTTCCTTGGTAGATGCTATGAACTTGGTGTAGCCTAGTCCCTTAGTATCATGAGGTCTTCTTTGTGCTCTCAACTATTTATGAAGTTGTCTCATGGACTCTTCAAATCTATTCATTCCGTCAATGATTTTCTTTTCATCTCCCAGTTCATTGTTCTTTGATCTCAAATATGCAATCTATTCCACCTTCCTTGATATTTCATGTTTGGAATTTAATAATTAATTTACTATATCAAATTGATTGTGTATTAGCCTTTATACTTTGGTTATCCTTTCATCAAGTCTTGTAGCTATTTTTCTCTTGTCTTCATCACCCATTGCCTTCTCCAATAGATCTATTATTGTTGCATCAATTTCATAGGATCTTCCTTCATCACATAAGTCCTCAATGATTTCTTCCTCATATTGTGTGTCATTTTAATTTCTATATTACCATCTCCTTCCTTATTTTCAAGGATTTATTTAGTTCCTCCTTTGTAGCCTTAGCTTATTCCAATGCAATCTATAAATCAAGATTTTGATTATCAAACACCTTTCCTAGTCTGTATGCTGACATCTTTAGGGCCTTGTAATCTCAAGTGGTTAGACTCCTTATTTAGAGATCTAACCTTTGGTATCAAGCTTGGAAATCTAATGGGAAAGTGAGATGTTGAGAGGGGGGTGAATTAGAATCTTTAAAAAAATTATCACTTCAAACATAAACCCTATTAGACTTAATTCACCACATTAACTTTAGTAATGCACCATCATCTAATAACATCTAATACCAAATATAACATCCACTAGAATAAATGAAACATATAAACAAGTAATCAATAAATGACACAATATTTGGTAATATAGAAACCCTCAAAGGTGAAGGTAAAATTGTGGTGGGGATGGGGCCCACAAAATCTTCACTATTGTAGGAACAAAGTGCCTCTTAGGGATACAATTTTGATCACTTCTAATGATCTACCCTATGAGGGATCTACTCTATTAAAATATTACAAGACTATAAAATCTACCTTTACAAAAGGATTTAACTACACAGTTAAGTGAGCACTCTATTAAGAGATTTACAATAGGTTTCTTAGGATCACTCTGTTAAGAGACTCACCTAATACACTTGTTAGAATGTAAGAGTACCTTGATCCTTCAATATACACTAAAATTATGATAAAATATCTTCTCTATCCAAATTGTAATCACCTCACTATGATTGATTTGCAATATCTCCTCATTACACTACTCGCTCGCCTTACTACTTCATAACTTGTTGATTCTCCTTCATCTTTACATACATGCGTTCCTCTAACTTAAAACCATTCTTGAATATCCATATTAAGAAGTTTTTACATCAAAATAAATGATCCATATTCATCCTTTTGCTACTTGATCCTTCCAATTTTCTAATTGGTCCATCATACTACATAAGGATTAATGATGCATAATTACCTCCTTTATTATATCCCTATAATTAGAAGCATTATTTATGCTCATAAAAATGGTTTACCTAAGATTTTGTGTCATTTCAAAATCATACACTTAAAATATGTAATAGAAAACTTATACCTTCCTAATGCTCATTTGTGCTTGTTTCTTCATATTGTTCCTCGACATGAACTACACTTAGCTTAAATTGATTTAACCTCTAAACTTCTTGGCTCAAATTTTATCTTGGCAACAACTAAAATGTTTGAAGATGGCTAATGCTCTTGGAAACTATGTTTTCCTTGGCACATACTAAACTTGTGTACTTCTCTTTATAGCTTGGCCTTCATTATGGATCAATCTCAGTGTTGACCAACCAACTCCTCCTTGTTAATGACTAAGTATTTTACACTGATAAAAAATACTAATATTACCTTTAGAGTCAATAGTTTCCTTACAAATAATAATTAATAGAGAACTTTATGATTACCTAATTTCCTAAGGCCCCTTGCATGAGAATCAAAGATGCAAAAGAGGTTATGTTATCACATACCAGAAAAAAGGGCATCCCAAACCTTATTATGATGTGTTCTAGGAAACTAGTGAAAAATTGAGTAGTGCAATTGTGGAATTTTTATGCTTTAGTCCACTAGGTGTAGTAATCTATGGTCATAAGAATATAATTGTGCCCCATTGAAGAAGGTGGATTAATAGGCCCAATAAAATCAATTCCCCACTTGACAAAGGGGTGTACCTCATGCACTAATTGTAACTACATTACATAGTTTCTTTCTCTATTTGTACCTTTTTCATGTACATAGTAAGAGAAAAAACACACTCATGTATCTTTGAATAATGTAAGGAAATAGTATCCTAACATGAAGAGATGATTTGTATTAGCTTTCGTTGAGCCATGTTTCATGCCATATTTGTACTAAAACTACTTTGGTACCTCCTTTTCCTCATCATGGTTCACACATTTTAGTTATATACCCTCATAATTCTTTTTTTATGGATGTACATCCTTTAGCATTTATGATGCACATTTCATCCTTAGAGATTTATTTTGGGAGTCTTCATTCCTTTGGTACATCTAGTTGTCTGTAGTAAATGGTAGAGTATATCTTGATAATAAATATATGAAATGACTCCTTAATTGGTATGGGTGTATGAAACCATCCCATTTTCTTTCTCTATGGTGGAAATAATCTTGGTTAGACCTTTTCCTCAAGATAGTTTTACAAGTTAGATCTCCAGTTCAAATTCTTTTAGTACAGCAACCCATTTTGCTCTCTTTTTTGCTATTTCATTTTACATTAGCAGTGACTTGACTATTGGGTCAGGTGTGGTGACATATATTTTTCTTCACACGATACAATGCTTAAATTTATTAACATATTTTACTAAGGAAAAGGGTTGTTTATCCAGTTTTGAGTAGTTTAGCTTGATGTTTTTATAGGGTAACTAATAAAATATGTGTCTTTCATCTTCACCATCTTTCTTTTGGGTAAGTATGTTACCACATGAATGTTCTAAAGTATTGAAATATACCTTAACAGTAACTGGTAATATGAACTCATGAGCACTAGGGCATCTATATGCAATGTATCCCACTTAGTTGTAAAGGTGGTTTTCATTCTATCTTCTTCTTGAACCATCATGTGGTTGTAACTTGCATAACCATATAGAAATAACATCATCTTAGACTTACTCAAAATTTGAAGAAACTCATTAAGAGAGAGCAACATGTAGTTATCTTTTTCTAAGGACTGATTCAAGTTTATGAAATCCACATAGTTTGATTTCCCTAGTTTTCTTACATACTAGTTCACCAAATTTACGACCCATGTGCAATGCAAAATTGGAAAAATGATCTTTGTGTCAAAAAATTTCTACAAGCCTAGCTAAATGACCATATTGATGGGCTTCTATCTTTGATAGAATGGTTTTACATCTAGTTTGAGAGGTATATCATTCACTAGTATATCTGGACCATATGTTTTAATGTCTTCATAACTCCATGTTATGAAATCTTTGTACTCAGCCTATTGTTGTGACATCTCTTTCATTTCTTATTGATTACCAAATCTCCTTATTTTTATCATTTTAGGGTCTTTTGTAGAACCCAAATTGTATGAATTGCAATCATCATTTCCCTCCTTGGGAGGAGATATTTTATATCATTTGTATTCATCCTTTTTAAATATTTTTCTCAAGTTTAACCAATCCTCTTAGGATGTTGTTTGTTTTCAAACTTATGACTTCATCCTCATCCTTAACTTCTTCTTTATCTTTGGCTTCCTTTGGCTCATTATCTATCATCTTTCCTTTAAACATTCTATTAATCATGACCAATTTTGGTTTATGTTGATTGTCTTGATAGAGTTGGAAGTTCATTATATTGTTAGGGATGAATGGGACTATCACCAATTCTATGAAGAATTGTTTTGGTCTAGTTCATTCCATTGGTTTTAATGCACTAGAAGATGTGGCCAATGCATCAAAAATAGAATTCCTCCTTCAGGGTGTGGATCTTATGTTAAAGGCCTAAAAATCATCATTAAATCCATAACCCTTTTCATGTAAACCTACAATCTCTTATCATGGCATTATTATGTCCCCTTGATTTATCTAATTACTAATTTGGAATCACCTTCAACTATGACTATCTTTACATCCTTTTATAAGGAAAATAAAAGACCTCATACTAAATCCTCATATTATACAACATTATTAGTGCACAAAAGTTGTAAGTGATAGGAAACATAGTAATACTTGCCTCTAGATATGATTAGTTCCATTCTAGCTCTTTTACAATAGGAACTATCAAATCATAACATCCACACTCCATCTCTATCTCCTTCTTATTCATTCTTCACCTTGCATTTTTTCTTGGCTTTTACCTTGTCATTGAAATATTTGAGCTTAGGTCTCTGTCCATTTTTCTTTGAGAAACATTTTTTTCTTCTATAGCTATGCATTTAGAGCTAATTCTAGATAGAGGCTTGGTGCATTCTTGATGTTTCTTATAGAGTTCACATATCATCTCCATGATTTCAAAAAGTTTCACCCTCATATTTTAAAAATGATAGATTTCCAACCTTCACCTTTGAAAAAGCATCATCTACTATGAATAGTTATCAACCCTTAATAACTTGGCACGTGCCCTTCTCCATCAAAGGAGGTGTCACTATAAGATGCAAGATCCTCTTATGAGAGGATTCCTTTGGGAAATAATTTTTCTAATAATAGGACAATATTATTACTATCTAATTCATTTCCTAGGATGTTTGGATCATCATAAAATTTTACACTATCAACAATGTCAACGTCTCTAGGAATTTTCTAATTCTTAGCTAGCAGTACCTACTACATGGTTGCTAGGATAATATTTTTTGGGATCTCAGGTTTTTGGGCTGATTTTTTTTATGATGATACCTTTGCTAGCATTTGTGACACAACATCTTGGCAATAAGGGCACTCAAATTCTGAATGGATTTCTTAGTGAAGGCAACAAAAACTAGGTTATAAGAGTATATTGGGATCAGAATCTTCTTTAAGATATTTTAGGTTGGATATCATGTCATCAATAAACTTCTTGAAACTACTATCATTGTGTGAGAATTGTTTCAATCCTTCTATGGAATTTTCATCAAATGTTTCTTGTAAGTTGAATGCCAACACATTGTATGATGCTAGATCAAACTGATTCAAGAAGACCTCATTGGGAGAATTATATTATCTAACCATTGTCTTTTACTTAGGCTCTAATACGATCTTGATTTGGTTGTTCAATCACTTCCATGACATCTATAGTTGCCTAAAATCCATAGATAACCATCCTCTTAATTATTTTATCCATTCTCTACTTTAAATAATCTCATACATCTCAATAATAACTATACGTGTATATCAATTACATCAAAAATACTTGGGTTGGTTGTTGTTGTATGCATACATCTTTCAGCACACCAACCACTATGACTTTTGTATTATCCAGTTGTATCACCAATTTATTTGTAGGTTGTGGTATCACACCTAACCTTTGGGAAATCGAGAGTGGCATGGCATTGAAGATAGCACTTGAGTCTATCAAATAGTTTTGTAAGTTCCTCTAGAAAATCCTAAGACATAGTAAGAATAGATATACCTCTAACTTGTCTTTAAACATAGTAGGCATAGCCTCTACTATGTTAATGTTAGGAATGGGTTTTTTTTTAGTGTTAGGGGTTATAGTGGGGTTTTTATGGTTTAGTATTTTCAATAAATATTCCCTTTGGATGGGACAAATTCATAGTATGTCAAACATGGATATATTATCTTTTTCTTTCTTCAACTCTTTGATTGTGTTATATTTTTTTTCAAGACCAAGGTGGATTCCTCATCATTTTAGGAGGGGTATTGAATGTCTTTTTCCCTTGCATTGGTCCCTTGGGTGATACTAGATTATTACTTTATTGAGGATATAGAGGAGTGGGGTGCAACCCTATAGGGTTACTGTTAGAGTAATTAGTTATTTTCACTTAATAATTAAATCACTTTGATTTAATTAAATAAGTTACCTATTACTCTAGTTTGCTTAAGCTATCTTGTAGGTGCAAATTATTAATATTTTATTAATTATATTGTGCAACCTAGATTTTTTAGGCTTTAGGTTACCCTTTTTGGGTTTCGATCTCCTTTTATAAGGATTGATCTCTTTGTATTTTTCATTATAAAGATCTAATGAATAATATTTTCTTCGTCTGATTTTTTCAGATCAAACCCTTGCCTCTTCTTGTCTTTTTCTTCTTCATGATAGGTTTTCTGCATGTAGGTTTTCTTGGGCTTCATGGATTTATTGTGCACTTTTTCTCAAATCCTACATGGTATCAGAGCTAGATCTGTTATAACTTGTTTGATGTTTCAATAAAAAGGGAGAACAAGGGTTTGGTGGATCAGATCTGGTGTTTTTTCAAGTTTTTTTGAGAAAATAGGGAGCTTACTAATTTTCAGAGCAATTTGAGGCCAAATGAACATCACGGATGGATCCAGAAAGTGTCAAAACCCCCATTTTGATATAAAATTTGTCTAATTTGGACAACGTTGGTCCGGGAGGCAAAAAAAATTTTCTTGTTGGGCCATACGGCCCCCTGCATGCGTTACGAGGTGATAATTTTTTTAAAATCGCAAAAACAAAAAAAAAAATTGACATTTTTTTAACCCGCCGGTGATTTTTTAACCATAGTAGAACCACTGTGGTCGCCGCTGCAGTTTTTGCTAGCAGTTACCACTTAGCAGCCCGCCAGTGGCTCCGTTAATCGTCTGTCCACTAGCCTCCCATGGCAGCTCTGCTTGCAGCCCACCATAGCACTGTCCGACAACTGCCCACCCACCACCCGACCACAGCTCTGCCGACGGTGTAATGGTTTTATGAGATTTTTGTTTTTTTATTAAAAAATAATAATTTTTCTTGCATTCTGGAGGCCCTAGAGGTTTTTTTTCTATAACTTGAGCATATAGACGTATTTTTTCAATCTAAAAAATCTTCTGGAAAGCTAGTTCCAAGATGGAAATTTTGGTATAGGTTTTTTTGGGTTTTGATATAGTTTGGTTGCCTGTTTTGGTATTCAAAGCTAGATGTTCTATTTTGCACTCCGGTAGGCATATCTTGAGCATCCGATCTTCATTTTTGGACTTCTTTATATTACTAGAAAGCTCTTTCTATGCTCTTTCTAGTGATCCTACTTTTTGTTCTAGATTCTATTATAGGCACATCCTATTTAGTCTTTTGTGTTTTAGCATTCTGGTCGATATTCTGTTTGTTTCAAGTCTGGGGATCAATTTTGTTGCTTTGGATGCTTCATTTTGGGCTCTACCTTCTGTTGTTTCAGCCTTATATTTTTTTTGATCATTGTTGATATTCATTGTAAGCATCTTTATGAAATGCACTGAGATAAAGTGCCACTCTTGTGTTTCAGGATCCTTTTCATCATTGTGATTCATTGTACTCACACTATTTTATAAAGTGCCATAGGGGGATAGTTGTTTGCCGCTTATAAGCCCTCTTTCTCTTTTGCCTCATGTAGTGTCGATGACACGTGCCTTTATTGGTGTATGTACCTCACTCTCAATGTGTATGGTTCCTGTGTTGTAGGAGATTCTTTGGCCCACCTTTTCAGCTGCCTATCACCTCACTTGCATTAGGGGGGGGGTTATATTTTTGTTCTATGCTTCCTTGGTTGATGGTTCATTAGTATGAGCTATGTATTTAGTACCTGATCCTACATACTAGGCAATTGCAGTGGCTAGCTACCTATGCATTTTGGTGAGATGGATCATCTACCATATAGACATGCTCAGTTTGTGCCTTCTATTTCCATGGAAGTTCTATAGATCAGCATTTTGACAGAGTTTTTTGATTCTTCATGCTTCAGTGATTCTCTTCTAATCTCTTTGTTCCTTCTTCTAGAACATTCTTTGCTATCTCTTTTTGGAGTAGGGTTTTTCCCATGTGGTTTTCTCTATTTCTCCTCTTTATAGAGATTTTTTTGTGAGTGGGTACCTGATCAAGCCTTGTTGTTGGGACCCATCTCTTTGCTTTCATAGTTGTGCTAGGTTATCTTACCTCCTAAGCTTCGCTTAAGGCAGGGTGTTAGAGTAATTTGTTGTTTTCACTTATTAATTAAATCACTTTGATTTAATTAAATAAGTTACCTATTACTCTAGTTTTCTTAAGCTATCTTTTGTAGGTGCATATAATTAATATTTTATTAATTATATTTTGCAACCTAGCTTTTTTAGGCTTTAGGTTACCCTTTTCAGGTTTTGATCTCCATTTATAAGGATTGATCTCTTTGTATTTTTCATTATAAAGATCTGTTGAATAATATTTTCTTCGTCTAAGTTTTTTAGATCAAACCCTTGCCTCTTCTTGTCTTTTTCTTCTCTATGACAAGTTTTCTGCATGCAGGTTTTCTTGGGCTTCGTGGATTTTTTGTGCACTTTTGCTCAAATCCTACAGTTACCATCAGTTAGTGGTTCTCTCCTATTATGCAATTCATTGGTGTTCCTTTTATCGTTGTGCAAGGCAAACATTTCAACAACCTTTGGTTCATCTTCTTGGTTAAAAGGGAGCACAAACTCCTCATTTGTTGAATTTTCATCCTCTATTGAAGGTGTATAAAAAGATTCCAACACTGTAGTACTGAACTAGAGAGGGAAGTTACTTGCATCTCGAGGATGTTGATTTTGGAAATTATGGTCATCATAATAGTAGTTATCCCTACTATTTTGTGCATTTCTAGGAATTCCTAGAAAGAGTGCCTTAGCAAAGTTGACAAGGTTACCATTACTGATGGGAATTCTACCATTTTTGGGATGGGTGTTCTATTGAATTTTTTCTTTGGTATTCCTATCATTAATTATTGTACATTATAGGTGATCCCACCACTATTGTTATTAAAGGAACCATATGTTCTATTTTGGTTCCATGCATCATTATTGTTGTATTTGGCACCATCTTGGCATTGGTAATTATGAGTGTTTCCTTGGGAAAATTTAATTCTTGTGAGCTCATTCAAGAGTTGTAAAATTGTTTTCTTTATTACTTAAAATTCATTAGCCATGTTATTGTTCTTGGGGTCAGTTGGTGGAGCAATTTTTTGTAGAAATAATATCATTTTTGGGGGTTCATACCTAAGATATTTAATAGATGTTGGTGGAGAAGCAAAATTTTTTGCATAGGAAATGTATATAGTGGCTGAAATTGATGTGGAGCAGCCTGTAGTCCTACTAGATATAGTGGTATCACTCCTATGGTGTTTTCTTCCAAGGGGACTTCCATATACCCTCCTCCATTAAGATTATCTTGTTTTGTGAATGTGAGCACTTCCTAGAAAATATTCTCTAATGTATTAATGTTTGTGCTTGGAAGCCTCCTTAGAAAAATGGTTGTGAGATGATCCATAATATTGAGCTAGATATATATTAAAGCCTCAAGTGGTACTATATAAGGGGACTCAATTCTTTGATACATCATATGGAAGTGATGATTGAATCTAGAAATAGTCTCTTAGGGGTCCCTCTTAATGGAAAGAAACTAGTGGTGTAAGATAGGTGGATTGATAAATGCCCTGAATTTATCTAGAAACATGCTTTCAAAAGATACCCAATCTATGACAAATTTTGGTAGCATATTAACATAGCATCTAAATGATGTCTTGCCCAAGGTATAGGGGATAAAATGGATAATGACATCCTCATGTTGAATATACTTCTTATTGCATATTTCTTTGAAAACTTTAGCATGGTATTTTGTTGTTTTTGTTTCTTCATAAATGAACCTTGGGGATAATTTCTTTGGATTCTTAGGGAGTTCATGGAGTTGTCCTTTTAGGTTAATTTGTTAATCTTTAGTATTAGCAAAGAAATTTATTGATGGGTGAGAAAACTATTTTTTTTGTCATTTGGGGCTATAGGATGCATGGAAACATATGGTCATCAATTGGATTAATGCCTTTATCACTACGAGGCCTAGAGAATTGATCGAGCTCTAGGACCTCCTGTTTATTTGAAGATGACCTTAGTACTCATTGCAAAAGGGATAGTTGATCAAAATTTTCACTCTTTCTCAAAGTTTCAAACTAAATTAAGGCCCTTCTTCTATAACAACTTCTATTGACTGTTGAATTGTGTGATGACAATGGAAAAAATTAGTGAGATTCTCTAACTTGAAAAATACCAAGTCCAAGGTTCTGGGAGGTTATTTTTCAATCAAATTTGTAACTTAATTGAAGATAAAAAGATTTAGTTTAATGAGGAGGCCTTGCTAGTTTTGTGAATCCTAGTATGTAATTCTATGATACTTGGAAAATATTTAATAGAAAACTGTGTTTTTTGGATTTTCTAATTTTTTATGCATGCAATTTTAATGTGAAACTAATATGAGTTTCTAACTTAACTATATTTTGTGAAAGAAATTTGTAAAGAGATAGGATAATAAGGAAATAAACATTTCTTGATGAAAATGAAATTTGAACAGATATAAACCACAATGGCAAGGCATCTACAAATTAAACCTTCAAAGGGTATAGTAGGACACCAACAAAATTTAGAGTTGTATAATTGTTATCTCATCGATGCAATCATCGATAGAACTTTGTAAGACTATATGATTTTTTACAACTTATCAAATAATGTAGCCATGGAAGTACACACACATGAGACAAATTTCTATAAATGTACTTGTAGAATTTCCCTTCTCTAGTTCATAACTAGAGAGGTATTATGCAGCTAATCGTGATAAACTCCAATAAAAATAAAATTGCACAAGCATTGAAAAATAATAAGACTATTAGGTCCTTCATTATTCATGAACATAAATTCATAATGAGAACACACATTCCAACAAGAATTAATACACATGGAATTAGAGCACCAAAAACATATGTTATTGCATAAAATATTGGCCTTGAATACATGATACATCATGTATTTATAAGGAACCCTCTCTATCATGTAATTTTTGGAGGTTGGGTTTTTACCATACAAAAAGTATGATAAACTATTAAAATAAAGCTAATTATGTATGAATTGACTCCTAATATGGTGCTAAGTAGGAATGTGCTATTATTTTTATTTATTAAATGGTGCATGGTTCTTTACATGACTCAAAACAATAAATAGAAGAAGAAGATAATATAGGAGACATCTAGAAGAAACTCGAGCTTTGAGGCCTTCTAATATTGAGATCTTGACCTTCTCCATGCACACCCATTAGTTAACTATTGGTGAACTCAGAAAATGTAGAATCAGAGCATAAAAGTGCCCAATTTAACAAGTGGTGACAAAGTTGAAAGTTGTTAGAAATCATCACACATTTAGAATTGTGGACTTGCAAACATGTGCACATGTAGAGTTATGGAGGTGAAATTGGGAATACTCAAAAATTGCAAAACAATGGAGTTGAAAATATGTGCAATTGTAGAGGTGCACATGTGAGGTATTGAGAGAAAAAACTGGTAGACTTCTCTCAGAGTCAAAATCTTAATTTTCAACATATGGGTCTTCTTATTGCTTGACAAAGATGATGTCTAGATGAGATGTCTTAAACTTCTTTGTCGCCACAGTGACTTCTTGAGGATCCAAAATTCTAGTACTTTGTATTTATCCCTTATACCTCTATGAAATTTACAAACCTCTTTTAAAAATTCATCAAAAATTTCCATATTATTGTCTAACTTATTGTCTCCTCAGCGTTGAAAATTGTCCTTATATCATCCTCGGAGGATACTCCTTCAATAGACACTTCAAATTTTTGTACCACTTCCTCTATCAAGCATATGTCTACTCTAGAGTCATCATCAAAAATCTCTAATCTCATCCCACTATAGTGCTTATTGGCTTCCAGTTTCTTGATGTGGGCTTTCTTTTTTATCTCTTAAATATCTTTAACATGAATAACATAATCTTGTTCCCTACTTGTATCTTTTCAATCTAGTCATTGAATTTTTCTAATTCTTTGCCAATCAAAATGGACAACAACATTTTATACCTATGTCCTTTAATTTTTTGTAATCTTGTCATATCATTAGAAATTGTAGACACCTCATCAACTAAAACAAAATATTAATTTAGTATATCTCCTAATTTCTTCACATTCCTTTTAATGACACATGATATCCATATATTATCTTCAATAATTTTTACTCCCTATGATTCAAAAATGTGATGTTTTATATAGTATTCATCCACAAATAAATCTATCTAGGACAAGGCTAGAGCTCATTTCTTGAGGGTAGCTTTTAAATAAATATTAGGGTCAGAATGGTTAATGGGATGTCATGCCTCTTTGACAAACTCCCATAATGCTTCATTTTTCCTTGTCAAAACTTGGATCTCCTCTTCACTTTGATCCAATTGGAAAAATAATTCCTACAAACCAATGGTAGTCAAAATTGTTGATCTTAGTTTGGTTTAGATAAGGCAATGACAAAACACTTAAGTTGTTACTCAATAGAACTCAATATGTGCCGAGTAAGTAGTGTATGCTGAGAAATATACATAGTTAGTGTTGAGCACTAGTATGTGCCAAGTAGATGGTGTGTGTCGAGTCACATAAGTGTCAAGAAAGTCATGTATGCTAACTGATTTAGATACCAAGTAAAATAGTGGATGCTAAGTCATTTAGGAGCTAAGCTACAACATTAAGGATACAGTGAATGCTAAGAATCCAATTTTTCAAGTGCCAAATAGTTGTTTGTAATGGCAAGAACTCCAATGTAAACCATTTTTGGGTCAACTTAAGGATTGTTTTATGATTCCATAAGACATATACAAAAGTATATTTAGAATCCCTATGTAGTACATGAAACCAATCAAGAAAAGGGATGTATTAATTGGCAAAATGGATGAATCACAATTGTTGAATCATACCTAACCCTAGCTCACCTAAGTCATCTTAAGGAGGGAAACCCCTAAAGAGTTTAGGTGTGTGGATGAGAAGAGAAGGATGAATGCTAAGTTTAGAGAGTTGTTAGAAATAATATATCACCAATATAACTTGGGGGGGGTGGGAGGGGGTGCGAATAAGTTATATATTAATCTTGAGAAATTCTTTAATATTCAACCAAGAAAACAACAATCATAAAGGAATGTGCATACATAATAACACCAAATATGTTGACTAGGGAAACCCTTGATCAAAGGGAAAACCCCAATGGGAATGATGCCCACAAAATAATGTACTAATCTAAATATTCTTGGTTAGAGGATAGACTTTGTTAGGAGTCTATTACAACACTTAGTACAATGATTCCCTATTAGGAGATTTTGAATCCCTATTAGGAGATTCCAACCCTATTAGGAGTTGAAGAAAGTAGCTAAACCCACTATCCAAACAACTTCAGGATTAGATCAACGAACCTGTTGTCCAATTGATCTTGGTACTATTCCTTTCAAAATAATAGATGTGAAATAATCTTTAGCTTCTTCCTATGTCTAGTATGTCAGACTTCTTCACCTTTAGATCATGCAATCAGATCTAGAACTCTATATCCATCAACAATAACCCTTAAGGTCACTTACATGTATTAGCAAATCACTCTACTTTTTTTCTTCTCAATTTGCAACCCTTCTCTACTATTCAATCTCAATTATGAATGAAACTCAAACAACAACTTTCCTTTATACTGCACTTCAATAGTAATTCCTTGAGTCGGCTCCATATTTTAACATAAGTTAATTAAATTAAATACATATTTACTTAATGTTGTCTACTCACAGTTATACACAATCTTCTACACGTGCAACTTCCATACCTATGCACTTGCTAATGTCATCAGTGGTTAGTGTACTACCTATGGTTAACTATGCAACCCTTCATTCCAAACACAATGTGCTATATTGATCACACAATAGAAACTATTTTCCCAATGTTTTGTTTCCTTGCGGTTCTCTATAAATCATTAATAACTTTCGTACAATTTCAATTTAGGTTTTGCGCACTTTCCCACGTGTCACATACATGTTGTAGTATATACTGGTAACTGCACATAAGTAGATATGAAATGTATTATCCTTAATACAAAAATTGCAGTCTGTTGGTTAGTCTACTGCATTGTTAGTCTTTCACAAACTTATTACTATGTTGTCATTAATGACAAACATAGTTATAAATACATCATAACAATTTTCTGCAATACTCCCCCATAGAATCAGCATACATGTTAATGATCTCCCCCTTTACCATTGATGGCAACATAGATGAAAAACATCTAGTTCCAAGAATACCACCAAGTTTCTTTATCACTCAAGTTTCTTCATGCAAATATTTTGTAAGAATACTTCTCCCCCAAAATACAAACTTTCTCTAATTTTTTTCATGTCACTCTCTCCCCCATTGACATCAATGTCAAAGATTGTACAAAAATTTATCAGGATGACCACAAGCTAGTTTGTTTCTTTTTAAATTTTTCATATAGTTCTCTAAACAACACAAGTGTCTAAAGACACTATTGCACACCAATTACCTATTTCCAAGAGTCCTTGACTAACTTTGTTCATTACAGATACTCCCCCATTAAGGAAGCATCAACATACAATCCAGTCAAATAATGGTGCTATATACCCTAGATTGATGCACTTTTTGCATCTTCTATTCTAAGGTAGGTAGGGCATAACCCCAAGCATACCTCTCAGGTACTCAAATGTATTCTTTAGCAAGGCCTTTGTGAAAATGTCTACAATCTACTCCTTAGTATTAATGTACTCTAGTCTGATTTATTTCTCAACAAATTTCTCTCTCAACACATGATATTTAATGGCAATTGTTTAGTCTTAGAATGCAAAATAGGATTCTTAGACATGTTGATAGTACTTGTGTTATCACAATAAATAATAACAAATTCTGTGAATGTAATTCCAATATACTTCATCATCTACTTCATCCATATGACTTGATTACAATTGTTTGTTGTTGCAAAATATTCTACCTCTGCAATATTTTGTGAGGTACAATTTTACTTCCTATTGAGCCAAGAAACTAGTCTTCCTCCAAGGAAAAATGCTCCTCCACTAGTGCTTTTCTATCATCCCGATCTCCAGCCCAATCAACATCTATATAAGTACAAAGAGTAAATTCATTACTTCTATCATACCAAATGTTGTAATCTAATGTTCCTTTCAAATATATGAATATCCTTTTTACTGCTGCATAATTCTGACTGCATTGGCTATATCTGGTCTGCTATGAGTTAGATACTACAATCCTCTGATTATAGATTTGTACTTCATTTATTCAATAGCAGGTGTCTCATCCTTGCTTAATAACTTGTGTCCAATTACCATAGGAGTTCCAATAGGTTTGCAATTTTCTAGACCAAATCTTTTTAGCAAATCTTTTAAGTATTTGGTTTGAGAGATAAAGATACCTTCCTTGTTTTGAACAATTTGCAATCCTAAGAAGAATTTCATTTCTCCTATCATGCTCATCTCAAACTCATTCTTCATGTCTTCTGAGAATTTGTTATTGGCTTCATCATTTCCACGAAAAATGATGTCATCAACAAATACAATAATTATTAGCAAATCATCTCCTATTTTCTTCAAGTACAAGTTACTATCTATTGTTCCTTTAGCAAATCCAAGCTTTGCTAAGAATTTGTCCAACCTTGCATACTAGGTTCTTGGTGCTTGCTTTAATCCATACAATGTTTTCTTTAGTTTACAAACCATATCCTTCTCTTTTGTTAAAGGAAAATGCTCTAGTTGTTCAATGTAAACTTCTTCTTCAAGTTCTCCATTCAAGAATGTTGATTTAACATCCATCTGATATACCTTGAAATTCTTGTTTGCTACATATGCCAAGAACATTCTAACTACTTCCATCCTTGCTACAAGTGCATATGTTTCCTCGTAATCAATTCATTCTTACTAAGAGTAGCCTTTGCATACAAGTCTCACTTTATTCCTTATTACTTCTCTTTTTTCATTCATTTTGTTTCTAAATACCCATTTTGTGCCAATTACATTTTTGTCCTTAGGTCTAGGAACTAACTCACATGTGTCATTTTTAATTATCTACTAGAGTTCTTCCTCCATTACTCTTATCCAATGATCATCTTTGATTGCTTCATTTCTGCTTCTTTGTTCTACTTGAGATATCAGACATAGTTCTTCATTAATTCTGCTCCTAGTCATTACTCCCTTTTCCTTACTTCCTATTATTTGGTTAGTAGGATGATGTATTATCATGTTCTTATTTGGAGTAGGAGTTGCTACTTCAATTCTTATTTTAGGCACTGTGCTCTGTTCTTCTCTTGCATCTTCAATTTGCACATTAATATGCAAGTCATTGTTAGTCTTGAGAAATTATTCATTACTTCTATTAGTCATTCCAGAATAATCATCTCCATTAGAGTTATAATCCATCATGCTTTCCTTGATGCAAAATTTTTCATCAATTTTAACATTTGCACTCTCTACTTTGGTTTTTGTTCTATAGTTGAAGCATCTGTAAGCTTTACCTTTTAATAAATAGCTAAGAAACATACCTTCATCACTCCTTGGATCAAACTTATTGATATCATCATCTCTTTTGATGTAAAATTTTCATCCAAATATCATGAAGTACTTGACTAATGATGAGTGACCAAACCATAACTCATAACATGTTTTTTCCATACCTTTCCTAATTTGTACTATGTTCAATGTATATATTGCAGTATTGACTACTTCTCTCTAGAAGGTCTCTGGTACATCATTCTCAAACAACATAGCCCTTGCTACTTTAGCAATTGATTTGTTTCTTCTTTGAGCAATCCCATTCTACTTGGGTGTATGGGGTGAAGATAGTTGTCTTCTGATACCATGCTCTTCACAATGGATATTGAATTCTCTAGAGGTGAATTCTCCTCCTCTATCTGACCTTAAGCTCTTGATTTTGACTCTAAATTCATTCTCAACTTTGTTCTTAAATATCTTGAATTTCTCAAATGCTTCTAATTTTTCTTTAAGAAAAGCTACCCACATCATTCTAGTGAAATCATCAACAAAAATCATGAAGTACCTTTCTCCCTAGTATCCTCTTGTTCTTGTGGGACCACTTAGATCCGTATGAATTGGTTCTAACTTTTGTGTAGCACAAAAATTCTTGCTAGGAAATGAGACTCTCTTCTACTTAGCCAAAATACATTCCTTACAAATAGTATAAGTGGGCTTAGTGATCTTAGGTAAATCTATTATAGCAAGTGTATTACTGGCCTTCACAATGTTATCAAAGTTAATGTGATAAAATCTTCTATGTCATAGCTAATTGTTGTCAATCTTAGCTACCAAACATGTTATTTCAATGGATTTTAACTGAAATACATTATCTCTGGTTCTTGTACCAGTACCAAAAAATTTTCCTTCCTTATTTTTGATAATGCATGTGTTTTTTAACAAATTGTAGTTGGTAGCCCTTGTCCATAAGTTTTCCAATGCTTAATAGGTTATGATTTAGTCCACCAACAAAGTAAACATCGTTAGTGTATGTTTTTCCATCAAGTGTGATAGATCTAATTCCTATAATATGACAGGCTATATTTCTCCCTACTCTGACAATTCCTCCATCATGGCTTTTGAATTTGACAAACTTGTTCATATCACCAGTCATGTGATGTGAACAACAACTTCGATGATCCAATTTTTCTTTTCAACTTGTGAAATCAATGCACTTTCTTCACTAATTTTTCTGTCAAGATCATCCTCCTTTATAGCTATGAATCCTAATTTGTCTTCACTCATATTTTGATCAGATTCTTCTTCTTCTTCTTCTTCATTAGCATACAAACAATTTCTAGATCTTCTAGACTTGAACCTTCCCTTATACTTTCTATCTCTTTTAGGACACTTAGATGCATAATGACCATATTCATTACATGTCCAACATTTAAAGATATTCTTACCATCTTTTTCTCTTTCTAGAAGAAGAGCTACCGCCTCTTGGATCTTTTCTTTAATGGTCTTATTGCTGCTAGCAATGTCTCCTTGTGCTTTTATGCTTCTTGCTAGACCAAGTTTGATGTTTAGTGCACTGAATGTTTTCTCAACTTTTGCCAATTCTCTAGACTATTCTAGAACAAATTTTGCAGCTTCCAATCTACCAAGCAATGTCTCTTTGGTGAAATTAGTAGTATAGGGTATCATTAGCTAAATCATTTGTGCTACTATCTTGAAAGATGATGTTAGATTTTTCAAAATCTTCCATATAATTCATCATCAGATTTCTTTCCATCAAGAGATGTGATTCCTGCAACAATCTCAAATATTCTCCCAACATAGCTTCTTACATATTCATCTTCCATCATTCTAGTATCTTGGAAAGTGCAATGCAAATTTTTCAATCTAACACTTTTTACATGTCTATCACCCTCATATTAGCCTCTAAATTTTTGCAAATTTCATGATATTTTTCCTCATATACTCACTTTTACGTAACATTGATAGTATTGCTTCTCTTTCCCTTATGTTGCACATAAGCAGTTCTCTCTATTCCTTGGTACAAGTTTCAAGATTGTCTTCCTCTGCAATATTTTTTGATATCTTGGTTACAAGCCAATATCCTAGACCCATGCACAAGAGATGAGTCTTCATTTTATCCTTCCAAATATCATATTTTGTGCCATTGAATCTAGGACTTTCCTTTCTAAACATATTCACCATGGATCTCCCAAAGTTGTTAAACTTCCTTTCAAGGACATGAATCTCTGATACTAATTGTTAGAAATAATATATCACCAATATAACTAGGGGGGGAGGGGGGGTGAATCAATTATATATTAATCTTGATCAAATTCTTTAATATTCAACCAAGTAAGCAACAATCATAAAGGAATGCACATACACAATAACACCATATATGTTGACTAGGGAAAACCCTAGTGGGAATGATGCCCACAAAATAATGTACTAATCTAAATATTCATGGTTAGAGGATGTACCTTATTAAGAGTCTATTACAACACTTATTACAATGAGTCCCTATTAGGAGATTCCAACCCTATTAGGAGTTAAATAAAGTAGTTGAACCCATTGTCCAAACAGCTTCAAGATTAGATCAATGAACCCAGTGTCCAATTGATATCGATACTATTCCTTTTAGAATAATAGATGTGAAATCATCTTTAGCTTCTTCCTTTTTCTAGTACATTATACTTCTTCACCTTCAAATCATGCAATTAGATATGGAACTTTGTATGTATCACCAGTAACCCTTAAGGTCACTTACATGCATTAGAAAATCACTCTACTTTTTTGCTTCTCAATTCACAACCTTTCTCTACTCTTCAATATCAATCATGTATGAAACTTGAAAAACATCTTTCCTTTATACCATACTTCAATATTAATTCCTTGAGTCAGCTCCATATTTTATCATAAGGTAATTAAATGAAATACATATTTACTTAATGTTGTCAGCTTACAGTTATACACAATCTTCCACATGTGTGACTTCCATACTTGCACACTTGCTGACATCATCAGTGATTAGTATACTACCTCTGGTTAACTATGCAACCCTTCCTTCCAAACACAATGTGCTATATCAACCATACAATAGAAATTATTTTCCCAATGCTCTATTTCCCTATGATTCTTTGTAAATCATTAACAACTTTCTTATGTTGTTGATTCAAGTTCTACACACTTGTCCACATGTTACATACATGCTATAGTATATACTAGTAACTTTGAATGAGAAGATATGCAATGTATTGTCCTTAATAAAAGAATCATAGTCTAATGCATTTTTAGTCTTTCACAAACTTATTACTATGTTTTCATCAATTAAAAACATAGTTATAATTACATCATAACAATGTTCTACAATATTCCCCCATAGAATTAGCATACATGCTAACAAGAGCATTCATGGTGGTTATGGAGGTTTTGATAATGCTATAATTTGTAGAATTAGCTAGAGAGAATAGAACATACAAGTTAAAGGATAGAGGTGATATATCTAATTAGGAGGATCAATGATATAATTGGAAAGAGAAGATCTAATATCTAGCAGAGAGGTGCTAACCAAAGGATCAATGTTGAAACATTCTAACTAGTGAATAAGTGAAAATCTCCTAACAGAGTAGTCTTAACAGTCTTGTGTAAATCTCTTAAACAAGTTTTTTTTTTATTGCAACTTTAATTCATCTATTAAGGAACACTTTTAGCAAGGTGTTTAAATCCTTTAGTAGGGTAAGATTTAACAATCTTTGTAAGCCTTTAACGAGGTAGACCTTTCATAGGGTAGATCATAATTTATGATCAAACAATTGTAACCTTCATTAGATACACTTTACAACTGTAGTAGTGAAGATTTGTTGGTGTCATCCCCACTCTAGTTTTCCCTTCTCATTGGAGGGTTTTTGGGTAAAAAATTTATTGTGTTATGTGTTATTCATTTCTTACTATGGACGAACATGTGTAGTTATCTATTTTGATTTATATGCAAAATTATGAGATGGATGTGTGGTGAATGTTTTATGGTTAAAGTTTTGAAATATTGATTCACCACCACCACCCCTCTCAGAGTTTACTTTCCCATTTTTATTTCCAGTGATTGGTATTAGAGGTTTTTTCTATGGAAAAGAAAGTTTTACATCTTTGAAGAAAGATCTTGAAGATGGAAGTCTACAAATTGGAAAAGACTATTGAGAACCTGAAGATTGAAATCAAACTTGCACTAACCAACTCATGGAAGCAAGAGGTGAACTACATTATTCATTAAGAAGAAGGAAAGAGATAGCTATTGAGTAAAATGGCACTCATTACCAAGAGGAAGACAGTACTAGATTATTTGAAAATGGAAACTCAAGTGAGTTTGATGCAACAGCTGCAGATCTAATGGAATAGAATGGTGCCCTAACTGAAGAGGTCAAAAATCTAAAGATAGAACAAGAAGTCCAATTAGTATTGCTATGTAAGGTGATTGAGTAGAAAAATAAAGTTGGGGAAGAGAAAGTCATGATTGAAGATGACAAAAGAACACCAACCAACAGACTTAAAGAGAAGACATTAGTGTAAATAGGATTTCTCACATGCAACTGGAAACAATGAATCAAGTGATGATTCCTAATCATGAATTAGATGGAAAGGATATTTATATCACAACCATGAAGTTACAAAATGAAAAATTGAGGAACAAACTGAGAAAAGAAAAGGAATTCACTGAAAGTTTCAAAAAATGTAGTGAAGCCATCAAATACTTTGAGAAATTGATGAGATCTCCTAGATCCAAAAATGATACTATTGGATTAGGATACACAACCACCGAGGAAGGAGAATCATCTAAAAGTGGTGAAAAAAGAAACAAAAAAGGTAAGAACTATAAACCTACTTTTCATAATTGTGGAAAGTTAGGTCATATGGCAAATGTTTGTAGAAGCAACAATGCAAATCAAAACCCTAAGTAGAAATTCAAGGGTTTTTGTTTTAAGTGCAACAAGAAAGGATGCTAAACACATGAATGCAAGACCAAGACCTCAAGCACACAAAGATTTGAAGGATTTTCATAATTGTCAGTAGTATGGACATAAAACATTTGAATGAAAATATAATGCCAAGTGGATATCAAACAAGAAAACAAAGGTACAACACAATAGAAAATCCTACAATTGGGATTACAACACAAGGTACGGTTGTCACTATATTTAAGAGTATGGACATGTTCCAGAGAATTGCATTAGAACACATTTTAGAGGCAACTACAATAGATGGTTGAGTGAGGCTACATGCTTTAGTTGTTTGAAGACTGGTCATATCAGTAGAAACTATCCAACCAAACCACCAATGTTGAGTAATGGTAACAATAAAGGAAAAGAAAAGGACAATGTTAAGAAGCTCAAATTGTAGATGAAAAAACCATGGTAGGAGAAAAAGGATTACAACACATCAAGTTCATATGAAGTCACTTCATCCAATGGATCAAGCCATCACATCATCCCCAAATAAGAAATCATAAGGTATGTGCAGGATTGATATTTCAAAGTTATTTCATACATTAGTTCCAAGAATCTGAGTTCTGAAAAGATAATATATGCCTGAATTAAGATGTAATGTATTGGTTAGAATCTAGAAGAAACCTATAGTTTTGTTAGTTTTCATATTGTTTCTGAGTGAATAGAATTATGTTAGTAATTCCCAAGATTGCTATGGTTTTTAAGCATAGTGTAAATCATGTATAAGTCGAGTGAGTGGGAAATCCTATGATAATCAATCATATAGTTGTATAAGAATTAAACATTTATTGTCAAATATTAAGGGTTATATAGTGAATTTTTGATTCATTTGCATTCATCAGAGGTTGAAGAGTGCACAAAGAGCTTAAGGAAAACTAAGGAGAAAGATTCAAGTGTTTACAAATTGGATTCAGCTAGTACTCATTATCATTCATTAGAATCAAAAGGTATATCACTAGTGCCAAGTTTTGTTGTTTGAATTTTTGTGAACCCTAGTTACATAAAATGGCATATAGCTCTTTTTCAAATGTTAGGAAGGAAGGAAAAAAGGTTTTTAATGTGTGATTAATTAGTAATGAAATTAGACAACTTCCCTTCCAAGCTATTCCTAATATAAAATGTAAGGGAGACCCATCTAGTGTGCTATCAATGATACAACCAAAAGTTTTAATGATACAAGATGATAGAGACATAGAAATAAGAGATGCATACTAAAAATTATATGATAATGGAGCTTTGAGGGAATAGTACAATATTGTTGAATTGAAAGGGTTAAATCATAACCTATATTTTCCTCAAGTCTTCAAGAATGATTGGATATGCATTGTTCTGAGTTGTATTCATAACAATTTCATTTGGTTTGAAAATGGACCCATTAAGATCACCAAAAGGATAGTCAACCAAGTGACAGGGTATCTAACCCTAAATAGACATAAACTATGAGGAGTGATGCAAAGGAGGTAATTTCAAAAATATAGGGGCAATATGGAATAAGAGAGTGTCGACCATAGACACAATTTTAGATCCCCTAATTGACTTTGCAGTGAGAGTATTTACTCACAAATTCTTTCAATCAAGAAAATTGAATAGTGTATCTTGCATAGCTATGGATTTAGGATATAAGATAGTGAAGAAATACTACACTTATGATCTTGTCGAGTTACAACTTCAACAATTATCAAAAAGCTTGGAGGCCATAAGAAAGACAAAGATTGCATAATGAAAATTTGGTTCACTACTTGTTTGCATATTCTTCTATCTAGAATACTTTTCCAACATTTGGTCAAATAGCATGGAAGACCAATAGGCTAGTGGCATCACAAATTGCAAATCTAATTGAGAAGCTTGGAGACAATTTTGAAATAGTACTACAAGATACTTTGAGAACTTTAAGAACTCTATGAAACAAAGGCTAAGGATTCTTGCATCACTAGTTGAACAATACTACAATGATGTTTTATTTCTAGTTGATGTAGATTACACATGCACAGGTATCCATACCTAGGGTCAGATGGTTGAAGCCCTTACCTTAAGAAATAAATGTAGATGGGGAATTTGTAGCTATTATAGCTTTATTGGTAGAAGAAATTGACAAGAGTGCCACCTCATTTGGAAACTACGAGGAAGAAAAATCAAAAATCACTATTGATTTGAAGACAACTACTGTGATAAGGAAGATAAAAAAGCTTGTAAAGAAGCTCAAGGAGATATTTGGTGAAGGGGGGAGGAAGAAGACAAAGATGAAAATGATGAAGAAGAACATCAATTTGAAGCCCCATTGGTGCTCACTCAAGGCCAAGTAGAAGATCAAGAAGAGAATACTAAAGGTGTTGAGGAAGAAGAATCCGAGGAAGCATCTAAGATAGCTAAAAAGAAGAGGGAAGAAAAGGAGCCTAAAGTAGAGAAACCCAAGAAGAAGATTGTGAAACTTTCACAATAGAAGCTAGCATTACCTACTACCAAGTCTAGAACAAGGGAAGCCACCAAGCAAGTAAAGGAGGCAGATAAGCCAAAAGGAAAGAGGACTATTGCCTCAATAAAGCTAAGCCAACTTGCAAAGAAGATATATGCAAGTAGAAAATAGACTCTAGTAGCTAATTTAGATGAGGAGAGGATAGAATCAGATGACATTAGTCAATTTTAGGTGGTAAGCCACAATCCATCATTAGATATAGACAACTTGTGTGAATATGTTAAGAATAATATAGATTTGTCTAGTTTTGCACATGTTGTATTTGATAAGTTAGGAAATATTGATCAGAATAAGATGGAAGAAGCCATATATGTGATGATGGCTACATTTAAGACCACACCTATAGAGATTTCCAACTCTCTACCAAAGCATTTTAATGACTAAATTGAGAAGAAGTGGTAGTATACTTTGACAGTGGAAAGACAAATTAGGGAGACTACACTTGCCAGAGTTATGTTTGCTTTAGATAACTCAATGATGAACAAATCTATAAATAAATTCAAGGGGATATTTGGCCCCAAATATAGATCCTTTAAAATTTTGCAAAATAACATTGAAGAGGTTGTCTAGTAGAGCACCTAGATATGGAAAGTCATCTATGGGTTGACAATAGAAAAGCCAAGTGATCAAGTTCCTGAGGAAGTTGGAGATAAGAAAGATGAAAAAGGAAAAGAAGTCCAAGTCAAGGATGGTCATGTGGGAGGTACTTAAACAATAGCAGTAGTAGAGGGAACATCTGATGAAGAGCAGCAAGATGATCAAAATATACTAGAGGTACAATTATCGAGTGCTAGTCCCCCACATTTAGACTAACTGAGTCACCAAAACTCAATAAAAATAAAGGATCTTCCTAACAACTCTTCTTAGAACATCAATCCCTTGATAGAGGAAGACATGAAGAAAATTTTGATTGACTCCATCACTACAACTAAATTATGTAGTCATCTTATATTGGTGAGAGTATATGACATTAAGAAGGAAGAATTTGAATTCGCAGGGGAGAAATCACAAGAATCATCCAAAGTTCCCCCTTAATCTACAGAAGGACAAGAACAAGAAAGTGTCACAACTTATACACAAATTGCATTGCTCATTGTGGTATATTAGGCAAAGAATGCACTAACACCAAATATCAACACATTAGTGCCAAGTCCTTTAATATAAGTAGTATTAGCTATTGAGAAGGATGGTACAACATTCCACATAGGTCAAGAAGCTAGCCCTACACCTACCTCACAATTTCAAGGTGAAGATGACAACAAAGTGAAGGAGAAGGATAGGACTAAAGGTTCAATTTTGACTACTAAGATAGAGGAACAAATTACTATACAAACCTTGGTTACCCTACTAGTTTTTGTATCACCTCCTACTTTTCAAACTCTTCAATGACTGAGTATAAATGCTACATCCCTACAAATATCAAGGCCTAGTCATAGCACATATAAGTATGTTGAAGGTACATCTTATGACAATGTAAACTTAGATGAGGTGATTGAACTACCAAAGTTTGATCTTGCAACATTAACCATAGAAAAAATGAGTATTTTATAGGAAGTTCTTGAAAGGAAGAAACAACAAGAGTTTCTTAGATGAGAGCATAAGTAGAAGAAATTACTTCATGACATCAAAGAGATATTTCTTGATGCATTTAGTCTACCTGAGTTGAGTGAGGAGAAACCAATCATTGAGCAACTAGTAAACATAGCTAATAATATTAGGGATGAACATCTAGATTACAATGTTAAACTTCTAGAATGGTATGAAAATAAGTTTCACTCTAAAGTACTTGAAAATATTTTTAGTACTATTGAACTCAGATAGGTTGACTTGGAAACTAACATGGAGGATGCGAAAAAGGTGTTGGAGAATATCTTTTCTCTATACACAAAGCTTTGTGACATGAATTTATTCACACAAGAAGTATGGATGGTTATTTACTGGCTTCAAGAAGATCTACAATCCACTATTACAACATTGAAACTATCTCCTAGTCAAAGCTAGACTCATTTTCAGAGACTACTATATACTCAAGGTAAGCTAACCCAACTACAAACATAAGATGCAAACATAAGGGCTACCTTAATTAGTATCCATTCTATGTTGACCCCATAGATGGAAGTATTGCATAAGAAACTAGCCTTCACTAAAACATTGATGTAGAAATCTAATCAACAATCAACAGATGATGGCCTAGTTGACCTTGCTACCTAGCTAGATGTTCAATACCACTCTCTAGAGGTAGCATGCAATAAATAGGATGCAACATTGAAGATAATTATGGAGATCCACAAATCATTTTTGGACCAACACACTATTAGTGTACCACCCAAATGGAACAAGTGTCAAAAAAGGGGGATTAACTTTTTTGCAATGAAGAGGAGTACAATTTTGAGTCAAGGAGAGTACTCATGTAGAAATAGGAGACAAAAAAAGATCACACACTTACTCAAAAAGAGTACAAAATTAAGTTACAGAAAGGAAATATCAACTTAAAGGGAGTTATAAAATTTTGGTGCAACAAGGTATAATAGTCATGTCATCAGTTTTGCAAATTTTTTTAATTTTGTATGAGAGCCAAGTAATGCATATAGATTATCTTAGTTATGCACATAAGTTAGGTTTTATATGCATGAAAAAGTATTTTTACCATTCATGTCAAAGGGGGAGATTTTTTATCTCATTTTGGTTTTGACAAGGTAGTGACAAAACATTTAGGTCATTACTTAACATAACTCACTATGTATCGAGTAAGTAGAGTATGTTGAGCAATACACAATTAGTGTCGAGTACCAACAAATGGTATGTGCCAAGTCACTCAAGTGTTGAGCAAGTCATATATGCCAAGTGATTTAGATACCAAGTAAAACTGTGGATGCCAAGTCATTTAGGAACCAAGCTACAACATTAAGGATATAGTGAATGTCGAGGGTCAAAGTTTTTAAGTTCCAAGTAAACAATTTTTGGCATAGCTGTTTGTAATAACATAGACTCCTATATAAACCATTTTTGGGCTGACTTAAGGATTTTTTTATGATTCTACAAGATATATATGAAGGTATATTGAGAATCCCTATGTAGTACATACAGCCAATCAGAACAAGGGATGTATTAAGTAGCAAAATGGATGAATCACAATCCTTGATTCATACCTAACCCCAGATCACCTAAGTCTTCTTGAGGGAAAACCCTAAAGAGTTTTCAAGTGCCAAGTAAATAATTTTTGGCATACTTGTTTGTAATGGCACAAAATCCTATGTAAACCATTTTTGGGCCAACTAAAGATATGTACAAGTGTATATTGAGAATCCTTATGTGGTACATGCAACCAATTAGAAAAAGGGATATATTAAGCAGCAAAATGGATGAATCACAATCATTGATTCCTACCTAACCCTAGCTCACTTAAGTCTTCTTGAGGAGGGAAAACCATAAAGGGTTTAGGTGTGCAAATGAAAAGAGAAGGAGGCATGCTAAGTGTAGAGAGCATTCATGGTGTCTATGGAGGTTGCAATAATGTTATGAATTACACAATTAGTTAGAGAGAATAGAACATAGTAGTTAAAGGATAGAGGAGACATATCTAATCAAGAGGATCAAGGATTTACTTGGAAAGAGAAGATCTTATATTGAGAAAAGAGGTGCTAATTGAAGGATCAATGTTGAAACATTTTAATAGGTGAATTAGTGAAAATCTCCTAACAGAGTAGTCTTAATAGGCTTGTGTAAATCTCTTAACCAAGTGCTTGTTTTATTGCAAGTTTAAGTCCTCTATTAAGGCACACTTTTAGTAGGGTGTTGAAATCCTTTAATGGGGTAAGATTTAACAATCTTTGTAAGTCTTTAATAGGGCATACCTTCACAAGGTAGATCATAGTTTATGATCAAACAATTGTAACCATCATTCGATACACTTTACAACTACAATAGTGATGATTTGTGAGTATCATCCCCACTCCAAATTTACCTTCTCATTGGAGGGTTTCTAGGTAATAAGCTTATTGTGTTATGTGTTATTTGTTTCATGCTATGGATGAACATTTGTAGTCATCTATTTCACTTTACATTCTAAATTATGAGATGGATGTTGTAATACCTCAAAATTGGCACATTGCCATATTAATCAATTTTGGTTTATTCAATTATTCCTAAGTCCCATTTTATTAGACAATTATAATTCTGATAATTGCTTCTTGACCTAGGTATCAAATGTAGAAAATCCTAATCTACATTAATCATATTATTTATTTAATTCCTAAATATCAACTCAAATTAGCTACATAAACCTATTGATTTAATTTAATTTAATTATAAGTGTTCTACTTTAATTAATTTAAGATTGCCTCTTTAGCTAATATATAAAGGAATTAAATACATTTAATTTAATAAGATATCTCCTCTTTTTAATTATTCAATTAGTTAAAGTTATCCATTTATGAGGTCATATTCTCTTTTATTAAAATAAATATTCACTCAAAAAGGAACTAGTTAACTCCTTTTATCACTCAAAGGCAACCAATTAACTCCTTTTTCATGAGGAAGTTTCCTTTATGATTGGCTCTCCTCTTCAATTTTGACCGTCCATTCTGATTAATCTCGACCATTGATCACCTCTTGGATTCTATAAAAGAAGCTCTCCATTCCTAATTACAGAGGATAAAATTTTAAATTTTCATCAAACTTTTGCTGAAATTCTTACTCACTTTTCTCACATTTCCATAGCTTTATTTCTTTCATTGTAATATCATTTAGATTTTAAATATGCATCCATTTAGCATACTATGCTTCTTCATTTCTTAGATTAAACTACATTTCTCATTTAGATTAATTGCATGATCATACAGTTGCATAAAATCCTTTGTACTAAAATTTCCGGTTGCCTACTTCTCAGTCTAAGAGCAAATAGGCAAAATCCTTCTAGTTAGAAGGCAACAGGCCATTCCATTGGATCCTTTTTGGATAAACAATACAATGTTTATTTCGGGATGATCTCATAGGTAATGACCATATTGAAGTGTATGTGAGGATTAGAGGCCTCCAATTTTGCATATACATTTCTGGTGCCCACCATGGGGTTCAAAAAATCAATTTTTTTGGCCTCATTTTCTATATTTTCTACATTTTTTATTATTCTATCTGTATAGGTTTCTAGATTTTTGTGCAAAAAATCTAATTTTTGTGCAAAGACCTGAAGATTTTGTGTCTTCCTCTATAGTTTCTCGAGTGAAAAAATGCATAATCATGCAGAATCTCACATGGTGGACATCATTTCTTTGCACGGGTCTATGCATGATTTCACACAAAATTTTGCAACAGCAATGCGAAATCTGGTTTTTTAGATTCCAGTTTATTAAGATGTTTGTTTGACTAATAGTTTTCTCTAAAGCATTTTATTTTGTATTTCTATTTTTCTATTTTTATTTCTAATTTCTTTTTATTTTTTGCATCTTAACAATGGTTTACAGGACATTTTTAAAAAAATATATTTGAAAAAAAAAAGGATTATAAAATGAATTTTGACTTTTGAGGTTTTCATAGGTTTTGAATTTTTCTAAGTTGTTTTATGGGTATAAAAAGGAACAAAAAAGTTAAATTTTATTTTCCCATAGTCAAGCTTCTATTTGACTAATGGTGTTTTCTAAAGCATTTTCACTTGGATTTCTAGTTTTCAATAGCTTAATAGAGGTTTGTAGGACACTTAACAAAGACACCTTTTATCCAAATAATTCAAACATATACTAACTATGTGAATATAGGATGCTTGTCAAAAATACGCATGACAAAGACTTGTTTCAAACCCACATAAACATTGTGTCTTCTTTTATTTCTTTTCACACATAGTATAAATAGGGCTTGTGAACTTCATCAGGTACAAGATAGGGGGATAGGGGAATATGCTCTTTACCACTTGGAGGTCATGACCAACAGTAAATCAAAAATCTAGAAGCCTCTAAAAGATGGCATCCAAGGGAGGCAAGAAATTTAGTGGTTCTCCCAAACAAAGCCTTTAATGAAGAGATGATGATTTAATTTTAAGGGATCAAAGCCTTGGAATAGGCCAAGGTGGGATCGATTAAGCTAACTCAGTGACTAACATGTCTTGCATGTTTGGGCAAGGAAATGAGGTAGAGGAGTATGCTCTTTCCCCTTGAGGGAAATCAGAAACTTTGACCCTTAAATCTGAACCACCAGTCTGAGTCATCCTTTAGAGGGCTTGTTAGAGTGATCCAACCTCTGGGGATGACCCAAGTAAGCACACTCCTTTTGCTAGAGATTCCACCTCATGCTAATAAAGAAGCTTTGTTGATTGAAAGACTCCAAAGCCATATAATTTCCTCTTCTTCATTCTAATATCACATATCAAGAAGAGGCTCTGTAAACTACACTGGTCGGCCTCGGCCCAAGTCTTCCTTGTCAAGTGTGTGCACTTACAAATGCTAGTGTGGGTTGCTAGCCTCAACTTTGCTTGTGAAGCCACTGGGGATTAGTATGAATGGAAGCCAAGTAAAAACCTCTTAGTTGCTACCTGGTTTACCTCCAAAAGGAGGCATAATCTTTGTGCAAGGAGGGGGAAGAATCTCTTCTATAGAACTCACCATAGGCATGCAACTAGGCATTGGAAGGTGGTATATGTGCTTGACTCCTGCCACAAGGGTGTTCATTTAGCGTATATGTTATTGAGCCCTTTGAATACACCAAAAACATAGGCATCCTCTATGAGGTGACATGACTATGTGAGGTGCACACATGCACATTAGTTGTGGGGCAAAGGTTTTTCCTTCTCTACTAATTTTCTATTTTAGGGATAAAAGCATGTTTGTTATTGAGTCTTTAAACATTGTCCAAACATTTCAAACAAACTAAATGTCAAGACTCCTCCACCCCTTTGATTTGCTTTGTCCTTGTTTGGGTTGTTTGAAACTACTACTTGCTTCCTATGCTTATTTGAAAACCAATTGTCTTGTTCAAAACAACCAAAATGTTGTCCAAAACTTGAAAATAGTCTTACTACCTATCTAAAATCTATCAAAACAACCAACAATCTATCTAGAATAGTTTGAAACTTGTAATTGCTTCAAAATTTAGTATCTTGTCTATCAGAACTACTTGAGCTCTAAATCTAGTCTGTTATCTTCAACATTTTACCTCTTTTCTATCTGTAAACAATGTCAAACAATGGCTTCTTACTTAGCTAATGGCTTGTGACCTATACATAAACTAGTCTTGTCTCTTGTTCACTTTTTCTTTGGTCTTTGGTGCTTTTCATACTCTGTGTCATGATAGTCGTAATCTTTGGTTGTTCTAGTCATTACTCAGATGACTCGTACCTTAGTATACAGTACCCTTATCTTGCTTTGTTTTTGAGACTATGTTCTAGTGTGGTCCTTGTTTAAACTTTCACTTTTTGTCCTTGTCTATGACTATGGAAACAAGAAGTGGTAATGTGTTTTATCCCCAAAGATCTAGACAAGGTGGAGCTAGGGGTACTAATCATGACAGAGATCACTCTTTAGTCCATACACAGTCTATCTCTAGTTCATCTAGTGGGGAATCTTCACAATCCCCCTCACCGTTAGATCACCTTGAGTCTATAGAATTTTCTATATAAACTTACAAAAAACCAAGAACCCCTTGTATCAAGAGGATCCTAAAACTAGCAAAGGTCCCACATCTCCAAACAATACTTCTAATTTTTTTTACAAGGGACCTTTCCAATCACAACATATGGAAACTAAACACCTTCCTACAATGATTGATTATAAACTTGAACATGGTGAACATAGCTAAAACCAAGACCAACCTAGGAATGACAAAGAGAAAGACCCTTATACTGATGAAGATGAGGAAAAGGTGGAAATACTTACTAAATATATATTAAAGTGTGATAAAGACAAAAACTTCCAAAAGGTCATGGAAATCTTGCTTAATGAAGAGAAAGAGAAATAGTTTCTCAAACTTGCCAAAGAGGAAATCAAGTTGCCTCATCATTTCAACATTGAAACTATCATTACACATGAAGAGGAATTTGAGACTTCCAAATTGTAAAAACAACTAAAAATCATGCAAGACCAACTAGCTCAAATAATGAGTGACAAAGAAAAACCTAAAAAAATGTACACTTTAGATGCTCTTTGTGCATTCCCCTTTGATAAGAGTATAAACATGCCTCCTTTTCCAAGTGGAGTTGAATTGCCTAAGTATGATAAATACTTTGGAACCACTGATCCCCAAGATCATTTTGCAAGAATATGGAGCCTTGTCTATGGAATTTATGCATAATCAAACATATCTTATGCATCTATTTCCAATAAGTCTAGGTGGTCAAGCTATGGAGTGGTTTTCACACTTTCCCCTTGGTATCAAAATATTCGATAAAATTGCTAACTTGTCTGTCCAACATTACTCTCACAACATACAACACCCAGTTAATATTCAAGACTTGTGCAACCTTAAACAGAGAGTTGGAGAGCCTTTCCTCACATTCCTTCAAAGATGGAGACAACTTTACACCAAATACTCATGCAAAATCACAGAAACAGAGAAACTTGACATCTTTATGGATAACCTCCTACCTAATTTTGGGCATAGATTTCAACTTAAAGGTCCACATTCCTTTGAAGACATTATCACACAAGCTATTTGGATAAAGGAATTTATGGTCAAAAAGGGTGAAATAACCCTTCAAAAGGACACTAAACAAGGGTCAACCTCTAATAAAGACAAGTCTAGATATGTGAAAAAAAATTGAGAGGTTGTACATGAAAGAGTTGTTGACAACATTACTCCTATACCTGCCAAGGTAGTGTTTAATCTTATAGATAATCTCAGAGCATCCAAGAATGTTGAGAAACCTCCTCTTAGCACTAAGACATATGAAAACAAACCAAGGAACTCATGGGCTGCATGCCCTAAACAAGATTTTACACCTCTTGGTGAACCTTTGGATGTGGTTTACAAGACCTTGTTACAAAAAAAACTCATTTCTCCATTGGACAATTCTTGTCCTTATGATCCACAACCACAACCACCATGGTGGAATGAAACTTCATTTTGTGAATACCACCAAAAAAAAGGTCATAAAACTAGTAACTATATCAAGTTGCATTAGAAAATCCAAGATTTAATCGATGATGGTGGCATTGTGGTGGATGGACATAACAAGAACTCAGATCACAAGGCTTTAAAGGAGCCATTCCCTAAATACAAAAAAGGAGAAAACTTGAAACCAAAGCCTAACAAAAAGGTCAACTATACATACTCTAACAATGATGATGAGATAGTCCATATGGTTGAACTAGTATGTGTTGAGTATTGTGACATTATCACCATCAAGGGTAAACAAGACAAAACTTAACCTAAGACACCATTTGTATTACGGAGTCGTACTTCCAACACATCTAAAATCAAGTCGTTACAAACTTGTGCCAATGCTGTTACACATGATTGTGCCAAGTGAGTACTCAAAGGCCTTGTGCCTTCTACTCTTGAGATAGAACAACACAAAGACAAACCTCTTGCTGGTCCATCCGGCAAAGGAACAAAACTTGCTAGTTACAGCATACTCAATCAGTTACAAAAAAAAAATTTTCAAATCACAATCTTTGAACTACTCAAAATCTCACCTACTCATAGGTAGATTCTCGACAAAGCCCTCACTATGGCAAGTTTCCCTCAAGATCTTGATATTGAGAGGTTCCAATCTATGGTAGGTCATTTGACTTCACCTTACTATATGACCTTCTCTGAGGAAGATGATAATTCACTGAATCACCCGCATAATGAACCTCTATAGATTGAGATTTTGATACACTAGAAACATGTCCAGCATGTGCTTATCGATAACAGAGCTGGTTTGAATATTGTCTCTACTACTTTGCTCAGACAATTAGAATATTTTGAAGAGTCTATTGACCCTTGACACAAGATAACTATCAATGTGTATGATAAAGTCAAGCAAAAATCTTTGGGTCTTGTTGTGTTACCTCTCCAGGTAGGTCTTGTCAAAAATGATGTCACTTGTCAAGTCTTGGACATTCCCTTATCTTATAATATTATGCTAGGAAGACTGTGGATACATGAGATGAAGGTTGTACCTTCCACTTATCATCAATGCTTAAAGTTTCCATTTAATGGCTTTGAAGTCACTATACCTACAAGTACTAGCTATACCTATAACATGTTGAACTCTACTACAAACTTCATATCTACTAATAGAGAGTCTATAGATTATCATGATAACAGATGAATCAAATCAAGCAGTCACTAAAGCGTAAAGAAATTGGAATGGATGAATATCAAGTGAAACCTATTCTATCATTAACATCTCTTCCTAAATCACCCTGTCATTATGAGACCCTCTGAAGAAAAGAGACCTTTTCTGTTGAAACCTCAAACCAAGTATAATGGTACATTTTTCAAAGCTCCTATCCCTCTTGGGGAGGAAAGTGAAAATAGAGCTATTGTTGCATGGATTTATAAAGAAGAAACTCCAGTTGACCTCATAAAATAGTCTTGTGAAATTATTCAAGAGAAGTATGGTCTGAGTCTTAAATTCATGAAACACTTTGGCTACAAGGGAACTAGTCCTATTGGATGTAATAAAAATGATCTAATTGATCTGGCCAAAGCGATAGCTAGGAGGAACTGAGACACATTTGGTCTAAGCTTCAAGAAGATTGCGTTCCATCTAGGGAACAACATATTTGTGCCAAAACCTAAAAATTCATCTAAAAATTAGTCACAAGTTGAGTCTAATGATCATGAAGATGATGTTGATGATGAGGATCCTTATCCTTATCCCATTCCTAATGATCTTGCTAAATTCTTTACTAAACCTAATGATTTTATACCAAGTTTCAGCACCATGGATGGTGATGGTGATTCTTCTAATGATACTACTAATTCACATAATACCCAACAAGAGCCAAAAGAGTTTAGTCATGCTTTATACATTGAGTATCTTTGTAAAAATCTAGATGATGGAGAGTTTGTACCTATCACTGTTGGGGAATTTTATAGTCTGTCACCATGTAGCATAGATTCTAAGGAATACGAATTTGACTCTCTCTCAAAGGAAACTACAAACAAAGATATAGATCAAGTTCATGTCTATGAAAACTTCCTTGAATTCGATGAAGTGTCTAGGGTTAGGTCGGATGAGTCTTATCCAACTAGTGTCATTGAGTCTTTAATTAATGATGTTAGAACTTAGAGATATTTGAACACACTTACAAAAAAAGCTGCTCTAGGTCTTGAATTACTTGTCAAAGAATTTGATGATTATATTGTGAATGCTATTAAACCTATCACTTCTCTTTCACTCACCTATCCCAAGCTCATATACTAGAATTCTAATGCATCTAGTGAAGTCCCTACATTCCAGAATGACTATGCTCTTTCCTGTTACTTAAATGCTGTTGAACCTATAACGTCTTCCACCAATGAATAAATTATCAAAATGACTAAAGATGACATCAAATATCTTAGTCATACAATCAAAAAGAAAAGAAATAAAAGGCTCGATGGTGAAAACCACATTATGGCAGTGTCGAAACATAAAAAGGTAAAAATAGAAGATGTATCCAAGGGTGAAAACCTCTCAAAGGTGACTACAGATGAGATATTTGATGCACTTCCTAGTCATTTTTAGGAAAGATCATTAGTGTTGATAGGACCAACACAACTAGTCAACTTGGGAATAGAAGAACATCCTCACATGATACATCTTGCACAGTCATTGTCTCTAGAGGAAAAGGAAGAATCCATTGCCTTCTTCCAAGAGAAAAGATAAAACTTTCATGGACATATTCAGACATGCTAGGATTATATTTTGATCTCATAATGCATCACTTGTCCATTACACCAGGAGTTAAACCAAGCAAACAAAAACTTAGAAAAATGCATCCTCATGTTGCATTTCTTGTCAAAATTGAACTAGAAAAGCTTTTGAAAGTTGGTTTCATCTGAGCTGTTGATTATGCTGAATGGATATCAAACATCATTCCAGTCTCCAAGCATAACAAATCTATTAGAGTCTATACAAATTTTTGAGATATAAACTTATCATGTCTAAAGGATGATTTTCCACTCCCCAACATTGTTATGATAGTGGATATGATGGTAGGATATGAAATGTACTCACTCATGGACAGATTTTCTAGTTATAATCAAATCAAAATTGCACTATAAAATCAGGAAAAGATTGCTTTCACTTGTGCATGGGGAACTTTCTATTGGAATGTGATGCCATTTGGCTTGAAAAATGTTGGTGCTACATATTAGGGGGCATTTACTATAATTTTTCATGACATGATGCATAAAAAAATTGAGGATTATGTTGATGATACCTTAGGTAAGAGTGAAAAACACAATACTCATCTTCAAGATTTGGGACCTATCTTAGATCACATGGAAAAGTTTAGTTTGAGACTTAAACCCAAGAAGTGTGCATTCAGTGTGACATCTAGGAAACTACTTGGATACATTATGTCTGCAAAAGGAATTGTGGTTGATCCAGAGAAAGTTCAAGCAATCATGGACATGCCTCTACCTTGTAATATTAGTTAGATGATGGCCTTACAAGGTAGACTTCAATCCATCCGTAGATTCATCTCACATCTGGCAGATAGGTCACAACCTTTTACCAAGACATTGCATAAAAATGTGAAATACAACTGGAGTCAAGATTGTGAGCAAAGCTTAACACAAATAAAGTAATACCTTGCCAATCCACCAATCTTGATGCCTCCTATTCATAGGAAGCCTCTTGTATATTTTAGCAACAGAATCATCTCTAGGTATCTTGCTAGCACAAGAAGATAATGATAACAAAGAAAGAGCTATCTACTATCTAAGTCGCACGCTCATTTTTTATGAAATGAATTATAGTATCATTGAGAAAGCTTGCCTAGTAGTTGTCTTTGCTTCTCAAAAGTTGAGACACTACATTTTTTCTCATACTACATGACTTGTTGCTAAAATTGATCCACTAAAGTACTTACTCAGTAAAGTAGCTCTAATAGGATGATTGGCTAAGTGGTTCATGATACTAAGAAAGTTTAACAATCAGTATGTTGAACGAAAGGCTATCAAAGGACAAGCAATTGCTAATCAATTAGCAAAAGCACCAATGGAGAGTATTTTTCCACTCAACATTGACTTTCTTGATGAATCAATTCTAAAAATTACACATCAAACTTGGATGATGCTCTTCTATGGTTCATTCACACAACAAGGATCGGGTACTAGACTCTTGTTCATTACACCACAGAGGTACTCACTGTGTAAGGCATACAAGCACTAGTTTCCTTGTAAAAATAATATCACAAAGTATGAAGCTCTCATTAATGGCATGAAGATTGCAGTTGAATAGAGAGTGTATCAATTAAACATCTTTGGTGATTCATAGCTTATAATCAACCAGGTCAATGATGTATATCAGAAAAAGGATGAGAAATTGATTCCTTATATAGCATGGTGGATTACTTGAAGAAATACTTTGCTCACATCACTTTTTAATAGATTCCTCAGGTAGACAACAAAGTGGCTGATGTCATGGCTACTCTTGCTTCCTTCTTACAGATGCCAAAAAATGATCTCTGACATGAGTTCTTGGTGGAAACCCTACCTATGAATCTCTCAAATCTAGGATGATTTTTTTTCTATTGTAGGACATGATTCATCTTGCTACCACCACATATTCTCTTACTTACATGAACAAACCATTCTAGAAAATCTTACCCAAAATGAAAGGCATCACCTTATCCATAATGCTTCATGGTATGTTATTATTGCTAATGACTTGTTTAAGAGAGGTCTCAATGGAACACTTCTTAGGTGTCTAGAACTTGATGAGTCCAAACACACCTTAGTAGATGTACATGAAGGCATTTGTGGATCTCACTTAAATGGCTTGACACTAGCTTGTAAACTTATTAGAGTTGGTTACTATTGGCCAAATATGGAGCAAGAGGCGATCAAATATGCTAAGTCATGTAAGAAATGTCAGATCCATGGGAATCTAATTCATGTTCTGTCTAGAGATCTAATTCCATTTGTTAGACTATGGCCATTTCAACAACGGGCCTTTGATCTTGTGGGTCAAATTCACCCATCTTCTTCAAATGGACATAAGTTTGTCATTACCACTATAGACTACTTCGCTAAGTGGGTAGAGGCAGTCCCTCTTTCCATAGCAAATGGAAAAAGTGTAGCTTTGTTCATTTTGAATTACATCATATGCAAGTATGGTGTAGCTTCCTTCATTATTATTGACAATGGAGTATAGTTTAGAAAAAAGGATCTTAAGGAGTTACGTAAAAGGTTTAGAATCATGCAACATTGATCTTCTATTTATTACCCCCAAGGTAGTGGTCAAGTGGAAGCATCCAACAAGGTGATCCTTAAGATTTTGCATCATACAGTTAGTAAATCTGGAAGGAACTAGCACCTTCAGATTAATCCATATTTATGGGCTTACAGAACAAGTATTAGAAATCCAATGGGTACAACACCCTTTTCTTTAGTATATGGAGCAGATGCTATGCTTCACATTGAGGTCAAGATTCCTACTTTGAGAATCTCCATGAAGGGCCTCATCACTAATGAACACTATAGAATAGCTCAGCTTCAAGAGCTAGAATTGTTAGATGAATGTTGGCAAGTGGTGTGTGGTCATCTCTAAGCTTATCAATAATGTATGTCTAGAAGTTACAATAAGAAAGTTAAGCCACGTGACTTCCAACTGGATGATCTCATTCTAAGAGAAAACCCTAAGAATCAACAACAAAGAGTACAAAAGGGGAAGTTTGAACCTAACTGGCTTGGTCTGTACATAGTCACTATGGTGTTTGGATCTAGTGCTTACAAAATTTCTATAGACGAGGGAGAGCTGCTCAAAGAGCCCATCAACACTCTCCACCTAAAGTGGTTCTATAGCTGATCTGATCACGGAACCTCTCTGTATATATTTAAATGTCCTAAAAAAAAATTGCAAAAATTGCAAAAAGTCCTTAAAAAAATCATTATCTTGGTGAGAACCTAGCAATAGGTGTCTTGGTAATACAAAAAACATTTGAAAAATACAAAAATACAAAAAAGAAGAAGAAGAGAAAAATACAAAAAAATCGAAAAACAAAGAAAAGTGTCATTGATGGAAACTTGGAAATAGGCATCATGATAGCAAAAATAGAATTTCTACCAAGAAGGTGAAAACCTAGTAAATAGGCACCTCTTGTTCCCAATGCTATATCTTACAATGCATCTTTTGGATCATGTAAAATTGCTTTCATACTTTAGTTTTTTCCTTTCACTCATGTATCCATGGATTGAATCTTGTCATAACTTGGGGGCAACACCCTACAATGTCATAGGAATCTCTTGTGATAGTCACCAGTTGTTCTAACTGTGTCTGCCTATTGTTACTTGTGTCACTATTGAGATTCCTCTCATGGAATCTCTCTTGTGACCATCACCAGTTATTTTAACTATGCCTTCCTACTATCACTAATGTCACTTAGAGATTCTACTCATGAAACATCTCTCTAGTGTCAGTCGCTAGTTGTTCTAATTGCATCTGCCTACTATCACTCATGTCACTTTTGAGATTCCTCTCATGGAACATCTCTCATGATAGTCACTAATTATTGTAACTACATCTTCCTACTACTGCTTGTGTCACTTTTGAGATTCCTCTCATGGAAGATCTCTCTCACGCTAGTCACCATTTTTCCTAACTGTGTCTACTGTCACTCAGTTCCTACCAAGGTTCTTCTTACTGAAGACTCCTCTTTGACTTTAGTCACCAGTTATTCTAACTGTGTCTGTCTACTATTGTCACCCTACTAAAGAGATTTATTTTATACATGTTTTTCACATTGACACTTGACATCAATCCTACAACATAGAAAATGAACTCAAAATGCTAAATTTGTTTGAGATATGCTGAGATGTTCTTTGTTTGTTTTTCTTTTACTTTATCATGTCTCTTCGAGTGACTCGATGATGACATTTTTGACTAAAGAAGCAAGGACTAGGGGCATGATCTTTTCTTTTCTTTCTATTTGTGGTTTAGTTCCAATGATCTAAGGCATACATATAAATGGGGTGTCCACTATAAGAGCCTCCATCTTGTATTGGATGGTTGTGTGTACCTTGACTCCTTTTATATGGATAAATCAATGAGGTTGGTTCTTCTCCTTTCTTGTTGGAGTGAACTCTTTATGCTACAGTAAATACCAATACTTGTCTTGCTAAGTGAACGTACGACTCACTATGAGTATATATGGCAACTTCTATCTTAGGTTATGGACATAAGGGTCATTACAGATAGAATACTTACTTATTACTTAGCATAAGAGATATCTCCCATGTGTTTGGTGTGTCTACATGCAAGAAACATTCTGGTCATCCTAGCATTTATGCTCTGATGCTTATGTTCACTTGCTATATTAAAAGGGGAAAATGTTCTAGTCATTCTAGCTTCTTGTGCCTTGAATGCTTACATTTAATCTTGACAAAACTAGAACATATGTCCTATTCATATTTCCATGATTGCAATATCAGTGGGAATTGTATGATGTATGGGGTTTCTCTATATGCCCAGTGATGAATATTTTTGAAGCTTGGTAACTAGACCTAGGGTTGCATCTAGTTTAAGGTTACATCTAGCATAGGGCTACATTGCGTATTCTACTTGCATAAGTTCAATCATTGATTTACTTGCATCCTTTGTGATGTGGGATTGTTGGCTTCTTCAAAGTATCATGTTTCTTCATGGCTATACAACTAATTGATTAATCACCCTCTTGGCTACTTTGACTGCTTTGAATCCATTTTCGAGATTGAATTCAAAATCTGACACACTTAAATAGCTCAAAATCGCATTTTAAAATTTTGGGATTGACGCGATCAAACACTTGTGTAGTCCAATTTTTTTTTGTACTTTATGCATCTTGAAATCTTCTCAAATGATACCTTCTTCAAATTTTCCAAAATTTCTAGAAAAAGCCAAATCTAGTAAAACTTTGGTCAAAATTAATCTTTTAGAACTCGAAATCACTTCAAATTGGCTTCTATATTTATTTTGATCATTTTGATCTCTTCTAAATTCTTCTAATCATTCTAATCTCTTCTTTATTTCTTTTGATCATTTTGATCTCTTTTATGTTCTTCTAAACCTTAGATTTCTTCAGTATCTTTTAACATACTATGTTACATCACATTTTTGGTGTGTCATCTTTTGATTTTGCTCTCGATGGGGCAGTATGATTACATTATTGAATCTAAATTTCAACTAAATATAAATATTATGTCCTCATCACTCAGGGCATCTTGCTCCCTTCTATCTAAGGTCTATGTTATCTATCTCATCTTTTGGTCAGCTGATCACATCTTATAACATTTCTAGTCAAAGTTTGATAGATAGGTATCAAGACAGTCTAAACCCTGGCTCTTAAGGATCAAGCCTCATTCTGAAGATGATTCTATGACTCATGATTGGATCTTACTATCTTTTATGGACCAGTATTTATGTGTTCTATTTGGACTCTAGGGAATTAAGCTTTGTTCTAGAGATAATTCCAAATTCTTGCTAAGGATTAAGCTTTGATTTGGAGATAATCCTAACTTTTTCTAAGGATTAAGCCTCATTCTAGGGATAATTCTATGAATCATTTTTAATCTTGTCATCTTTTAATGGATAGGTATCAGGACAGTCTAAACCCCAACTCCTAAGAATTGAGTCTCATTCTAGGAACAATTCTATAAAATTTGACAATCTTTATGCAATCAACTTTGGTATCTAGTTGTTCTATCTAGATCCCTTAAGGTTAAATTTTTCTCTGGAGATAGCCTTAAAAAGCTAATCAATTGGTCTCTGTATCATCAATTTCAAAACCAATCTCATTTCTTGATCTATATTTCTAATTTCTTTGAATCAAATGTGTTGCTCGCACATTCATTCAAAGAGGGGCAGATGTAATACCCCAAAATTGGCACATTGCCATATTAACCAACTTTAGTTTATTCAATTATTCCTAAGTCCTATTTTACTAGGCAATTCTAATTTTAATAATTGCTACTCAACCTAGGTGTCAAATGCAGAAAATCCTTATCTACATTAATCATATTATTTATTTAATTCCTAAATATCAACTCAAATTAGCTACATAAACCTATTGATTTAATTTAATTTAAATATAAGTGTTCTACTTTAATTAAATTAAAATTACCTCTTTAGCTAATATACAAAGGAATTAAATACATTTAATTTAATAAGATATCTTCTCTTTTTAATTATTGAATTTAATTATTTAATTAGTTAAAGTTACCCATGTATGAGGTTTTATTCTCTTTTATTAAATTAAATATTCACTCAAAAAGGAACTAGTTAACTCCCTTTTCATGAGGAAGTTTCCTTTATGAATGGCTCTCGTCTTCAATCTTGACCATCCATTCTAATTAATCTCAACTGTTGATCACCTCTTGGATTCTATAAAAGAAGCTCTCCATTCCTCATTATAGAGGATGAATTTTTGAATTTGCATTGAACTTATGCTAAAATTCTTAATCACTTTGCTCACATTTTCATAGCTTTATTTCTTTCATTGTAATATCATTTAGATTTTAAATATGTATCCATTTAGCATACTATGCTTCTTCATTTCTTAGATTAAACATCATTTCTCATTTAGATTAATTGCATGGTCATACAGTTGCATAAAATCCTTTATCCTAAAAGGTCTAGTTGCCTACTTCTTGGTCTGAGAGAAAATAGACAAAATCCTTCTAGTTAGAAGGCAATAGGTCATTTTATTTGATCATTTTTGGATAAACAATACAATGTTTATTTTAGGATGATCTCGCAAATAATGACCATGTTGAAGTGTATGTGAGGATCAGAGGGCCCCAATTTCACATATATATATGTGTGGTGAATGTTCAAAAACTTCCCATAAATCCTTGGTGGGCTTCCCCAGTATAGTCTCCTATATGTGGTAGTCTTATAGAGTTATGCTCAAAGAAACTAAGTGTGTTAGAGGAATAGCCACTTCTACAACTAGATTAGATTAGTTATCCCTCATCAAAAAAGATAATTATTGGTGATCTTCTTGTGGTTGTATGAAAATCTATAGAGCTTGAATCAAAGTTGATGCACCTTCAAACTTATTGACTAATATATGTCATTTTCTTGGAATGTACTATTGAGGATAACCAATTTGGAGATGTACCATGTGAGGATGCTAGTTGTTGAGGTGAATGGGTGGTCATAGAGGCTAACCCTTTACCTTTCTCTATGCTCCTCTCTAGAATTTTCTCCACTCTCTATTTTTTTGCTACTTGCATGGTTATTATTTTATTTAGAGGAGATAGAGGTGGCACCACTATTGAAGGAGTTTTCTCCCTAGCAATAATTTGTTCTATTTTTGCTTTTGGAACTCTTTGATGTGTATCTACCTCTCCCTCTATCTCTTGAGTTTTTTCTTCTACAATAGGAGGATGCATGAGTATAGTGTCATGTTCCAAAGGAGGCAGAGGTGGCAACTCTAGCTTTCTCAAGGGTGGTAGAGGTATATCTACCTATACTTATGGAAAAAGAGGAATGCTACTTAGGTCATTTCCTTTTGGATCCTTGCATAGTGTATCCTTTATCTCTATTTCCTCCAAATGTATTCCCACTAGCATTAAAAATCTAAAAGACAAAACATATTAGATTCATTCCCATTTGTAGTCTTCTTCCCACCCTCCCTCTCTTGATCCATGGATTATTCTATCTGAATAAATTTCTCTTATGTGTTTAGTAGATTTTGGGTTTGACTTATTCTCCTTTTCTTTTCTTTTTCTTCCTTAGTTGAGTGTTTTCTCCTATCAAGAGGCATGCAGTCAACTAGATCCTCTTTGCCTTCTTCTAAGTCTTCCAATATAGTCTTGAGCATAGAGGGTGAAATAGTGCTACTTATCATCTTCTTCAACCTTTCTCATTTTTCTTACTCACTATAGTCTATGTTCTCTTCTTCTTTAGGACCAACAGGGTGACCTCTTCTTGTGTTTGGGGTTCTTCTAGATTCTCTTCATCTTCAATTACCATAAAATTTCTCTTCTTACTCTTTCTCCTTTTATCCCTTTGGAAGAATAATGTTGGTACACTATTAATGGCCTCATCAGAGATGATGACTTCCATATAGGAGAAGTTACTTTAACTCCTTTCCCTTTATTTAGTCATGCTGGCACTTTGAGTGATGGTACCTTTGACAATGGATCTAGTGGGAAGGGTCTATGAAACTAGCCATTTTTCAGCTTGACCACATGTTAAGTACAATTCTAGAGATCATCATTTTCTTCTTTTTTCTCCTTTGCATTCATCACTGTTTAGTCAAATATCTTATCCTTAGTGTAAGAGGGATCAAGGATATTAGGAGTATCCTTATTCCACATTTTAATGGATATATGAAACCCTAAAAAGTTTTTTGCCAGAGCCAAAGCCATCTTATAGTAGTCACCTAGTACGAACATCACTGTCATCCACATAATTGATCTTATGGTCTTCAGGAGGCATTAGGGACAAACCTACATCTTATAACATGCTTAAACATGTCCGTGGGATCAAAATATGGGCAAACCACTAGGAACTCTTCTAAGGGATATTTCCTCCACTAGATCTCATAAGGGATAATATATATCTTCTCCCTGACCTCATAAGGTCCTATGCAAATAGGTTTTGTGATGTGGAGCCTAATCTGACTCGAAGGTTGATTTGGTACAATTTTTTCCCCATATTATTTCTATAGGGGTTTGGGGGAAGCACCCCCAAGATGGGTTCAAGGGGCAATGCCCTAGGTGTGTTCCTTGTCACAGTATAGGGTGGTGTCAAGGGGCAATGCCCCCATGAGGGTTTTGGGGGGCAGTGGCCTCGAAGCCAAAAATGATCTTATATTGTAAAAGGCATCAATTTCTATTTTTTGATTGGATGACCTATTCTAGCCCTAATTTTGTAAGTGGTAAAAAAAATTGTATAAAAAGGCTTAGGGTTAGGGATTTCATAATGTAATGGTGATATTGTAGCTTCTTGTGGCAGTATTGAGCTATAAGGGATTGTAGATTATAATCACTAGATAATAATAAGATTGGACTTGTTGTTGGTGGGCATAGCCTAGGGATTGAGTGAACCATGTTAAATCATGGTGTCTTGTGTTCTCTTCTGTGCAATCTATTATTTTATGGTATTGTTTATATTTGCATGTAACTATTATTTTTGTCTAACGTTAATCCAAAAAATAGGTCATTTCCATGTTTTTTGGTACTTACCTATGATTCTATCATAGGTCAATCTTGGTTTCCTACTTACCTCTAGTAGAATCAACTTGTTTGAAGGATGGTGAGGCAATTTCTTTTGGCATAAGGATATGCTAGTCATTACCTAGATATAAGTGAAGGTATTAAATTGGATAAAATAGGCCCCAACTTGGGTTACCTTTGTAGATGCCTCCACTGACATCCTCTTTTCATAATCTTATTCTATAAACCTTATGAAAACTAAAAATGAATGTGTCATTTACAATCACATATTCAAGGCTTTCCTTCTGTAATTTCTTATGTACCAACTATGGGTACACTATGTATGGTCATACATTTGGGTCTTGTAGGTTCCCTTTCCTAGCTACTAGCTAGTCCAGAATATTCTTCCTTGCTGACAATAAAATACATATGAGATCATCCAAGTCAATCTTGTTAGCTCTAGTTCTTATCTTCTCAATAAAGTGTACAATCCAAGTCTTGAAATGGTCAACACCAAGGAGACCCATAACTCTACTTAGAAACATGATGCAGTATCCAAAATATATTATAATATAACCATGTGTCATGTTGACTCCATCAAGATTATTGTGAAGAGTCTAGGCAATTAAGTACTTCTTCTATATAATATCATCAACTTTATCCTTATTCTCTCAATACCATTTCTTAGTTCTCTCATACAAGATCATGTAGTACTCATCTCATATAGACAAGGGAAATAAATTTTGTATGTTGTCTCGCCTAATATCCAAGACAATCTGTTCTATGTTTCTTTTCACCACTCTTTCATTTGGAAACATAGAGGTTGATGAGAGTCATGATTAATTGTGATGATTGGACTGAAGTAGGATGTGATGCAACATTTTTAAGCCCATTTTGAATTAAAGAAGAGATCATCTCAGATATCTAATGTGCTTTTTTGCAAATGACCAAGAATTTGTTCCTATCTATTTGACCCAATTCACTATCTTCAATTTCAAAATGGAGGTGTATGAACCTTGACTTATTTTTAAAAACTTTAAATTTGAAAGTCACTAGCTTGAGGGATAGATTAAATCTTATTGTTATTGACAGTGAGGATGCCTTTATAACCTACATCAAAAGATGTTGTTAGTTTCTTAGTTAAAAGTTTAGGAAAAATTAAAACTCTAAAATACACCAAAAAATCAATTGGCAAGACTAGAAGGATAATTGAAAGAAAAAACACATAAAAGAGGGGAGGTGTGCAGGTTGCATGGGTGTGCAACCTATGAAACATTTGTAAAAGAAGAAATGAAAAAGAGGTGGGGAAGACATGGTGTAGGAAGTGCATAGGTTGTGCACCTACACAAGTGCACAACTATATAGTAGGTGCAATTGATTGTAATGGATGCATACCATGGATGTGGAAGGTGGAAGTGCACAATTTGTGCACTTGCAAACATGTGTAAGTGTGCAAGTGTGCAAGTGTGCACATGTGCAAAGGAGATAGACAATGAAAGAAGAAAGATTGTTCACTTGCATGCTAAAGCACTTATAGACATGTGCAATTAGAGGCTCATTGAAAAAAATAGGCATAAAATGAACCCCCCTATATTTATATCTATTTAGGGTCCACTGGCCTTAATGGAAAAGCATACATGTGTAGGTGCACAAGTGCACACATGCTCAAGGTGTGAAAAAACAAAGTGGACAAGGGTGTTGTGCATTTGTGTATGTGTACAAGTGTGCACCTATGCAAAAATCCTTAACATAGGAAAAAATAAATCAAAAAATAACTCAAAGACTTTCCAACTAATAAACTAGATGTCATAATTATCAAGACCCCTGAGGAGAGGCCTTAATCTGAAAGCTAGGATGTTTGAATCTAGAATGAAAAAAGAATGGGGGTCCCATATTTGAAGTAAAAAATGGGGCGTGTGTTGTGTAACCATAACATAGCTCTATGTCATTTTCTTGGATTCTTTGAAGCATCTGATTTAAAAATTTACAAAATAAAATAAAAACTAATTACAAACCTTAATTTATTAAGAAATACAAAAATAAATGATAAAATAATTGACAAAATACCTTGTTCATGGGGTGTCATTGTTGCAAATTGATTCTAACACTGAAAAAGTAATATTTTGGCAAAACTTGACCGATTTATGGCTTTTTAATGGATCCCCTTGCTGCTTCTCTATGCTTTGTAGTGTTAAAAATGCCAAACTTGCATGCAAGGTAAAATAAATTACCTTCTTTAAAACCCAATTGGGTTTTAAAAAAGATAGTTTTATGAAAAATCTAATTAGGTTTTAAAGAAGATATTTTTATTAAAAACCTAATCAAGTTTTATACAACATAAAAACTAACTTTGATTTTTTATTTAATGAATTATCACTAGGCTTGATAACCAAGGTTAGTGTCTTTTTGAAATTCAAAGGAACCTGATCGGGTTATCGAAAAATCTAGATTTTTGTGGGGTGGTGTCCATTTTTTTGTACACCAAATTAGTGTGCACACACAAATAGAGACCATCACTATATCACAGGATAGCCTTTTTTAAGCTTTTAATATAGTGATATGATATATTTCACAAAAAAGGAGTAGAACGGTATTGCGATACTTCAAAGGTGTCACTTCTCTAACTGGTAGCATGTGATAAAAAGGTAAATAGATGGTGCAAATCAAATTAGATTAAATTGTGCCAACAATTATATTCTATAGTAGATTATAATGTATATTGAACATAAGATCATTAATTATGATGAACAAGATTTAATAATAGGTGGATGACATGTCAAGGGTGGTGCGTTGTAAATTTCATTCCTAAGGATAGGCACTCCATTAAAACATCTTTCATCATTTATGGTAGATAGGGGTTAATGAAGAAATATTATTTAGATGTATAGACATGTCAATTCTTTCCTCAAATAGATATCTTAATGAATAGGATGGGTTTCCTAATGGTTGAAGAATCTTCAAACAAAGACCCACGTCCTGTTCTTCAACCATAATTTAATGAAGAAGAAAACGAAGAGAAAAAATATATTGTGACCATTCTTATGGTGACTTCACAAATTATTTTTGCTAATTCTAAGAGGATGTGGCTATACTTGAGAAAGAACAAGAAAAAGTAAAGCTTCAAGCCCTCTTCGTTGACTTCAAAATGGACCCACTAACTTTGAGGAGCACATTGAAGATATATATATATATATATATATGAAAATGATGTAAATTATATATGTGTGTGTGTGGGTGTGTATGTATATAATATATATCTATATGTATAATAGATTTTATATACACACACACACACACACACACACACACATATATACATACATATATATATACATATATATAGATATATATGTATACATATATATATATATACATATACATGTATATATGTATACATATATATATATATATATATATATATATGTATATATATATATAGGTATGTATGTATATATATATGTATATGTATATATATATGTATATGTATATGTATATATATATGTATATGTATATATATATATATATATATATATATATGTATATATGTATATATATGTATATACATATATACATATACATATGTATATATATATGTACATCTGTGTGTATATATATGTATATACATGTGTGTGTATATACATACATACATACATACATGTATACACACAAACATATATATAATGTAGATGTAGATGTTGATATATATGTATATGTAGATATATGTGTGTGTGCACGTGCACGTGTGTGTGTATGAATTTGTAATATGCAAACCCTTTTTTATATTTTGGATGCAATGTGTTTTCTTTTCTTTAACTTCTATATGTTACAATAATTAAATGGTAAATTTAATCATCACCTTTGAAACATGTGCAATCAATTAAATTCATGTGGTATTAGTTAGAGTAAATAGGTAGCAATTACAAATTGTTGTTTGGTTGTTTCCTATCTATTTGGTTCTGAGATGATTAAATGCAATTAGATTGGTTAATACTATAGATACAATTTGCTTGCATTGATAGGGTTTTCTGGTTGATGGTTCATAAAATCCCTAGACTGTGTTGTAAAAATGCTTGAATCCTTGGAGGATGTTAACTCTGAGTTTGAAATGGATAAGGGACTGACATATGATAGATTTTATTTTCTTTAAAAAAGAAAAAGTGCTTGGTAATAATTTTGAAGTGCATTTTCAAGTATGGGATTGTGTTACAATTTAGTTAAATCTTCTTAGAAAGTAGTAAAATGCAATGGTACATCTTCCTTAGTATAACAAAACCAAAAGAATAGAGGATTTGATAAGTATTTGAAATTATATTTCCCAAGTTGTAGTTTTGAGACCCAACAAGACATAAAGCATTTAGAGACTTTTTCAAAGTATGTTATTTGGTTATTCAGATACCCATTTGCAAGTTGTAGCTTCCCAAGTCAAAATATATCGATGATCGCACACTTTTGGATTGGTTAGAAAAAATTTCATGTTATCTCTACATTTTGCCTAGAAATGAACTTTGTATGTTTAATCATTTAGGAATTTGTATTTGGCTATTAAAGTCAACATCTCATGTAATGTTAATATGGTTAATAAATTGTAGTATTAATCACCTGGATGGAAAAGTATGCATTTTGTAAGTAATGAAACACTTGGGGATCTTTAGTTATTTGGTTAAGTCTTTCATTTGTTCAATCTTTATGATTAATATATACATGTGTTTATGCTTTATTCAAACAAAAAAAAAATGTTAGTGTATGTTATATCCTTTTTTCCAAGGATTTTTGGGCGGGACATTACATACAATTGGTGCCACATGTGTATAGTTGAACATGTTTCAGCTAAAACCCCTTCACCTAAAACCTATTCAAATGGACCTACAAAGTTAGCCTAAAAGGTGACACAAGTTTATACTTATTCCCCATATTTATCAAAAAAATGTAGTAAATACCACTTATATATAAGTAATTGTATGTAGTGTACAATGATAGACTCGTATGGAATTATACAAAAATATAATATTAGAATATGCTTGAAGGCATATAAAAGGTTAAAATATCACATAAAAATGGGGCATAAATAGCTCTCATCATAACACACTCTTGTGATACAATTATCAAAAATTTCAAAATACATCCACTTTCAAAAATTCCAAATGTGGGTGTACACATTTAAACCAAAATAAGAAGAAACATAGATTAGATACTATGTGGCATTTTAGTAATAAATAAAAAAATATGTTTTTAATGCGTATACTTTGAACTATTTGATTTTAATCATTTTTAAAATGTTGTAGATGATTAAAACTTAGATGTGGATACTACACTTTTTGTTATGGTGTTTTCTAGATTCTAGTGTAGGCATATATTTTTGTTTTGTTAAAGTTCAAGTTTAGACAAATTCAAGAAAATAAAATGTAGCCACTTTTGACACTCTTTTTCCCTTGAATTTTCAAACATTTGTCCCTATTAGCAAGTGTCACACTCATGTAATAAGTATTTCTCATGACCTAACTCTTATTGCTATCGAATTTCCATCTATATACATGCACTTCTATGCTTTCAAACTTATCTTACCCTACTTATACGTATTTTATATATTTTCTATTTATTTATCATTCATACTTATATCTATTTCTTTACCAACAAAATTATCGTTGCCTCAAAACTAGAGCCTTTACATATCTTGGGTCAATCCAAAGTGTCTCAAAAGTGACTCTAATATTTAAATTCCAATGTTCCAATCCTTTTCATTCATCATTAGAGTTGACATGAAACATGTAATGAAAATTATTAGTGTAGAAAATTGCAAAGAAGAGAAAATATACAACACATAATTTTACTTTGTAAAGCTAGTAAAATTATATCAAGAGAAAAAGTCATGGGCACACATGTTTCAAATTTATTGTTTAAGAACTTTATAGTTACAATAATGTTCAAATTGTCCTTCAAAACATGACTTCAAGTTTCATATAACAATCGAGTTGTGGATTCCTAATTACAAACCACTTATTAAATTTAATAATATGACTCGTAAAATTATATGTACAACACTTGTCAAAATTACTATTTTTGGTAAGCCACAAAAATGACTTACTATTTATAGTAAATGTACTTATAAAACCATCTATTTATAGTTAGTCTCAAAAATATTTGCACCTAAATGTCAAACTAGATGAGTCTCAATGGAAAATCAACCCCAATTGATGACTCAACCATCCACGATGACTTCACATTCCAACAAAAAAACATATTTATGAATTATTTGTATGTCTTAGAAATTTAAAAAGATTCTAACTATAACATTAACTTTGTATCAAAAAATTATGTTAAAAAAATCAATGTTTTATTTCTTAATGATAAGGATATCTGTCATGCCTGACCACTACTTTGAGTTTTTCTGCAAATTAGGACCTTGCTATTATAAGATTTTGTTCTGATGTTATGTTTGAATTTCTGAAGAACTTGGTTATAATACTGTTGTTGAATCATGAGACTGATGTTGAATGTATTTTCTGTGAAGAACTATGTTTTTAGCAATAAATGTGATTTAGGATTTTATGAATTGAATTTGGCATATCATTGATTGCATGTTTATAGATTATCGATTATGTTATTATGTTTTTAACTCTTTGTTTTTTGCATTCTATTTCATGCTATATGTTAACTTGATGTTGCAGATACACTTAAATGGTAATATGTTGTATGCATTCAGAATCCTTCATTATACTTTCATATATGTAACTATATAGGGATTAAATAATTATATCATGTTAACCCTTGAGATGGTTTCTTTTGTTAAAAGGTCTAACACCTTAGTGGAATTTGGCATATACATTTCTATTTGTTTTAAAAAGTTAAATCACCTCTTAAGCATTAAGCATTAATGTAACCCTAAATGGGTATCGATTGCAAAGAAGGAGGGAAACATAGTTTTTTTTTTTGAGCCAAATTCATGGCGGTGGACTTGGTACTACCAAACTTATGGCACTGACATTCTTATGGTGTAATGAATGCTTGTTATGGGGTTTTATGGCACCAATGGTTAAGTCGGCCATTTTGTGTTGTGACTTGGGGTTTTTGCAGATTATGGGCCGAGTTCTGGGCCACATTATTCTATTTGGTTTTACATCTGTGACTTTGTGCTGAGATATCAACATTTTTATGGGAGATGGTTGGAAGGTAAACATGCATATTGGGTTTAACTCGATGGAGTTATTCCTTAGAAGTTGGTTGTTTTTGTTTATGGGTTTTTTGCTTCACCCCATTGTGAAGTCTTCTGCGAGTTGTGTGAGTTAGCATTGTAGAGTTTGCTTCTGATTTTGGATTCAGCTTTTGGGGCTTTGGCACCGAGTTGGATTGAAGAACAATCTTCCATCTTCAATTTTACAAGTAGGGGGAAATTTCTTGCCCTACTCTTTCACTCTGTTTGCAAATGCCATATTATTTTCATTTAGCATAATGTAAGTAGTTATCAAATTTACATATTGTGAAATTTAGATTCAAGGATGAGTATATGCAGAGCATGGCACTGCATGTGATGCATAGTTCTGCATATATCCACCTTTGAATGTGGAAGTTATGGACAAATATAAATGGATGTTGCTTCATGTATGTTTAATTGGCTTTACTCCAAACATATGTTTACCTCCAAGTTGAGTCTGGTGAGAAACATATGGTTGCGGCAGTAAGCATGCTGGTTGTTGCGTTAATGGCAAACAGGTTTTTGTGCTTCCATTGGTATGAGCTTTGTGAGAACCCATACCTTCATCTTACTTGGTATTTTATAAAAAAATGTGAGTGGCTCAGCCTCAGACTTGAGTATGCTTTAAAATATCATGGGTAGAGGCATTTTGTCAAACAGATAGTGTGAAACCATAAAAATGTTAAACTATCATGTTATTTGCATAGCAATGTTATGGGTAATGAAATGTTTGAAAATATTTATGAATCATAACTGATACTCTGTCTGAACATTGTTACTTCAAATTCATTTATGACAGTTACTTTGTTTTATGATGTTAATGAGAAAAAAAAAATGAGGGTTCTGTCGTTATTTTTAAATGAGAATAGTATGTCGAATCCGATAGCATGGTTAAATTATTTACTGAAAACAATAACTTTGCAAACGGTTTGTGATGGTTTTGGAAATGACATTTTGTCAAAAATTCTAAAAGAAAGCTTGGTTCAAATAAGGAATTTCCTGTTACAGCATAATTTATCCCATAATTTAATAACTATTGTTGTGAAATTAGTTGCAAATGAATAAGGCATTCTTTTCAAAAACATAGGTATAGATAGATGCTGTTATATTGACAAGATCATTATGTGAAGAGATTTTGTGCTTCTGTTAGCTTAGGGATTTACATCTTAATTATTTTCGGCTATTAGCATGATGTAAGTTACTTTGCATATTGGTGAAGTTTATTTTGAATTAATCTTAGATATTATATTTTATTTTCCTGATAATTGCTGATTGTAGTTAAAACTAGGTGGAATTTTATTATTAAACAGCGGTAAAATCTCTACAGACATTTGAATATCCTATGATATTGCAAGGATCTTTTGGCTACATTTGGATTCAATTATGTTTAGTTTAGGATATGAAGTACCTTATAGAATTTAGGGATTTTTTAGAGATTAAGTGTTTGAAACGGAATTCTTTACATACAGATATATTTTAGTTTGTGATTGAAATGTAAGTATTTCTTTTTGTGAAGCAGATTTATGATATACGTTTGAAGATTTGTCAATTGAAGTAAGATTATCATAGGTTTATTGTTTATTATCTTGGTCAATTCAAAGGATACGCTTAGCTTGTTATAATAGTAGAGATAAGTAGTATAGTACTATGACTGGTAAATGTAATTAAACTTCTGTAGTAGTTTAATTATATTTACGAGATTAAGTAATATTGTAGTATTTATTTCTGTTATTAAAATAACCTAAGTTTACTTCCAAATTTGACAGTAGAAGATGAGAGTTTTAAAAGATGAAGAATGTAATATCATGAGAAAACTGACTTGTTATTAGTTACATGTGCATTCTTAGAATATCTGTTTAATGTGTATGTTAAGGATAGCTGTAGTGAATGTATATCGAGGTGGCTGAATATCAATTTATTCTATTCAGTTAATTAAATTTAGTGATAATTTAAAAATGAATTAGGAGGGTTAATTATAAATAAAAGATAATTTTCCTTACCTATGACTTAAACCAATAGGGTTAAGTATGGAGAACAAGGCAGGTCTCTATTGCATCATTTCACGAGTATTATAGAGAATCTCACTATGTGTTGTCTAAGGGCTTACCATATATGGATGCAGTATCTTAGCACCATAGTGATGACACCTCAGTATATATATGGTTCATTAACTGGTTATTCTTAGTGCGAGTTTAATTTTCCATTGTTTAGAAGACGTTACTTCTTGCATAGTAATATTAGAATTGCACTATGTTATGTGGTTAGATATCTGCATTAAGGTTTTATATATATATGTGTATTCAGACATGTATGTAGCTGGACTACGCTTTTTAACTCAGTGTGTACTGAGCCCTTTGTGTGTTGTGTTGCATGTTTGTGTAATTTTCAGGTGTTCAAATTGAATAACTAGTGTGAAGGAAGACTGTTGAAGTTACTTCTTGAACTAAATTTGATACTTGTAAAATACATTTATTGGACCTAGGCATCTTTGAATGATACTATTCATCAATATTGTACTAAACTCATTATGTATAGACATCTTTATGGAAATTTATTTAGATGATATATTCTTTTACATTGAGGTCTACAATTCTGAGAATGATTCAATCTTTGTACTTGATCTTGCAATATGATGATTAAAAAAAAAATTCTTAGGTTCTTTATGTTCTCTCATGGTTTAGTTTTATTTTGTTCTTTTGGAGTGTTACATTTGGTATCAAAGCGCGGTTATATTAACCAGGACTTATGGGTTTTAGGGTTTTTCTCGTCTTTGATGCGTTATTAACAGTTAATTGTTTTTAGGTTGTTATCATGCCTCCCATTACTAGAGAAACTCGAGGTCGTGATATTCCTAAAGATGATCTTGCTGCCAAAGGCAGAGGTAGAGGCAGGGGCCATGGTAGAGGTCCTAGGCACTAGAGAAATGTTGGGCATGATCAGTTTGATCAGAATGTCGGGGTTGGAAACAATCAAGATAACTAGGCAGATCAAGCTATGGTACTTCAACGAATACTAGAACATCTCGATAATATTGAAACTAACAACCAGATTCCTGGTGGGGGTGCAAATGTGTGGGTACCTCTTATGCAGGGTATTAATCTTCTTGTAGAGGATGATCCAGTGGCTAGAGCTTAGCTCAAGGATCTTTCCAAGGTAAAAGGGTTGCTATTTTATGGTACAGAACAAGGTACAGCAGCAGAGGCTTGGCTGCTAAATATTGAGCAGTGCTTTATCTTACACCATTACTTGAGTAACGTGAAAGTAAGATGGACGTTTATGCATTTGAGGGGATTTGGTTCTTTGTGGTTGAACTTAAATTTCAGTTGGAGGAGCTTTTGGAGAAAGGTTTGATTCGTCCTAGTGTATCACCTTGGGGTGCTCCAGTAATCTTTGTCAAGAAGAAAGACAACTCCTTAAGACTTTGTATAGACTATAGACAGTTAAACAAGGTCACTGTTAAGAATAGGTATCCTTTTCCTAGAATTGATGACTTGTTTGATCAAGTCAAGGGTGCTCGAGTCTTTTTAAAGATTGATTTAAAATTCGAATATCATCAACTTAGAATCCAGGAAGCTGATATTCATAAGACAACTTTTTGCACCAGGTATGGGCACTACAAATTCATGGTAGTACATTTTGGGTTAACAAATGCACCTTCTATCTTTATGAGCCTAATGAATGGTGTGCTTAGAACTTTCCTAGATAAGTTCATTGTGGTTTTTCTAGATGATATTTTAGTGTATTCTTACACTGTTGAGGAGCATGACCAGCATTTAAAGAAAGTTTTGGAGTGCCTTCATAGGAACAAATTGTATGCCAATCCTTTGAAGTGAAAATTCTTCAAGTCAGAGATTTGTTACTTAGGTCACATCATTTCTGGGGATGGAATTTCTGTAGATCCATCCAAAATTTGGGCTATTGTAGATTGACCAACACCTGCGAATGTGTCTGAGGTCTGAAGTTTAATGGGCTTAGCAAGCTATTACCACAAATTTGTGTCAAACTTTTCCAGAATAGCGAATCCTATCATGTCTCTTCAGAGAAAAGGGAAGAAATTTGCGTGGACAGAGGAGTGCGAGGTAGCATTTCAAAAACTTAAGGAATGTTTGACCAGTGCACCCGTTCTGGCAGTCCCTAAATTAGCTAAGGAGTTCGTGGTTTGCACTGATGCACCTTTGGATGGCTTAGGGGTAGCGTTGATGTAGGAAGGAAGTGTTATAGCTTATGAGTCCAGAAAGCTTAAGAGTCATGAGGTGAATTACCCTGCTCATGATCTCGAACTTGCAGCGATCATGCATGCTTTGACCAAGTGGTGACATTTTCTTTTGGGTCAACGATTTGAGTTACATACTGATCACCAAAGCCTTAACGAAGATGGATGGAGTTCCTGTGTGAATATGACTTTGGGATTAGTTATGTGCAAGGGAAGGAGAACGTTGTTGCTGAAGCACTTAGTAGAAGGCAACATGAATTATCTTCTTTGATCCTAGTGGATCTTAAGGATAAAATTTTATAGAACATTTCCACAGATCATTGGTTTCAGGATGTTAAGGCTATTATTGACAGTGGCAGCATCTTGGAAGGGCATTTTGAGGGGTATTCAGTAAATTTTGAAGGTTTACTGCTTTTTAGAGGGAGTGTGTACGTTCCTGAGTCGGGTGATTTGAGAAATCTAGTTATGTTTGAGGCCCGCAAAGCACCATATTCAGCTCACCCGAGTGTCAAGAAAATGCATGCTGACCTTAAGTAGCATTATTATTGACCTAGAATGAAGAGAGACATAGCAGATTTTGTGGCTCGATGCTTGGATTGTCAGCGAGTTAAGGCTGAACATTAGCACCCTGCGAGACTTTTACAACCACATGATATACCAGAATGGAAATGGGACACCATTTCTATAGATTTTATTACTGGATTGCCTATTACAGCTCGTAGGCATGATGCTATTATGGTGGTAGTGGATGGTTTATCTAAGGTAGCCCACTTTATCCCAGCTAGATCATCCTATAATGCAGCAACAATTGCCAAGATATATATGGAGCAAGTAGTTAAGTTACATGGTATTCCTAAAAAGATTATTTCTGATAGGGATCCAGTGTTTACATCTTCTCTTTGGAGATCCATGCAATGAGAGTTAGGTACTCAGCTGAAATTTGGTTCAGCTTATCACCCAGAGATAGACGAACAAACTAAACGTGTCAACCAGATTCTGGAAGACATGCTTAGGATGTACGTAATGGATAGACAGAATAAATGGGAGGAGTATCTACATTTGGTAGAGTTCGCTTATAATAATGGTTATCACAGTTTGATAAGTATGGCACCATTTCAAGCATTGTATGGTAGACCTTGTAGGACGCCTCTCAGTTGGGATAATTTGGAGGACAGGACTCTTTTAGGACCTGATATGTTGCTAGATTTGGAGCAGCAAGTATAAAGGATCAAAGAGCACATTATTACTGCTCAAGATAGACAGAAGAAATATGTTGATAAGCATAGAATTGACCATCAATTCTTGGTAGGTGATAAAGTGTTTCTCTGGGTAAGACTGCATAAAATTCCAATTTGTTATGGAAAGGGATCCAAGTTAGCACCTCGATTTTTGGGTCCATTTGAAATATTGGAATGGGTTGGACCAGTTTCCTATAAACTTTCCTTGTCATCGAGTCTTTTACACATTCATAATGTATTTCATGTTTCAGTTCTGCATAAGTATAAACCTGATATTGCTCACGTTCTTGATTGGAAAAATTTGCAGATTATGGATGGACAAATCATGCTGGAACCAGTGCAGATCATTCAAAGCAAAACTATGAGTTTAAGAGGGAGAGAAATAAGGTAGGTAAAGGTCCTATGGGACTCCAATGATGAAACATCTGCTACTTGGGAGGACACTGAAATGATGAGAACAACTCATCCATTCTTCTTTACTGACTTCCAGGAGAAAGTTGAAACCTAGTGGGGGAGGGTGTCATGCCTGACCACTACTTTAGGTTTTTCTACAAATTAGGACCTTGCTGTTATAAGATTTTGTTCTGATGTTATGTTTGAATTTCTGAAGAACTTGGTTATAATACTATTGTTGAATCATGAGACTGATGCTGAACGTATTTTCTGTGAAGAACTATGTTTTTAGCAATAAATTTGATTTAGGATTTTATGAATTGAATTTGGCATATCATTGATTGCATGTTGATAGATTATTGATTATGTTATTATGTTTTTAACTCTTTGTTTTCTGCATTCTGTTTCATGTTGTATGTTAACTTGATGTTGCAGATACACTTAAATGGTAATATGTTGTATGCATTCAAAATCCTTCATTGTACTTTCATATATGTAACTATACAGGGATTAAATAATTATATCATGTTAACCCTTGAGATGGTTTTGTTTCATGACTTATATTAACTTTTTATTTGAGGGAACCATAGTTTGCATTCATATATATATATATATATATATATATATATATATATATATATATATATATATATATATATATATATATATATATATATATATATATATATATATATATATATATATATATATATGTATGTGTTTTCTTTTGTTAAAAGGTCTAACACCTTAGTGGAGGTTGGCATATACATTTCTATTTGTTTTAAAAAGTTAAATCACCTCTTAAGCATTAAGCATTAATGTAACCCTAAATGGGTATCGATTCCAAAGAAGGAGGAAAACATAGTTATTTTGTTTGAGCCAAATTCATGGCGGTGGACTTGGTACTGCCGAACTTATGGCACTGAAATTTTTATGGTGTAACAAATGCTTGTTATGGGGTTTTATGGCACCAATGGTTAAGTCGGCCATTTTGTGTTGTGACTTGGGTTTTTGCAGATTGTGGGCTGAGTTCTCGGCCACATTATTCTATTTGGTTTTACATCTGTGACTTTGTGCTAAGATATCGGCATTTTTATGGGAGTTGGTTGGAAGGTAAACTTGCATACTAGGTTTAGCTCGATGGAGTTATTCCTCAAAAGTTGGCTGTTGTTGTTTATGGGTTTTCTGCTTCACCCCATTGTGAAGTCTTTTGTGAGTTGTGTGATTCAGCATTGTAGATTTTGCTTTCGATTTTGGATTCTGCTTTTGGGGCTTTGGCACCAAGTTGGATTGAAGAACAATCTTCCATCTTAAGTTTTACAAGTAGGGGGAAATTTCTTACCCTACTCTTTCACTCTATTTGCAAATGCCATATTATTTTCATTTAGCATAATGTAAGTAGTTATTAGATTTACATATTGTGAAATTTACATTCAAGGATGAGTATATGCAGAGCATGGCACTGTGTGTGATGCATATTTTTGCATATATCCACCTTTGAATGTGGAAGTTATGGAGAAATATAACTGGATGTTGCTTCATGTATGTTTAATTGGCTTTGCCCCAAACATATGTTTACCTCCAGGTTGAGTCTGGTGAGAAACATACGGTAGCGGCAGTAAGCATGCTGGTTGTTGTGTTAATGGCAAATAGGTTTTTGTGCTTCCATTGGTATGAGCTTTGTGAGAACCCATACCTTCATCTTACTTGTTATTTTATAACAAAATGTGAGTGGCTTGGCCTCAGACTTGAGTATGCTTTAAAATAATGGGCTTGTGTCTGCTGTCAAGGGCAGAGGCATCTTGTCAAATGGATAATGTGAAACCATAACAATGTTAAATTATCATGTTATTTGCATAGAAATTTTATGGGTAATGAAATGTTTAAAAATATTTATGAATCATAACTGATACTCTGTCTGGACATTGTTACTTCGAATTCCTTTATGACAGTTACTTTGTTTTATGATGTTAATGAGAAAAAAAAAATGAGGGTTTTGTCATTATTTTTAAATGAGAATAGTATGTCGAATCCGATAGCATGGTTAAATTATTTACTGAAAACAATAACTTTGCAAACGGTTTGTGATGGTTTTGGAAATGACATTTTGTCAAAAATTCTAAAAGAAAGCTTGGTTCAAATACGGAATTTCCTGCGACAGCATAATTTATCCAATAATTTAATAACTATTGTTGTGAAATTAGTTGCAAATGAATAAGGCATTCTTTTCAAAAACATGGGTATAGATAGATGCTGTTATATCGACAAAATCATTATGTGAAGAGATTGTGTGCTTCTGTTAGCTTAGGGATTTACATCTTAATTATTTCTGGCTATTAGCATGATGTAAGTTACTTTGCATATTGGTGAAGTTTATTTTGAATTAATCTCAGATATTATATTTTATTTTCCTGATAATTGCTGATTGTAGTTAAAACTAGGTGGAATTTTATTATTAAACAGTGGTAAAATCTCTACAGATATTTGAATATCCTATGATATTGCAAGGATCTTTTGGCTGCATTTGGATTCAATTATTTTTAGTTTAGGATATGAAGTACCTTATAGAATTTAGGGATTGTTTAGAGATTAAGTGTTTGAAACGGAATTCTTTACATACAGATATGTTTTAGTTTGTGATTGAAATGTAAGTATTTCTTTTTGTGAAGCAGATTTATGATATATGTTTGAAGATTTGTCAATTGAAGTAAGATTATCATAGGTGTATTGTTTATTATCTTGGTCAATTCAAAGGATACGCTTAGCTTGTTATAATAGTAGAGATAAGTAGTATAGTACTACGACTGGTAAATGTAATTAAACTTTTGTAGCAGTTTAGTTAGATTTATGAGATTGTAATATTGTAGTTTTTATTTCTGTTATTGAAATAACCTAAGTTTACTTTCAAATTTGACAGTAGAAGATGAGAGTTTTAAAAGATGAAGAATGTAATATCATGAGAAAACTAACTTGTTATTAGTTACATGTGCATTCTTAGAATATCTGTTTAATGTGTATTTTAAGGATAGCTATAGTGAACGTATATCGAGGTGGCTAAATATCAATTTATTCTATTTAGTTAATTAAATTCAGTGATAATGTAAAAATGAATTGGGAGGGTTAATTATAAATAAAAGATAATTGGCCTTACCTAGGACTTAAACCAGTAGGGTTAAGTACGGAGAACAAGGCAGGTCTCTATTGCGTCATTTCACGAGTATTATAGAGAATCCCACTATGTGTTGTCTAAGGGTTTACCATATACGAATGTAGTATCTTAGCACCATAGTGATGACACCTTAGTATATATATGGTTCATTAACTGGTTATTCTTAGTGCGAGTTTAATTTTGCATTGTTTAGAAGATGTTACTTCTTGCATAGTAATATTAGAATTGCACTATGTTATGTGGTTAGATATATGCATTAAGGTTTTGTGTGTGTGTGTGTGTGTGTGTGTGTGTGTGTGTGTGTGTGTGTGTGTGTGTGTGTGTGTGTGTGTGTGTGTGTATTCTGACATGTATGCAAGTGGACTACGCTTTTTAACTCAGTGTGTACTGAGCCCTTTGTGTGTTGTGTTGCATGTTTGTGTAATTTTTAGGTGTTCAAGTTGAATAACTAGTGTGAAGGAAGACTGTTGAAGTTACTTCTTGAACTAAATTTGATACTTGTAAAATTCATTTGTTGGACCTAGGCATCTTTGAATGATAATGTTCATCAATATTGTACTGAACTCATTATGTATAGACATCTTTATGGAAATTCATTTAGATGATATATTATTTTACGTTGAGGTCTACAATTCTGAGAATTATTCAATCTTTGTACTTGATCTGGCAATATGATGATTAAAAAAAAAATTCTTAGGTTCTTTATGTTTGCTCATGGTTTAGTTTTATTTTGTTCTTTTGGAGCGTTACAATATCCTTGTGACATAGCCTAGTGCCTAGTCTACCTTACCTTGGTCTTACATTGGAAAAGGGTGAGAGATGAGTTGAGGCAAGTGTATTCCTTTGGAGATGTACACTCTCCAAATCACGTATATCATGTGAATTTGAACCTCATAGTCAATTATAGGTCTAATGAAAAATAAGTACATAACCCAAACCAGCTCTTCTACTCATAAGAGCTAAAATCAATAGTTACTTTTAATCAATATTTTGAAAACTAAATACATGTATTCCTTCGCTTGAACATCATAAGTATCAGTTATTTCTTAACCTAATATACTTGCAGTAAAATCAAAATTAATTAAGCATTATTTTATTTATTTAAACTACTTAATTTAGATAAAAGAAACATTATTAGTTCTTGCCGAATGGTAGGAAACTAAAACATCCACTAGATGCTATTTGCATTTCTCTTTGACCAATGAGAAAAAATAATTAATGTTATGGATCTTTCTTTTGTAATTTTTGAATTTCAATTTTTTTTTAGAAATAGGAAAATATGTATTTTTCTTCTTTCTAATTGGTTTGTACATTGAATAGTCATTGTGCCATTACAATTTTTTTTGCATACTATTTATTTTTTGTAATAATAATAAAGTGTAGGTTGTGTTTAGATAGGTAGTCTATAACCTAAAATGTTGGTATTCATTACTATATCTTGCGAAATCCTGTAAGAAGTTAATAAAGCTATGCCAACAGTAGTATTTGGTACAATTATTGGCTTGCTAAAGTTAAAAGTAACTGCCTTGTAGTACGTCAATATAGATTTCTTCCATATTTTGTAATCAATGTTCATTTTTTTTCTAGATAAAAATCAATTACATGTCAAATTTCTTGTGGATACAAATTTCATTCTCATCTTCATCTCTACTTTTTGTATAGCAGAGTATGTCTTGAAGCAATTGTTCCACACATTGGCACATTTAATCAAAGAAAACTTTTAAGCACATTGGCACATTTAACCATATCATAGGGGAGTGTTACTTGTTGAGCATTGACTATTTCATTTATGATGGTGATAGTCAAATTAATTTTATAGTTGTTGTCTTTAAAGAGAGATGCTATTTGTTCTATACATTGCTTTGATATCAATTTGCAGAAAGTAGTGCTTTGAGAATTTTGTTGTTGTTGTAGGTAAATATTTCTTCTATTGAGAACATGATGCATTTTTTAAATCTAAAACCTATTTGCATTACATTTTTTACGTATTTGTTGGATTTTTCACAAAGTGAAGCATGATTGTGAAACAATCTAATTTGGTACTTTGGGAGAAAGGTATTTGTTCTTAGTAAATCCACTTTTATTTATTCAATTTGAATATTCAAATGCATTTATCTTTAGTTTCCTTCTTTATATTTTTGGACTAACAAGTTGATTGAAAGGTTTTATGCATTGCCTCTCTTGTAGAAAACAACTTATGATCAATCAATTATCCTGTTTGAAAACGTACACAACTGTAAGGTAGGTATTTCCATTTTAAATCCTTTTCCTTGTGTTTTTCTCTATTTTGAATCATTTGTTGTTATTCAGTTATGTCATAATTTTCTATAACTATTGGTAGTTATCCATGGTCATGTAATTTAATTTAGGAATGCATATTCCAATAACTATTTTTCATTTATTAATTTTTCCATTATTGTCCTTCACACCTACCAACCAAGGTCTCCCTTCAACACTATCTTCTACCTTCGCTGAAATCAAAACATGAACAACCTCTTCATTTTGCTACTTGCACACAAGTGCATGGTGTAGCAGAGTCTGGTCATTCTCTTCCCTAGATCTCAGACTTTCCTTTTTTTGGAGGAGGAGGAGTCCACCATTCTCGCATTTCCACAAAAAGTGGCTCTATGCAGGAGTTCTCTATTTCTAGTCAACGATGTTTGCGAGACTACTTTCTTTCAAAAGTGGCTTTGCTACAATATCAAGTCCCTTCAATGCATCACACAGCTTTGGCGCATGGTGCAATGCTATTTTTTCTCTTTTGTCATCTGTTTTAGAGGGTTGTAGCCCACTTTTTAGGAGCCTTTCAACAAAATACACGTCCCCTTTCTTTGTCACCTGAGCAAGTAGTGTGTTTACAATGCTATAGTTGCCTCTGTAGCTAAAATTGTCTCACCTATTTTCACCTATTTTCATAATTACTTCACCTTACTATGATCTACAATGAAGAATGAATTTAGTAGTACTCTGAATATCATAATTGCTCCACCTTACTGTGGTCTACAATAAAGAGTGAATTTAGTAGTACTCTTTATGAAATAAACTTGTGGTCTTTGGGCCCAATTTGGATTTCCAATAGACCTTATATCACTTGCATATCAAAATCTGATCTACCTTGTGGAAAATTTGAAACATGAAGTGATTCACTCAAACTCAATGGTGAAATGACCCACATCCCCAATGTTAAAAATCCATGCAAAATAGGGACACCTTTTACATCCATGTTTTAAAGAGATGTGAAGAAAAACCCAATCTCTAATATTTAATGATGAGAGATATTGTCCTTATGTGTTAGTAAATGTCCTTCCATGGCATATGTGTTTCATTTCAATTTTGATAGACAAAAATTCAAATGCACGACCCTGCAAGTTGCAGGCAATTAAACTAAAATGGATACCATGCCTATGTCCAACACCCATTGTCCATACATGTTGCCATGCCTACAACTTGGATGAACTTGCTCAACGCGGTCAGTCTTTTAGCAGTGTCAGTATAAGTGCAATTAATAAGTATAAAAATTAAGAATACAATTTAAAGCCTAAATATAATTTTCAATTGAAATATTGTTTTCATTCACTAGTAGCAAAGATTATTTCTATCATTGATTTTCATAGTTTCCTCGAGGGCTAGAATTTGATGGTTGTATTAGGCTTTTTTCCCTATTTTAACTTTAGGGCTGGTTTTAGGGTTCAAAGCATGCCTTGAGCAAAAATTTGAAGGTAGTAGAAGTAGAAGATGATTTTATGTTTGTCATCTTATTAATTAAAGGACGAACACATTTACAACCATTTCCTAAACTCTCCTATGGAGGAACCCCTTTACCTTCCTAAATTTGAGTCTTTTGATCTGATCACACTTACATAGCACTATGAAATAACTAGTGTATGAAGTGCCTATCTTCATTTGGAGCCCTAACTTGGGCAAGTATGGTAATAGTTGAGAGGCTTCAGGACCATTTATTGCAAATGATTTTCCCAAAGAACCTTAAGATTATTTATGTCAAAACTAGTATTACAGTGATAGTAACTGATGCCTGAAGTATTGCTTACTTAATCCAGAGTGTATCCTTTCATTTCTTTTTTGGACTAATATAATTTAAACAATACAATTTTTATTATTATTATGTGTCATTCTCTTAAATTTTAAATTCTTAGACCAAAAAGAAATGATGTAAGATTAAAATATAAGAAATAAAGATTACCATTAGAATTGGTAATCATTATTTTATACATCTTTATAGATTCTAATTTATTCATTTATTTTAAGACTTAGTAAGTTTTTTTTAAAGTAATTCTTAGGGATATATATTTTAGCAATTCAAAAGAAAATAAAATATGTGTATATATTTTAGAATAGGCTTTATATAGGAATGTCATATTAAAGTAATAGGTTTATTTAAAAATATGATTTATACAAAATCTTGAAAATATAACTATCATTAATGCTATTCATTTTTTCAATTATAATCTTTAAAATACCGTATCATCTTTTATAGGAAATTCTGATGACTTTATTCTTTTCAATAATATAAGAGTGATATTAATTTTTTTTGCAAATTGATTTCGTAAAAAAAAGTAACGACTATGACAATTTTTTATTATTTTCAAGCATAAGTATTCATATATTATGTTGATATGTGCTAAGTTGACTATATATTTAAAAATATCATCACTTTTCTAATTTATATTTTCTATCTTACTACTTGACTTTATAACATTTTTATGGTCTAAAATTATTCAATTATTAGTAAAACAAATTTAGCGTTAAACTTTGTTGTAAAATATTTGTATTCTTCATTAGGGTTAGACGCAATACTCCCTAATATAAAGTTGCATATAATTTTAAGAGCCTATATTTGAAAAATTTAACAAAATGATAGATATCATACATCATATTGTTTTTATCTGATTATGTAGCAAATTGTGATAGATTTTTACATTTGAGAATGTGTGATTGAGTTTATATTCCTACTCCAAGTGCTCAGTGGGAATGTCCAATTATTGGTGTGATTGAAACACAAACTTTGGAAAATGTGCTCATCATAGAATGTCCAAATGTTAACAAGTTATTGTGCATTATTCTTGGTGAGTAATTCTTGGAAAACAAATCTAGATCAAGACTTTATGCAAACATTACTTCTAAATTCCTCACCAATTGCATGGATCTTTTCGAGAATAAGGAAATTGTAAAGAAAATGGCAAATGCATATGTAAAGGATTACTTTAGGCCTCCTAAAGACTATGATGCATACATTGATGCGTACGTAATTGAGATGAGTAATGCTCCCATAGGTGGCTTGTTCTCCCTTGAATCTCTAAGTTCTTGTGGTGTTACAACTTGTGTCTATAATTCCTTAAAAATTATGAGTAGCGGTAAGTACAAATCTATTTTAGATCATGCATTGCATGCACAACGTTCATATTTTTTTGAACAATTTGTGGGTCACATTTCAGATGTTTGCAATGCAATGATATTCCTACAAATTCATATGTCTCATGTTGGAGTTTTAACCTATGTACCCACAAATTGCTTAGAGATCGTGTCCTCTAGTAGGGAGATTGTATAAGTTGTCAAAGAATACACAAAAAATGGTTTTCCTAAATGACCATATGATGTATATTTGTACATGGTAAAAAATATATGTAGTAACTAGTGTTTAGTCATGTAACTAGCATTGTTTGTCAATAAATTGCAAGTGGAATACTAATTATTTTGTAAATATTGTATCTTAAAGTTGTCTTCATTTTATTTATTTTCTAAAGTTTTGATTTCTTTGAAGTCATCAACATATTGTAGTTATTAATGCATAGTTTAAATACACATGGTGTAGGGTGGTCATGCCATGCAGACACATAAGTGGTTTTGAATTTGGCTAGTTACCTTGAAATACAACTATTGTCTTTACAATTCAAGGTCCTAGTTTCTAAAAGTAAAATGTGTCTCCTCGAATTAATCATGCTAATAAAAATATGGATTATTTTGGTGCTATCTCTCAAGGTGGAGAAAACTCTTGTATTCATTGTATTGTTGGCTTTAAATGTAATATTATTTTACATGATATTGTATATCATAGAGAAATTTTACTAGCTTGAAGAACTAAAAGTAAAATAAGCTCCACAGTACAATACAAAAAGTTGGTGGAATTTGTTGTTGCTACTAATGGTGCTCAGATACTATATAATTGTAGAGAAAATGTAAATTAAATTTGTAGGGAACATATAAATATAAATGTCACATATAATTGATAGTTATCTCCTATTTCATTTTCTTAAAATGTTTGTTTAAATTCTAGAATTGATTTCAGTTATGAGTAATATATTGGAAAAGTCAACATGTACCATGTGCAAGAAGTACAAGTACATGTGTGATTATGGACATATATCATCAAACAACTATAGTGAGCAACCCAACTATTGACAGTACAAAGGTGTAAGAAGATGTCCCTAGGGGCATTACGCTACAGAAATAAGGGACCCAAAAACCAAACAACGTTGTTGGTTGGGGACTTTTGCAACAGCTAAGGAAGTAGCCTTTGCATATGTAAGAGTTACATTTATGATGAGAGGAAACAAAGAACTGCCTTATTCAAACTATAACAGTCTAGCACTTGACAAAAACTTGTGTGGAGATGAAAAATTCACTGAACCAATGGTCTCTATGGATAACACTAAGCTAGAGAGTACAAGAAGTACAAGTTCCATTCCATTAGTTTCTCATTCCATTGGATATTTGGAACATTCTACAAGTCAATCTAATAAGCTTTGTCAAATTAGTCCTAATAAGGTAGTTGATTCTATGGTTATTTTGTCATCTCCTTGTAAGCTTGATGGTCAACATTGTGAAAAGGGGTCAAGCCCAATGGATTTTAGAAGTGAGAAAGTATATACTCAAAAATGCACAAATATTGTACCTAATGCTTCATTATTATTCTATACTTGTAGATATTTGGAACTATTAGACAATGTTGTTGATAGATTTATGCCAAAGCATGAGTTAGAGAGTTGTAAAAAGGACAGTTTTAGAGACAACAACCATGTTAAATCTTTGTCAATATCTCAAATTGATCCAATTTCTTCTTCTAGATCCAAAGTCAGTAGACATAGCTAGCTAACATCATGCATGAATATATTGATAGATGCAGCTTCTACTTGTCAACAATTTCCACTATGCAGTGGTATGATTCATGTGAACTTTTAGTTTATGTTGCTTTCTTCATATACAAATGAATCATTTGGAGAAATTTTGAATACAATTACTTTAGATAGAGTTTGTAATAGTCTACTATATGACATGTAGGAATTGAGCAAAACATCCAGTTGTGTTCAAATTCGGCTACACCTTTCAAAAGGTCAAAAATGCTAGAATTGGGTATATGTCAAAGTAATGGTGAAAGGAACCTTCAAAATATTGTACAAGAATCGTGTATGGTAAATGGCTATGAAGTTGAGAATACAAGTTGAAAGTAGGCAAGCTAGTAAAATGTGAAACTGCATGCAAAGGGGAACCTACAAATTGTTTATCTTACCAAAAAAATTTGCTAGAAATTTCTAGCTTAAAGAGGAAGCTTTTGGATTTGGAGAAAAAAATCAAGGTCATTGGAAACTAAGAACTAAAATGAATAGAGCTACATAAGTCTCAAATGGTAAACATTTGTACATAAGTTCAAAATTTGAGTTTTTGTTTTTGTTGTTTAAATTTTGGGTTGTCTTATATGTAAGAAAACATCAAGGGATTTTCAAATTTCTTGTTTGATTATATTATGTTTTACAATTTACTATTTACTATTTCTATATAAATGATAACATGGAGAACTTTAAACTCTCCTTTCCAATTCAAAAATTCATTTCTATCATAATATTGTGTGTGCTTCTGAAAAATTAAGAGCTTAGTTTGTTTTGGAAAAATATAATATTACTATAATACTATAATACTATCATTTCTATAATATTTCTATCATTTCTATAATAATATTGTGTGTGCTTCTGAAAAATTAAGAGCTTAGTTTGTTTTGGAAAAATATAATATTACTATAATACTATAATACTATCATTTCTATAATATTTCTATCATTTCTATAATACTATTGTGTGTGCTTCTGAAAAATAATATGTCGACCAATGAAAAACATATTGGTATATAGAATAATTTGAAAATATCATATAAAATTCAAACAACTAACAATAGGTTTCAATTTATGCTTTGTAGTGGAGATTGGTTTTGTGTGCACAACTTAATTGCATATTTAAAAAAAATTTCAAATAATTTTGTACATAAATAAATGCCAAAAATATAAATATAATTACCAAAGAAACAAACCATAGTACAATTTCAAATTGTAGGAAACCAAATTTGATAAGCTAGTCTTCACAAATTACAAAGAAATAGATGAACAAATCATTATAATCTATATAGTTGACTACAATGGAGGTTGAAGGATCTACTTTTTGAAAAAAAAAAAGGAGGAATATGATATTGACAAAACTTTGGAAAGCAAGGGACTATGTAGACTAAGTTCATTTAAATACAATGTAGGTGATTTTTTGTTTGATTCAATACAAGTCTTACTCAATTACTAGTATATATCAACTGAACTCTATAATGGAACAATTGATTTCTTCCCGAATTGTTCATACAACCTTGAATTGCATCCTGAGAGTTTGAAGGAAGTACACGATATACAAGATCCCAATGTTTACTTGCAAAGAATGAGACTATCTACAAAACCAACAGAACCATGTGATGAAATAGGTCTCTGGGGTGATATATTTTGTATCAAATGGATATCAAAGTGGTTGAACATTTGCATTCGCGTTTGGTCAATAACTAGAGGGAAAAAACATCTAGACTTCAATCACAATCTTGACATAGAGCCATACAATATCCTCTTCCATGATAGAAATTCTCTAAATGGACATTTTGAGCCACTATATAAGGTCTCTAATGTATAGTCAATTGCAAGATGTGTTAAATTATGTAAACTAAAGTAAATGATTAGAGAAAATAGTAAACTTTATCCATTGAACAACATAATTTTGAAAGAATTTGCAACAACTTGCAATGGTTGGAAAGAAAATGAGAAAAAGGAGATTGTGAGTATAGAAAAGACATCTAGTCTATGAAAGATCAAGAAAGCAATTAGACGGGGGGGGGGGGATAGAGAAGACATTGAATGCATAGAACTAATGAAGAACAAAATTAACATAAAAGACAAAACACAAGATTACTACATTACAAAAAAATTAAAAATAAAGACATATAGAACAAGTCTGACACCAATAGAATAATTTAAACTCACAATAGAAGACACACCTAGTTATTGTTGAACAATTTGTCAGTTGTTGCATTTTAAGAAATGCATGGTCCATTTGAAAGAAAAACAAAAAAATACATACTACAAATTGATAAATTTGAACATCAAATATACAATGACAATGTCTGCCAAATGTGTGCTTTGAGTCTTAAACAATTTACTCTCCCAAAGTATGCTACTCCTCAAAATATACGAACTAATAAATCTTTGAAGCATGTCAGAGTCTTAAGTCAACTAGAAGAAAGATTAGTGTCTCTAAGAATTACATTTGCCCAAATTTGGGAACTAGGTTATAAGAGAGTACAAGTTGGCCTCACTGGCTCTATCATAAATGTCCATGTAAACATGAACATTGTCCAAGATGCTTTACCACAATCTATTTTGAACACTTCAACAATTGTCATCTCATTGAAGAGACATTTGGAATATAAAAATGAATTTAAAAAAGAAATGGTAAGGCCAACTGTTATAATGTAAGCTCTATACAAATTGAGGAACACGTCACTATACAAATTGCAAAATGTCAAAATAAATGAAAATTGGATACACTTGCTAGAAGACTTTGGTAATGACAATAGCATTGATGACAATAACTCTAGTGATTTTGATGCACAAAGCGATGTTGAAAATGACATTCCAAATCAAACATTCATACATGGATATACAAAATCTAGTTGTATACGAAATATGCAATATAAAATTATAGAAATTGCTCCCGACCGAGATAGTTATCTAGTTGAAATTTTCAAAGACAAATATGTAGAAGAGATGAATTTTCCCACAGTATTCTTTGGTGAGCCACATAATGGTGATATTGTCAAGCACTTATCATACCAAAAAATTGCACAATGGGAACTACAACATTGTCACCAAGATTTTTTTCTTCACACAACTAATCTTTTTTTTCAAAATAATTAAGATAGTAATACACCAAAATATGTCTACAATATGGATAAGAATAAGAAAAGGTCAATCAAAAGGAAGAAAGCTTCTTGTGAAAGAAGTAAAACACAAACCAAATTTAGAAAAGATCTTAAAATCTGACATTGGATATATGTTGATTTCAAAAGAATTAGAATTTCTCCTGACTATATTCACAACTTTGAAAAAAATATTTTTGCAATGATTCAACAACTTGGACCACCAACCTTTTTTATCACATTTACAATTGTAGAACATAATTGGGAACCTCTTACAACCACTCTTGAATACCTCCACAATTTATGTCAAGAAAGATACAAAAATGATGAGACATTTTCCTCTAGCAAAAATAATAAGTACTTATTAATCAAATGAGATCTAGTGACCTATGCATAATACTATCAACATAGAATTAATGTAGTCAAAAAATTAATCCTAGAAGACAACTCCTTTTTTGGAAAAGTTGTTGACTATTTCTTAGTTATTGAATTTCAGAATAGGGGAAATGAGCATGACCATTTACTTCTATGGGTTGATAATGCACGAATTTTTGGAAATAATGGAAACAATGAAATCACAATATTTATTGATAACTATATCGCATGTAGTTCAAACCACTTGCATCCTACTTTAGTTGCTCTCCACAAGCATCACCATACAAGACAATGTAGGAGATCTTCAAAGAAAAAATGTAGATATAATTTACCAATTCCTCCACTACCCAATACAATGATACTAGAACCGTTGCCTCAAAAAACTGATAGTATCTATGCAAAAGTCTCCCAAATTTTGTCAGTATTGCAAACATTAGAATATGATGCAAGAATAAGTTTTGAAATTTTTCTAGTAGACATTGACATTTCAGAAAATGATTATATCAGTTGTCTAAGGTCTAATGTAGATAAACCCACCCTTTTCCTTTGAAGAAAACCATCTAAGATATGGAATAATAGTTTTTCAATTCAAATGCCAACTCTATGGAGAGCTAACACAAATGTATAATTTGTCCTGAATGCATATGTTTCCATAATGTACTATAGCTCATACATGGGAAAAGTAGATAAGTCTATGACAGGTGCATTCAAAAGAATATGAGATGACCATCAAAGAGACAATATAGATGCTATATGAATGATAAGTAAGCTTGGAAATGCTCTATTGAACTTGCAACAAATGTCAGCACAACAAGTTGTGCATTTGGTTTTGTCACTTCCATTAAATTATAGCTCACCAAAATGTATATTCATTGATACAAGAGGAGACAATGATAGAATATTTGTACTAAAATCTGTCAAAGAGTTAAACAATGAGCCTGATGACTCTAAAAATGTTATGGTGAATTCCCTATTAGACTACTACTTAAATTGCCCTCATAGTATATCGCACATATGTTTAGTTGATTTTTTTTCTAAATATACGTAAAGAGGTTTCCAAAGGAAATGAAAGGAAAAACCAAATATAATATGGTTCATGAATTACAATAGACACTGGTCTTGAAAACTACTGTTGAGAACAACTACTATCTCGTTCATGGATAATGAGTCAATGTTGAAGCAAAATTATGACTCTTGGGAATCAACATATACTCATCATGAAAAGACAATCAAGATAAATCTATCTAAATTTTACAAAACTGTCAATAGCACATGGGGCAACATTGGTAAAGAGGAAAATGAAACTAATCTTAAATTATTAGAAAAAAAAATGATCAAAATGACATTACAAAGAAGCAAAGGTCCAATGAGCTCTACAACATATGTGTAGATATTAAAACAAATGCACCCAAGAAATTTGGAAATCTATCATATTGTGCATTTGAAATAGGAAAGCATCCACAATTAATTGAAAACTCAATTTTGAACAAGGAGAAACAAACAATAGTCAAAGACATCATCCTAAAGAAAACAAGAAACATTACTACTCCAATCAACTTATTTCTCACTACAAGAGTAGGCAGTGGGAAGACATTTACAAAAAAACTCATTTGTCAAGCATTTTTATGTTTGTACAACAACACTATAGATAGTGATCCTGATAAACCAAAATGAATAGCTATTGCATATAAAGGAAAAGTATCATATAATATTGGCGATGCTACATTGCACTCAGCATTTCATATTCCCTTCAACAAATCAAAAATCTTACCTCTAAATAGGGATACATTAGACATAATGTCAAAACATTACAATCAACTTTGAGTGCTCTTAATAGATGAGATCTCTTTGGTAGGCTCAACATTTTTGTGTTGCGTAGATAAGCATATAAGATACATTATGTGTAGGCCAACTTTATACTTTGGCAATTTAGACAAAATATTTTGTGGAGACCTTTACCAAGCACAACCTGTTCTTGACTCTATTGAATTTGACAATAGGCCTTCAAAGAAAGATTTATAACCTTATAATTTCTAGCAAGACAAGATCAAATGTTATTCATTGCAAATGACAATGAGACAAAGATATTAGTGATTCATTCAAACTCTCAGTAGAGTTTTCATAGGTCAACAAACAAGTAACGATATAGATTACTTTAATGAACAATGTCTGCAAGCAATCCCAAACAACCCAGCTCTACCTTTTCTATTCTATAGGAAAAATGATGTAGATACACATAATATAAAAAACTAACAAATTTGTCAAGAGACATAATTGTACTAAAATTACTTGATGAATATAATGATAACTTTACTTCCATACAACTATATGCCCAAACAACATCTCTCCCTCCTGAAATTCTTGTAAAGCCAAATGTCATTGTCAAAATATACTCAAGAAACTACAATACACAAGATTGATTACTGAATGGTTTTGATGGAATCTTTAAAGCATATACAAAAATGAAAACTTTGACATTTTCTGGATTAAATTTACTAATTCAAACATAGGTCAACAAAAAAGAGTGAAATATGAACAATGTTATAATGATGATATACCAAAAGACTGAGATCCAATTCTACACATTACAAGGCCAATACAAAAAATTTCATCTAGAAAAAAGATTACTATTAGGAAACAATTTCCTATTCAACTTGCATGTGTCTATATAATTTGTCGATCGCAAGGTCTAATGATGAACGAGGTAGTATTCGATCCAACTGGTATTAGACAACATGGTTTGGTTTAACCTATATAGCTCTATCACATACAAGAAAAATGGAAGGATTGTATCTCCTAAACACTCTTTACATTTAATTTTTTTAGATTCAACCCATAAATAAACATTGAAATGGAACGGCTGAAATCAGTTGCACATTGGCAATTTGACAATAACAATACTTGTACATAAACAACATTACATTTTATCATATGCACATTAAACACTAGAAACCTACATGCACATGCAAATGACCTAGTCTGTGACAATGAAATTATATCATGTGATATAATATGCTTGCAAGAAGTCCATATGAAAATAATAGAAGATAATGTTAACTTTTCACAATTCAACTATTACTCAATACATGGTATACATGGATAATGACATTGACAAGAAAAAACATTATAGTTACTAGAAAAACACAACATATTTCAAATTATGTTGAAGCAATGACATCAATAATAATTCACACAAACAATCTATTCAACATTTACAATATCTATACAACACCAAATGCTCCCCTAATAGAGATAACAAATGCAATAGACAATATAGTGAGCAAAATAGACCCAAATAGCACCATTTATGTCCTTGGAGATTTCAACATTGACATGCTGTCATCAAACAGGAAAACACAAACTATAAAAAGTCACATGAAAAACCACAATCTTAAGTTTCTTCTCAACCAATCACATAGTTTAAATAGGCCACTCATTGATCACATTTGGTCAAGTAGAACATCAAGCATTCACTCTATTTATAAATCCAAGGCATATTGGTTAGACCACTTCTCCACATTTATGCAAATTCATGCAATATAACTAGATAATTGATTAAGACACAAAAAAAAGTACAATTTGCAAACCAAAAGATAATTAGACGAATGACTATATATCGAAAGTGCACATATTATTGCACAATGCTATTGACAAACACACTAACTAGATCTTATTAATTAATCAAATTCTCCATGTTTTCATTTTCCAATACTGTCATTATACAATTTTCCATCTTTCTAATACTCATTACAGGACACGATGGAGGCAACTAAAAGAAAAACAAAGATTACACAAATGAAACAAGAAAAAGTAACAAAAAGGTAATCTATTAGAACATACATTTTACCCTTTGCATAATCGTTTTCCAAATGAATGACATAGTAATGATAAGATTTATAGGTCAAAAGTAAAAGGTGGTACCAGCTCTATTATAGTGGAGGAACTAAATGCAAGAAAAATTAGAAGTAGAATTGAAGGAGATGTCGTAGTTGTTTACAAAGTCAATCTTGACAAAGTAAACAAGTCATGGGAAGTCCTATGAGTAGACTTAATAGACTAGAAAGCATAAATGAAACAAGAACAAGTAACAAAAAGGTAATCTATTAGAACATACATTTTACCCTTTGCATAATCATTTTCCAAATGAACGACATAGTAATGATAAGATTTATAGGTCAAAAGTAAAAGGTGGTACCAGCTCTATTATAGTGGAGGAACTAAATGCAAGAAAAATTGGAAGCAGAATTGAAGGAGATGTCATAGTTGTTTACAAAGTCAATCTTGACAAAGTAAACAAGTCATGGGAAGTCCTATGAGTAGACTTAATAGACCAGAAAGCAAAGATGACAATTACTTTGAATGTCAATGATAACCTAGTGCAAGAGTATGAACATAAAGTTATCCCAGGAATGGGAGTCTCAATAATAGGGTTTGACATTGCCCCAAGAAGTGACTATGATCGTGGAGACTGTGACTGTATTATTGTCCTAAAAGAATCAAGTTTTGTAGAGACAATTAACCACATTTGCAATGAATATAATTTCATTCCTAGCACTACAATCAATGACCTCTTGAATAGCTCAAGTAATTTCCCAATAGGAACAGTGGGTGCATTGGTGGTCGGATGTCATAAAATTGGCAATCTGAACATTTTTGAAATAAAGGATGGTGACAGTGCACAAGATAAAGCTCAGGTATATTGTTTTCAAAGTACAAAACACTTTTACAATTATTATGATTATTTGAGATAAATCATTACCCATTTCTATCATTTATAAATCATATTTCTGCATATGTTGGTTTTAGCTTAAAGTCCATCCTAGCCTAGCTCACCATTCCATAGTAGCACAAGAACAATTGGACCGAAATGTAAGCTCTGCAATACTTTTTAGGAACATTGTAAAAAGAAGTGACAAGAACTCATTGTACACAGATCTATCAACATACATCTACAAGTTAAATGACAAAATGACTCTTGGCATATTAAATGAATTGCAGCAAAAAAGAGAGAGCTAAAAATCATAAACTGCAAAATCATATATCTTCAAAAATTTTACTTACAATGTACACTTATATGCATAATCCTGCAATAGGTCCAAGGCATACTAAAGGTGGAAAATCCTCTTTCTAATCTATTCAATGCATTATGCCCACATTGCAAACACAAATTTGAATGCTATGGAGTTCTGGATGAAGACACTACTCACTACACCAAGTGTAACAAAGATGTTGTTTATATGCACACACTTCAATTAAAGATAGTGGTGGTCACTGAAAATAAGATGACAATTCATTGTTCTATCGACCACTCAATAATTCAACATTTAATCGCAACCATATCAAACATCAACTATGAAGATTACATGCAGGACAAATCTTAAGGTTGTATTCACACTACGAGCACTTGCCATGAAAGGGCGCTTCACACTTACTCAAACCAATGCAATAGAAAATGTCATTCTGCCACATAGTAATGAACCAAGAGAAAAGGTACAAAAAATAGTTTTCTCTAATTTTATAAAAAAATTAAATTCTTTTGGCAATGTTTATTGATCATTTAAACTATCCATCATACTATTCTTTGTGCACATATGTAACTGGCAGAGCAACAGTGATACAGTGGGAGACCTATAGAGATACAGTGGACTTGATTAGCCAGATGGTTCACCAAGCCTATTTCATATGGGTTTCATATTCCACTTCAATGGAAAAATCAAACAAAATATTAAAAAAAACTTAAATATGTTCTATGATAGTTAGCTCCAGATATGAAGAAGCATATTTATAATTAAAGTCTAAAACATGTTCTTGATATATATATATATATATATATATATATATATAGATATATATATAGAT